>NQII01001644.1:145707-206876 GCA_002778355.1 Clitarchus hookeri | reverse complement strand
CTTGCTTTATACCTGCCATCATCTTTCACTCGAAATACCCACCGACTGCTTAGTACC
Source organism: Clitarchus hookeri (assembly GCA_002778355.1). Lineage (NCBI taxonomy): Eukaryota > Metazoa > Arthropoda > Insecta > Phasmatodea > Phasmatidae > Clitarchus > Clitarchus hookeri. Next base: position 206,819 of record NQII01001644.1, on the reverse strand, counting down.
CCTTTTTTAAAAACCCCTGTTTTGTCGATAATGCTCCAAGTTCTATTTTTCTTAAGCGAGTATTTTTCTTCTTGAATCGCAGCAAGTCATTTGTTTTTGTCAGTGCCATTTACCGCGTCAGTGTATGACAGTAGAGCTGACACATCCATAGTGTCATCGTTATCATAATCCAGAATGTAGTCTTTTAATTTTGTTGGGGCTTGAGCTTTCCGTAGAGATCTTCTTATTCCATAAGATTGTTGTACTGGATCATTATTTGCGTCATCGTGCTCTTGAGCATCTTCGGAGTCTTGGGTGTAATTGGGTTGTGTCTCATCATCAGCACCTGAGTCATTGTCTTCTTCTTCCGAATATATTTCGCTGCTAGAATCGTGTTCGGAGCTGATTTCACTTTCACTATATTCTTTTTGGTTGTTGTTTAAGAAGACAAACTGGAAATTTCTTTTGGGTGTATTATGATTTTCTCCGGTGAATTTTACATCTATTGATGTGATGATTTTAGGATTTTTTTTTGACGTACAGTCGGTAGCCCGTGGTGGTGTAACCGACAAAAATGTACTCTTCACTTCTTTGATCAAGTTTCTTCAAGTGACCCTTTTTGTGGACAAAAGCACGAGATCCGAAAATCTGTATATTTTTTAAGTTTGGTAGCACACCATTCCACATTTCGTATGGTCTTGTCAGATAGTGCTACAGTCGGGCTGCGGTTCAATAGATACGTGCTTACGTAGAGAGCTTCGCCCCAAAATTCATTACGGAGACCTGAGTCAAAAATTAGCGCGCTCACTTTTTCCATCAGGCTTCTCATTAGGCGTTCACTTTTTCTATTCAGTTCTGGAACGTACGGTGGGGAATAGTAAAATTTTATTCCTTTTTTCTTTGCCCATTCCTTTGAATCACTTGACGAATTTTCTCCCGCGTTGTCACAGCGCAGAATGTGGACTTTTGAGTTCCATTTTGTTTCAAACTCAGCTACGATGCTTTTTAGTTCTTGATCAAGTTCTGACTTGTGTTCCAGTAGAGCAACAACAGAATAATGAGTGTGCTCATCAAGAACAGCAAGGAAATATGACTTGTCTCACGTTTCTTCTATTGGCCCACATAGATCAAAATAATGAATAATTTCAAGTGGTCTCTTAGCGGTTTTACGAGCATTTTTGAACGGAAGACGGGTTTGCTTTGAGTTTGAGCAAACTTCGCATAATATCTTCCTATCAGGCATTTTCAGTATTTCCATTCCCTCACTAATTTCCTTCAATTTTGTAATGTTCGTGAAACCCAGATGTGCAAGCTTACGGTGCCACTCTACAGCGCGCTCCTCATCGTGTTTTGCAAGAAATGCAGAATTTTCTTTGTCGTGGACGAGTTTTATTTCGAAAGGTTGGTCTTGTTTAAGTATCCGTGCACCTCGAAATTATCCTTTAGTATCACTACTTTGTTGTTTTAAAAATTGACTAGTCCACCTGACTCAATAATTCTATTCACTGAAATAAGGTTGGTAGGAAGTTCAGGAACATAGAGCACATCTCTCAGAATTCAGTTTTCAAAGCTGATGTCACCCTTTTTGATGGCGACCATCTTGATTCCATCCTTGGCAATACTTATCTCAGAATTTATTTTTACGGCATTGGTCAGGTAGTCATCATTATTGCACATGTGACTGGAGCTTCCGGAGTCAACTGTCCATGTATGACTGGCTTTGGTGGTATCATCTTCATGAACTAAAAAAGCAACCTTTTAACCAGTTTTTAGTTGTTTCTTCTTGTCAGTACCATCTGTGGGCTTGAACTTGTAGTTGTTACTTTCTTTGTTATTTGGACGGAAATAGCAGTTGTTGGAGGCATGGTTATTTTTTTTACAATATTTACAACGTTCCCCCTCGTCTTGAGGACAATTTATAGCGTAGTGACCTGTCATTTTACAGTTGTAGCAGACTACGTCACGTTTTTGATCACGGGCGGCCTTAAACGCCACAAAATCATTGGTTTATTTTACTGTGCCAATTTTTTCTTCTGCTTTCAACAACCTTGCAATCAAGTTGGCCGAGGTTCTCTTGGCTTTGGGGGTGGAGTCCCACGAAATGACAAAGTTGCTGAATGTCTGTGGCAAAGCAGAAATAATTCTCTATGTTAGTTCCTCATCCTTGATTTGATGACCGAGGTCACCCAGCTGAGTAACAATGCTTTCCAACTCAGCAATACCCCTTGCCACATCTTTGATCTGGAAACCAAAATACTGTGCTAGTAGGCTATCCTTTAACATACCATTATCTCCCTCATAGATGCTTACCAGTTTGTTGTACATTTCTGCAGCATATTTGCAAGACATAATCAGTTGTTTGTTCTTTTTACTGATCGACATTATTATGGCCTTTGAGCTTTGGCATCCTTCTTTTTATCACTATTCTCTTTGGGCTGAGCTGTATACGAAATTGCATCAAGGGTTTCAGCTGCATTCAACAAAATTTTCAGCTCAAATTGCTAAGAAGCAAAATTTTTGGGTCCCTCCAATATCTCTATGTTACTGAATTCGTCGTTGTTATTACGGCTGCCCATCTTACCTGGTTTTACATGTAAGCAGAGAAATCGGCGTAATCCTTGGAAACTGTCACACACCCATTTTTACTTTATCATTCGGCAATGAATTTTACTAAATTAACGTATTTTATCTTTATAAACACTTGTTTATACTATTAAAGCACTTGCCTGGGCCCATAACCTGATGAAGGAGCCTATTCTATAAAGAAAAACAAGGTAATTCGTTTCGTTAAACTTAATAGTTTTNTGCCTGGGCCCATAACCTGATGAAGGAGCCTATTCTATAAAGAAAAACAAGGTAATTCGTTTCGTTAAACTTAATAGTTTTTAGTCAGAGAGACACACACAACACACATTTTTACATTGTTAAAAACTGGCCATAGCACAGAGGATACAAAACCAGGAGGTAACTATGTATAATCGATTTTACAATGTTTAGTTATCAAAATTTATCCAAATGTCAAAATTATATTTATTTCAATATTTTAACATCGGGTTCGTCGATGTCGTTAAACTTAAGCAGCTAACACAAGTACTACAACTCGCTACACAGCAGTACACGGGGGAAACTATGGGGAAGACAACAATAACAGTCCGAATATGCGATGTTGAGACCACCGCCACGGCCCTCATGTCAGCTGACCTACTGGGTATTCCCTGCCCCACTGAGCAAAACACCATTTTAGAGCCAGTGACAGAATAGCCAGAGGCAGTGCCAGAATAAATTTTGGTCAAAAAGAGTGACGAACTGTGTACGACCTCGAACCACGACCCACAAGTTGCATACCCGATGTTCAGTTGGACGATCTTGATCATGCGGTACCACCGGAGTTTCACAACACAGTGCAAAGATTACTGCATGAGTGGCGCGATGTATTTGCGGTAGCCGACCCATTAGGGCGCACTATAGTAGCTGAACGCGAAATACCACTGGAACACAAACGACCAATCTACGCTGCTCTGCACAGTTAACAGCCACACCAATGCATGATCATAAAATATTAACTCAAAGAAATGCTTGCTGAGGGTGTGATTGAACCCACCTGCTGCCATTACAATAGTGCCATAACAATAGCACCACAATAGGATAGAATGTGGCATTTTTGTGTAGACTGTATGCCCATCAACCTAATAACCAAGAGCACACCACCACCCTACATAAGTGTCAAAGACACATTACATACACTCGGCAAAGCAAAAATCATGATGTCACTGGACCTCTGCAGCAGGTACTGCCAAGTGCCAATCAAACCAGAGGACTGGCACAAAAGAACTGTTACCACACTAGATGGGCGGAGATTTCAATTATTTGCAATGCTTTCGGGCTTAAATGTGCACCAGCAACATTTCAGGCTATGGTGGTCCAATNGCGGAGATTTCAATTATTTGCAATGCTTTCGGGCTTAAATGTGCACCAGCAACATTTCAGGCTATGGTGGTCCAATTACTCGACAGGTATATAAGTGACTTTACTCTCGCGTACTTGGACGACGTAGTGGTGTGGTCAGATACATAGGAGGACCACATAAGGCACCTATCACTAGTCTTATAATGATTACCCATAACCAATCTGACACTTGCCAACCAGAAGTGCCACGTAGGAAAACCACTGATAAAATTTCTTGGACATCTGGTGGAAAAAAGTGGCAGTTGACCAACTCCCGAACAGCTTTCAATCATAAATNACTGATAAAATTTCTTGGACATCTGGTGGAAAAAAGTGGCAGTTGACCAACTCCCGAACAGCTTTCAATCATAAATAACTACATAGTGCCACATACACATAAACAATTGCACAAATTATTTGGATTGTTAAACTGGCTGCGAGAATATATAGTCACAGCACTACTGACAGACATGCTTTTACCCAACCGAAAATAGCAGTGGACCACAGAGCAAGACACATGTTTTGCGGAGCTGAAAGGCAGGTTCCAGCAATGCACAACACTAGTCCGCCACAACCCGGGTAAACACCTTTAACTCCAAACAGACACGAGTGAAAAAGCACTAGGAGCAGTTATATTTCAACTCGGGGAGAATCACGAGCAGCACATAGTAGAATTCAGTAANCGAGTGAAAAAGCACTAGGAGCAGTTATATTTCAACTCGGGGAGAATCACGAGCAGCACATAGTAGAATTCAGTAAAGCAAAATTCTGACCCTCCTAACGCATGTACGATGTGAATGAATGCCTTGCAATAGTGTGGGCCATCAAGAGGTACCGAGTCTACCTCGAATACCAGCATTTCACACCCCGAACAGACAATCGCTGTTTATTATGGCTTCACTCCATTAAGGAAACACGTAGCAAATTGACATGGTGGGTATTGCTTCTCCAGGTGTATGTCTTTGAAGTTCAACATGTACCCGGAGCCGAAAACCAGCCTGGCGAAATAGTAGCGGTGGACGAAGACGAGTTCAATAACCTATTGCTGGCCCCCTACAGCAGTCACCCGCCTAACACCTAGCGAGGGTGAATTTAGCTGCAACAACATTGAGGCAAAGTGGGAGTCTAACTCAGACTGGATGAACTCCAGGCCCACGTGTTAGCCACACAACGACAGTGCCCAAGACACCTAATGCAGCATAGCAGAAATAACACAAAGAAACAGAGAATGGTGGCGAGTGGAAGAAGTGCACATGGAAGCCAGGTCATGCCAACCGGAAGTACCATGGCATCTCTACATGCCCAAAGACGCATGTCAACATCATGTGAGTGCCAGCCAGTTTGCAGGTCATCCAGAAGCACAAACAAACAACAAGAAACATGCAAGTTCATGTTCACTAACCAGGGGCCACACGGGACATGCACAGGTATGTACATGAGTGTGTAGCATTTAACCACCTCAAAAGCTGCCGCACAGATGGAGTGACGCAACAATAACCATGAGTGCCAAAAAAACCATTTGAAATGATCTCATTAGACTTGATGGGCCCTACCCCTGCACAACAGCACAAAAATGCTTCATTTTAGTTTTTAAGCGACTAGTTTACCAGGTGGAAAGAAGCCTATTAATTTTGTATGCACGCACATGTAACATCGCATGTGTACTGGAGGCCGAGTTCTATCTTCGTTGGGGTGACCCCAGAACACTACTCACGGACAACGGTACACAGTTCACAGGGAGAGAGTGGCGTTACCTGTGTACTAAGTGGGGGGTAGTACACCATACCACTACCATTTACCATCTGTGGACCAAACTGAACAGAGCATGGAAACCAAGACCTCAAATGCCAGTTTCGCCTGCAGTTTGGCAAGAATCACGCAACCTGGGACGAACACCTTCCAGCAGTTTTTTTTCACCATCAGACAGCATGTGAATCTGGCTACGGGCAAATAACCTGCCGCAATCCTACAAGGATGAAAAATACCACTGCCTGGGGAGTTCTCTGGACGTCATAGATAGAGCGCAGATGAAGCAGAGGACAGCAGAGCCCGGAGGCAGCGCCGATAGTCGGATCTGCAGGTCGCCTACAGGAACCAAACCTTCTATATAGCGAAGTGGGTGCCGTCAACCACGCGGCCACCATGCAGATTAACACCTGGACAGCTGGTGCATGTCCGCGAACACCGGCTCTGCAGCAGCGCGGAATATTATTGCAGCGGAGTGGACTGATCGCAGTAATAAAGGCGCTCGGAAACACAACATACCTTATAAAGGTAAGCAACAGGAGAAGAGTCGGCATACACAGTGATGATCTCTGTCTGGCCATAGTAGAGGCCAGCGCCGAAACGCCTGGCACCGCGATGCTCAGCACCGTGACACCCAACCAAGAGGGCATCCAAAATAATAACATATTAACAACACACCCGCCGCCCCAAGCGGCAAATTGGGCACGTCAAGTCCCAAGACTGGTGGGAGCGCCTTCCGCTGACTATTTCCATCTGCGACTCCCAGCATCTTGATGCCCACAAGGGATGCAGTGGAAACTCAGAAACCCAGTGGAGAGTCGTCCCCACCAAACCACGATGGTATAACAACCGCAACACCTGCAGGCCCGACCGGGTCAGCTTGTAGCATTACGATGCCATGCATCGTGATGTCTACCTCCGCAGACGTTGCCAATAGCAAGCCACCGGAGACACCTGTAGGTGAGATCTCCCCACAGGTAAACTCCCTGCCCAGCTGCACCGTGACGCCTTCGAGTGTCACTTAACAACTGACTTCATGCTGTGGGACACCCGGCACAGCAATAGAGGAATTTATCAGGTCTAGGCAGTCTGACTGCAGGGTACCCTCCTCCCCTCCCCCCTTGGCAACACCACAGACACGTCGCCACCCACACACCTGCAGCACCAGCAGCAGAGATGAGATGGCAGAGGAGAGGGACTCCACCCCTCCCTGCCTCTCCAAGCAGCCTAGCTGCCTGTGGAGGAGGCATCCCTCTTACCCACATGGGAGCATGGCCTGTCAAAACCGCCGGGGGCGGGACCCTCAGCCACCAAGAGCCAGTGCTACACCATGCTCACACTGGCCTTACCAGCTGATGCCACATCACCGGATCCAACCACCGACAACCTGTTGCACCTGACGGCATGATGGGTCACCTGGGTAACTGTGTGGTCAAGTGGTCACTGAAGAGGAGGGTGTTTGATGTGAACCACACATCCATGTGTTACCTCGTGACTACTTGCATCTCCAAAGTCACTTACATCACCTGGTCGACACCAGGCCAAAGTGAATACTCGCTCGTCTGTACGTCAGTATGCGTCTGTGATAATGAAAGACACCCGCCCCTTCATCATGTACTACGTGACTCAAGTTACCGTCTTGCTTTATTTACCTCAAGATTTAACATGTGGGGGGAAATAACAAATGTTCCAACACAATGTCCTCCCAAAAGCCATAGCCGTTAGGTGCGCCGGCAATTGGAGGGAACCTCGGTGCAGCTCGCACCACGGCCTCCAGCATTCTTCTCACCTGTGTGACGTCGATCGACCTGCTGGCTGGGATATCAGTCCTATGTGATCCCAAGTGTGGTTAAACAGTGGGGAATAATATCCTGAAGCAATACAAAGTGTCACAATTGCTGTAGCCAAATAAGTTAAATTAATTTCTTTTCTAAAACCTTAAATGAGCATGGCTACCCACATCCGTTTACAGTTATGGACTCGTCCAGCCTACCCAAGCTGGAACACTAGAACTCACCCATCAGCTAAACAAACCATAAACTGAAATACACTTGCGAAACTTACCGGAAACTGATATGCATTTTCAGTTTACCATCATTCCAGTCAATTTTATTATATCAATTATGTTCAATGTTTAAAAGGGTAATTATGTATTTCCTTCACAGCAGACTGACTATCAAGGCCTTACAGTTTTTACTTCATGTTTCTAGTTCGGTGGCATCCCCTGTGACGTCATTTAATTATTCAGGGGTGTGTCACCAATATGATGTTCGCCGTGAAATTGTATTTTGTAGCATATTAATTAACATTAGAAGGGTTTATATAATTTTCACATAATTTTTGGCGCCGACTTCGGCCACCATTAGCGAAAGCCGACGCCATGATTTTAGTTTGACTTCAGCACTCGGCCCAGCCGGCAGCACAGGAGTTTCGCTCCACACGAATCACCTCATCACATTTATTTAAGGATGCAATCACTTTAAATTCAATAGTGTTTTCATGTAACTGGAAACTTTTGCTTAATTCGTGTAGAGGGGACGACCGTCTGTCTTCCTGTCATCTTTAACAGGACTTAACGTGTACCGCGTAACTGCACCTAATTTTCATAGCTTAAAGCCTTATTGAACAGCAATGGACACCGGCAGACCACAGTGCCGGGTCCACATAAACTTATCACATATCAGTATAAGTGCCTATATATCAAAAAAGTATGTAAATGTCTTGAATAACCACAAGTGTTATATTTATTTTACCCCTTGGGGTACTTCGGGCTCTGCACCCTATTGCAGCAATACCAAATGTAAGTAAGCCATACGAGGTTGCCTAAAATCCCGCCAACATAAAAAGTGAAACCACTAGGTATGTGCAGTTATTGGTAAGTTCATCATTCATAAGCACCACAGATCGACAGAGGATTACAGGGACCCACGGGCCATCAACCGCATGACCCTCACTAACTCATGCTCACTGAATTATGGCACCGGGCAATTTCCCCAGTTTTTGCCTTAACCTGACAAGCCGGTTAAGGCAGAATCCTACATCAACATTCCTGGAACACCCTGCAAGTCAGCTGGAATAATGATATACAACAAATTCAAGCTATTTCGGATCATAAATTAGAACATTTGAATGATGATATGCAACACATGAGAGACAACATAGTCTGTAAAGAAGAGTGAAGTGTCGCATCTCTGCATGCTGAATTACACAACACATTAAGTCGTTTGGAATGGGCAGAGCATAACATAAACGACAATGTGTCAACAGTGGAGGTTTTAAGCAAAGATGTAAAACAAATGAGACTGATACTGCTGACCATCTACAAACTTTAGAGAAAGACATTAACAAAAATGCAAACTCCATGGTGCTGCTACAAGTTCTAGCAGCCGAACCTAAAGCAAAAGTCGAGGCAGTTGTGCGTGATAATGAGGATTTTAGAAAAAGTGATAGTGTTAATTTGAATAATGTCCGAGGGGAACTGGAGAACTCAAAACAGGAGTTGCAGAGTAACCTGGATTGATTTTCGCAACATTTCGAACAGCACTGAAATGTAATAACACTTAGTTCTTCAGAAAAATGCCCAGCGCTAAAATAAATAAATAATGATTCTAGGATTGAGCAGTTAGCAACAGATGTGGCACAGTTTAGTCGACTTATGGGAGACTCCGAGCTACAACAATGCCCGCCAAATGCAAGCGCAACTACCCCTGAAATGCCTAGGGCAGCAACAGACACGTGCTTACATGGAAATGTAATGTTTCCTGCCCTGTCAAGTGCGACACCATCGACTGCTACCATATTCCACCACCCTGCATAGGTAAAAGATATCCCTACGTATTCCTGTGAAACTACAGAANCTGTCAAGTGCAACACCATCGACTGCTACCATATTCCACCACCCTGCATAGCATTGGGTAAAAGATATCCCTACGTATTCCTGTGAATCTACAGAAAACTCGGCTAATTTTATTCGGCATTTCGAAGAATACTGTATGTGTTTTGAGCTGAACAAGCAGGACACAATCAGGTGCATCAGTTCGGCACTTAAGAGTGGGATTTAATACGTAAGAATTGTCAGTCATACAGGCAATTTAAAGATGAGTTTCTTGCACATTTTTGGAGCAAAAAAAACTCAAATGAATTTACGTAGGTTATTATAGGCCAAGAAATTTGACCCCAAAAGAGGAAAGTCTCTTGAGGAACATTTAGGTGACATGTTTGAGAGAACCCATAATTTAGAGCCAGCCATGTCCGATAGTGAGTTTATAGATTTAATTCTGTGCCAGCTGCCTCTACGATATCAAATGCAGTGGTCTGCTAGCTCGGTCTTATCTATCGAAGAATTTCGTGACCAATTGCTGAATTTCTATAGATTGTAGTAGTTCTCACGCAACTACCAGCAGCGCGAAATCGATCGAACGATAATTCAACAACTACCACCATTATATCGACAGTGGAGTGATATGGGAGGCGGCCGAGATAATAACCTTGCAAGAACCCAGGGGGGCTTGAGTTAACATGTTATTGGCAGATATGAAAAAACATATTGTGGAGGAAGAGGCAGGCGTAGCAGGCATAACAGACATTACTTGGTAAGAACATGGTGATGTTCATAAAATTGGCCACAATGTTTTACTTTGATTTCAACATTAATCGTAGCAAACCCGTCACAAATTTTAACTCATCACAAGGCCAGAAATAAAATTGTGGTACTATTTTCTTGCTCTTAAAAAAAAAAAGACTAACCTTGAAATTGGCATTTGCAGTATTACAGATAAATTGGATACTAACACTTTACCGACTCAGTGTTCAGGAATGCCGAGTCTTCGCTCCTGCCTCCTCACTACACGAACCTGATGTCGTCTCAATGAGTACGTCACAGAGGACCTTCCCTTAGAGAGAAGAGGGATGGTGTTGGATTGTGTCTGGAGTAACATATGTTACAGTGAAATGATACAATTGCTAATTAAAAGTTTGTACAAAGTTCAAAATAATACAAAGAAAAATGTCATCGCAAAAAAAAAAAATTGTGCAGCTCAAGCTCATTTCGTCTTGTGTGTAAACAGCTTACAGATTTTATAGCTTTTAAGCTAAACACAACACACGTATCTCCCATTTAGTGATGCAATTTTAACCACCAGTATAAACTGTTTTGAAGTTCTTTTAAAACCACAAATTATTATCAAGAAATACTTTGGAAAATTTATCGCAATAGTGCCGTAATAAGATGTAATGCCTCACTGTCTGAAGGAAACGAGAGGAAATATTTCGGCAATAAAGATTATTATTGTAGGGTATGGAAAAGTTTTATAAGAGAAGATCAGTAATTCAGAATTACAGGTAGATATGCTTGATACTTAAGTTCACGCATAGTTTATGCGTTAAGATGTATATCAAGTGAGAAGTACTTGAAGAGCTTCGATGTCAAGTATCCACCCCCCCCCCTCCCCAAATTACATATATCAAAGTTTTTCGAGAGACCAAGTTATGCGTATACATAATTAGTATTCTTCCATCATATGTAAAATTAGCATTGCCATTTTCCTTTTTATATTACTAATGCGCCAATAAAGTGGAACTGTGAATTCTGTGAAATCGTTAAAAATGTCAAAATGTCAATCTGTAAACAATACGCCTATTTTTACTCTTATCTGCATAAAACAGAGAGAGAATATTTTAAATAAATTGCGTGGCCACATATGTAAAAGATACGCTTTGAAAATGACGTTGAGATAGCTGTGAGACAACTTTTCATTTATCGCTGCCAACTTAANATATGTAAAAGATACGCTTTGAAAATGACGTTGAGATAGCTGTGAGACAACTTTTCATTTATCGCTGCCAACTTAAAGTCAGTCAGCGTGTCAGTTAAATTGCATGCTGTTAGGGACAGTAATTTTTTCTTCGCAGATTGATATCAAAAGTGCTTAATTTACTGTGAACCATCTATATCAGAAAGTTAAATTGATTGCTTTAGTGAATATCATAACATTTGGAAATTTCGCACATATACTCGTGAATGTTTTCTCAAATACATGTGAAGTATTTTCAGCATCAAAGTTATACATAATCTGACATTGCTGTGTCTCATCAAATGGACACTAAAATGATTGTTTAAAGCAAATAGCGGCAAAATTTGTAGCGCAGCATATTGTAATAAACCTTTGAATACAATGAAAATTGATCAGTGTTTTAGGCAAACATTATACGCTTTCAAGAATATAAAGCATAATTAATTTTGGTCCCCATACTGATACATTAAATTTTGCTTAGGACTGTTAAGGATATAAATCAGCGCTATAAACGGTAATCGTTTTCCACGCATTTATGGAAGCGTAAAAAAAAAAACAAGAAAGATAAATCTTACATTTATGTTTTTACTATCTTATACTTACAAATATTTTACCAGATTGATGTATTTCTGTCAAGGTTCTTCTTGCACCGTACGTCTGTATACGTAAGTAATTGCAGCACAAGGTATTATGCAACATAAATGCATCAATCTGGCAAAAAATTTGCTCACAAACATAGAAACAACCTTTATCNGGCACAAGGTATTATGCAACATAAATGCATCAATCTGGCAAAAAATTTGCTCACAAACATAGAAACAACCTTTATCCAGGATTTCCCTTTCTTAGATTTTCTTTATTGGCGTCTAAAAACAGGATGACTTCAAATAATTTATTCGGCGTTAATTATGCCCCACGCTTTCTTTACATAAAAATAAAACAGGAATGTTTAAATCCACCTCAGTTTCCTTTTCATCTAAGATTAAGTGGGTACGCACGTGAGCAAACTCTCAGAATTTGTGAAAATCTTTTAAGCTATAAAATATCGATACTGTGAAGCATAACTTTTTTTTGTAGGAAATTGTATTCTCTTTATTTATGTTCCATTCAAATTTTCCATGTAATTAATCTTATGGATGCTGTTTCTTAAAAACTAGATCTAATATTTCGATCGGCAGCCATTTCACAATGATGTACGTTATAAAACTAATAGGCTTGAGGAACTTCGAATTTTTTTCTTACAGCCTTGACAATGTCAAGTGCCAGATTTCAAAACTTTGTGTGTTACGTCCCTTACTCATCCAAAATGTATATAATTTTTTCCTGTAGCCCGAACGTAATGATGGGAGCTGCAGCACTCATTTTGCTACTGCGTGTGTCTAACAAGGCACTTAAATACAAGACAAACAACATTATAACGAAGCTTTACGAAAAGGAAAAGCTAACTCTTCAAGAATGCCAGCCAACCAAGAAAAGCGCATATTATTTTTAACACTTTTAATAGCTGGTAGGGACTGAGGTGATGTTACGTTCAGACTACTCGCATTACACCACGACACTGGGTTCAATTTCCAGCGAGGTCAAACCCGGGTTTTCGATTGTAAGAAACATGGCGGACGTTGCCATTGGCCGGTGGGTAGTATCGGGATACTCCCGATACTTCCACCTTTTGTATTCCGTTGCTGCTCTATCTGCACCTCTTCACCACAATCAGCGCTGAAGACGTTAGCTCTTAAGTGTCGCTTACGTCTCTCACGTCAGTTGATGAACTGAAGATAGTGTTTCACCTATTTCGCACCTACGCTGAATTGTTACATGACCTAAAGAACATATTTTATAGTGTTCTGAGACCTCGATATTTTAGAAAATTACACACATTTTTTATTTCCGTTCTCAGTTTACGTTAATTTTGTGGCCGTCAAATATAACACGGAGCTTACAGGTGCCACGTACATAGCTATGCCGTGAAAGACTGGGTTTGCACATACGTACATACCTCGCGAAAGATTCCCGATAATGTTTAATTTACTACTTGAATTATAATTATATATTTGGAACCATACATATCAGTGAGAATGNAAAGATTCCCGATAATGTTTAATTTACTACTTGAATTATAATTATATATTTGGAACCATACATATCAGTGAGAATGTTTTTTTTTTTTTCATAAACTCACAAATCCTCAGCTTAGAGTAAATTTTACGATCTGCAACGTAGAGCAGTTTCCTTGTTTGGAGCTAATAATTTAATATTATACGTTTTGTGAAATTATAATGAGAAAAATTAAAATAAGAGANAAAGATTCCCGATAATGTTTAATTTACTACTTGAATTATAATTATATATTTGGAACCATACATATCAGTGAGAATGAATTTTTTTTTTTTTTCATAAACTCACAAATTCTCAGCTTAGAGTAAATTTTACGATCTGCAACGTAGAGCCGTTTCCTTGTTTGGAGCTAATAATTTAATATTATACGTTTTGTGAAATTATAATGAGAAAAATTAAAATAAGAGAATATACTGTAAACTAAAGTATAAACGTACGTTAAAAATGTCATGTAAACGCAATGTATTGCGTTAAGTCAAACTATTATTTTGTCAAACGATTCACATTCAAGGAACTACAATTTTTTTCTGATTGCGTAACAAAATATTTTCGAAAGTCTCAGCATTTCCACCTGTACTTTGCTGTGAATTCCAAAGATATTTTGCGCAACAGAATAACAATAGTTGGTTAGTTTTCTTACGTGGGGGCTTGCCTAACCGAATAAGCCAAGTAGACGTGTATTTTGAACAAGGTGCGACTTGTGCCGAGACAAACGAACACGCAGTCAGTTGATTTCCCCCATCTAACCAACACGTAGTTCGTTTGGCTGTGAGAGGCTGCCACTGCTTGGCAGATGTCACTAGCTTACTTCTCGAACGCTGGCCGGGAGCTGTTCTATCAAGCGTAATGCACGTCTGCTACGATACTGGGCCAAACAATCGTATTGGGGATTAGGAAAACTAGCAGTCACTTTCGTACAAACGTCCCATAATGAAAAGCGTTGTAATTTGCAAGTTATCATATTAAAAGGTGTTTTCCCCACGTTNACAAGGTGCGACTTGTGCCGAGACAAACGAACACGCAGTCAGTTGATTTCCCCCATCTAACCAACACGTAGTTCGTCTGGCTGTGAGAGGCTGCCACTGCTTGGCAGATGTCACTAGCTTACTTCTCGAACGCTGGCCGGGAGCTGTTCTATCAAGCGTAATGCACGTCTGCTACGATACTGGGCCAAACAATCGTATTGGGGATTAGGAAAACTAGCAGTCATTTTCGTACAAACGTCCCATAATGAAAAGCGTTGTAATTTGCAAGTTATCATATTAAAAGGTGTTTTCCCCACGTTAACTTGTTTTAGCTGATTTATTTAGAAACAAACTGGTGGCCATAATGACAATACCAANTAACTTGTTTTAGCTGATTTATTTAGAAACAAACTGGTGGCCATAATGACAATACCAAAATTTTTACTGAATCAGTAACACTGAAAATAACACATGATCATGAGTTCCTGGGTTAAAACCCCAGAAATGTCATGCGTATGTGCGCATTCCGTAGATGTAATTTTTGTCATTTAAAATTGTCGCATAATCTACTATTGGAATGTGGAAGCAAAAAANGTGCGCATTCCGTAGATGTAATTTTTGTCATTTAAAATTGTCGCATAATCTACTATTGGAATGTGGAAGCAAAAAAAGGAATCGGAATCTGAACCTCGGGACTTTTTTTACTGGTCTTGTTAATTTTTAACTTTTTCATTCAACACCNAAAAAAGGAATCGGAATCTGAACCTCGGGACTTTTTTTACTGGTCTTGTTAATTTTTAACTTTTTCATTCAACACCAAAGACTAGTCCATCTGTTTATCAAGTTCAGCCTGAGTGACATTTAAAATCTGGTTTGTATTTTATTATATACTAATGTGTACTTTATAAAAAATTTCTTTTGAATTCTTTAAGTTTGTTAGAGTTGTCATGTCTGTTTTCAGCATTCACAAGTAAAAAGTTTGATTTTTGGAGGAAAAAAACCCTATTCGTACTCTAAATGATATCGGGATTAAAAAGAAAAACAAAAACTAAATTGTTACAAAAATTTACTTAGTCAAATATACAATAATACTTAGAACTTTATGCTTCTTAAGTCAGAAGTAATATTTAGTCTATGTTATTTATTATGAACTAGATATAAATCCAATTAAAATACATTTTCTGTAATGATTTTTTCTAAAACCACTTTATAACCATGATTTAGATTGCAGATGAAATTTAAAATAAGTAAAATTTTATTCTTGTAGGTATACAATTTTCAACGTTTTATCTAGAAAGATTCAAGCTCTCTGCTGTACTTAGTTACATTCTTACGAAGTTAAAATTATTTTTATATCAAGTGATGTTTGCTTACCTGTCATCAGTTTCTTTTAAGCAACAGAACAAAATTTAAAATTTAATAGAGCAGCTATTTATAAATAATTAGTCATTCATACGATATCATTACAGCAGACTCATTTCTCAGTTCTCAGTCGAGAACTCGGAAAGAGATGAAACACTAATAGATGTTTAAGTTCGTTTACTCTTCGAGGAAAAATAAACCTGACTTTCTGTAGCTTGGAATATGTCTAATGAGTGTAGCTGAACTCGTGTACTTTGGAGTACAAGCTGACATCACAAAGCGCATGTCGACACAGACTTATAAATTTATGTGTGGGATCTGGTCGTTTGTTGGTGGTACCACTGCTGTCGTTTTGATTTCTAACAAAGAAAATTAATTCTCTGTTTTGGCATTACGAAGGACTGAGTAAAATGTCCAAGGTAGTGTGATTTTAAAACTTATTTTGCCTCTTCCGATGTTGAAAAATCGAATTCTTCGTTGTTCTTGTGGTATACTCTATATGCCTGAAAAAAATTAATAAATGTTAACTTTAACATTNAAAATCGAATTCTTCGTTGTTCTTGTGGTATACTCTATATGCCTGAAAAAAATTAATAAATGTTAACTTTAACATTTGCTCATAAAAATGCATTCTAGTTTACAATTTCGTATTCTTATTTTCAGTTTCCATTTACGTGATATGGTTCTTTTAAATACGTTACCGATGAAATCACCTCAAAGTATCACGACATGAATGTGAAGGAGTAGTTATCNGATATGGTTCTTTTAAATACGTTACCGATGAAATCACCTCAAAGTATCACGACATGAATGTGAAGGAGTAGTTATCGGCATCTAATAAGAGAAAACTAAAAAGTTACTGACCAGTGCACTTGTTAAAGACGACTAATATGACAAAGATACTTCCTCTGCCTCATATTAATAGCTCACTTTATTCGTTTGGCTAAAAAAAAAAAATATATGTGTTGCAATTTCAAGAGCAAATAATAAATATTTGTTGGAAGCAGAAAATGTATGAATGCTAGAAACACCCGTTTGCTTTAGATTATGTACCACCCAATGAAAAAATTGTATATGTATTTACCTGTTCGGCAGATTTATGAAGATACTCTGCCATTGATTTTCCCGTTTCTTGGGCCATTTTGTACAAGTGACCATTAGGATTCTGAAGAAGAATGTGTGGATGGTCAAACTCCTACAACAGAATTTCACACGTAGCTACAAAAATGTACATTAAATTTCATTTTTAAGTTAAGAAGCCATGGTGAACAATCTCCCTATGCATAATGAGTGGCTGCATAGTGAGAAAATGCATACTCACCACCATGGTTCCGGCATCCATAACAAGCACCTTGTCAGAATCTATGATCGTGTTGAGTCTGTGCGCGATGGTNTCACCACCATGGTTCCGGCATCCATAACAAGCACCTTGTCAGAATCTATGATCGTGTTGAGTCTGTGCGCGATGGTGAGGACTGTGCAGTTCTTGAACTTCCTCCTGATTGTTTTTTGGATCATCGCATCTGTCCTGCAACANGCGCGATGGTGAGGACTGTGCAGTTCTTGAACTTCCTCCTGATTGTTTTTTGGATCATCGCATCTGTCCTGCAACATACACACGTTTGTCCAGAGTCAGTTGCTCTCTGCTTGTCGCACCTAGCAACTGCCACATTCATACTCACTGTGGATCCACGTTGGCCGTGGCTTCATCCATGACGAGGATCCTGTTGTTCCTGACGATGGCACGTGCAAGACAGATAAGCTGTCTCTGTCCTGTGCTGAAGTTGCTGCCACCAGCATTCACATACAGGTCCAGAGATTCAACACCTTCCTTCAACTCCACCTGTTAAGATTACCATATATTACAAGAGAAAATATAATGTTTATTTATTAGACATAGTCCTTTAATTAAATTTAGAATTTTGAAAGCCTGGTACATATTTTATTTGATATAACCCAACTTCTACAGCTATTTCACAACAGCTTCGTATTAGCGGTATAAAAATCGTTTTAATGTCCAACTTCGCAATGTTTTGAAGACCACTAAATGTGTGTAACGCAAACGCGCTGAAAGAATTACCTCCTCTAATGCACTCCACAATTTGCTGTCCTCGAAGTGGTGGAAAGGGTCCAGATTGTTGCGCAGTGATGAAGAAAATAGCACAGGCTCTTGAGGGATGATGGATATGCGACTTCTCAATTCGTACAAGTTAATAATTTCTGTGCTCAAGTTGTCAATTGTGATGGAACCTTCCACATTTGCAAGTCGGAACAAAGCAGAGATGAGAGAGGATTTTCCAGCTCCTGTACGTCCAACTATGCCCACCTGCGAAAGGTACATTCGCAATGGAATACAGCACTTAAGGAACAGTCAACACAATTGTGTTTCCTAAATAAGCACCATTATAGCATTATGTGACTAATTTGGATGTGAATTGAATTTAGATAAATAGCAGGTAGCCTAAATGCACAGCTATGAGCAAAGTTTTTGCAAATATATCATAGTACATCAAACTTAAAAAAAAAAATATTTTAAATACCTTCTGGCCAGCGTCAATTCTAAAACACAAGTCATGAAGGACTGGTGGATCATTCGCAGAATACGAGAGGTTGGCGTGGTCTAACTCTATAGCGCCTTTAAATGGCCAACCGGTTGGTGGCTTCCGTCCTAGAAACAAAATTCACGATTGTTTACTGCTCTGTATCTAAGAAACTGTATTTTCTCTTAGGATATAAGTGACAAAAAAATTAAATGTTTTATTTCCTATTTCTTACTTTGTAATGTCCTGAACGCTAATGAACAGCAGGTGACACGCATATTAGTCAAATAAGTCATACGGTTTTTCTGAATAACTAAGCTTATACTTTGAGTTTAGATCACACGTGTCGTAAATATCTGGCCCGTCTGAGTAATAATGACTTTCTAGCTTCAAAACTTTTATTTTACACTTTTCTCATTTGACTTCTATACTTGGATGGTATCGAGTACACAATTGCGTTCTACGATATATGAGACAAAGTTACTACCTGTGTATGTGGAAATTCATGTTGCATATTTCTGTGCGTTAACTTTGTTGGTAACGTGCCACATTGCTGTGATATGGGAATGGCACTGTGGTAGAATATTAATAAGCAGACATTAAATTATAAATAAAAACATTTAAATTGATCTAAAATTCTCCTTTCTGTCTATAAAGAATACATTTCCAAAGTCTCATAGCTATTGAAAAATTCTGCTCATGGTAAAATCTAAATTTCCTACATAGCTCGCGTAATATTTTTTATAAAAACAATTATGTTATTAGTTTTATGCATTTTATTAGGCAATGAAGTGCAGTTCATGTGTACCTGAAAAAAGACCTTCTTCTTTCTCGATTTTGCAGTATTCTAGGACTCTTTCTACCGCTGTCATCTGGTTGAGCACCTCTGTCATCTGCCTTATGCCGTACTGCAGCATTCCCGACAACATCATGGACTGGGAAATGGCGAGACCCACGTTCGCTCCAAAAGATTCTGCAACCAGAGGAGACCAAGTGCAATATATATTTATTAATTGTGTAATTGAAGGAAATAAATTTGCTTAGCTGAACTAATGCATTGTCGTACGTATTCCTCTGAACACTTATTTCTAAATATCCACATTCATTATAATCACTGGAAACTCACCTGATTCAAAAATCAAGAAGCTAAAGATGACAGTTCCTACGAACATGTTGCTGACGAAATCCAACCACATGCCATATGCCATCATCGTTGCAATTGTCAGATACCAGGCAGATGTATGCAAGTCCTGAAAAAAATATATATATTGTTTAGTAAAGTTTTATTGCTTTCTAACGTTACTGAAATTTCAAGTTACTCAAGATTAGTTGTTGGGTTTGTTATTTGCATGCTGATTTCTCTGAATATACAAATGTTAATTATCTAGGCCATTATTCAAAATTTTACTATCCCTAACCGACAGTACTAATTGGTTCTTGTTTTTTCGAGAAAAAAAAGTCGAGAAAACATATAAGGGGGTGCGATGCTCACCTCAAGATATTTGAACATACAATTCGTATTAAAGGGATTTCAAATGTTAAAAAATGGCCACATTCAGTGAGAGCAAAATATGCAATCTGCAGGAACCTTGTTCGACCTTAGTGTTCGTTTAATTATGCGCTGAGATTTAGCGACTGCTACGACTTCCAAGATTTGAAATTAATTATCTCTAAATCAGCGGTAAGTTATGAAATACGACGGCGTCGCGAATGTACGTATATACGGTTCCATAAAGATTTGCTCGTGGTGGCAATGTACACGAGAAACTTCAAATGCTTACTTGACATTTCTTCGAGCATTGTTTTAAAAAAATTGGGCTATTTAATTGACTCTCGCTGGAGTTGTATATTGCTGAATATCCCACATAAAAGTTGATCATATACATCGCCAGGACGAAAAAATATTTATGGTACTGCATATACATTCTGTACGCCGTGTCGTATTTCATATCTTACCGCTGATTAAGAGAAGTTTTCTTCAATAAAGTGACGGGAAATTTCTCTATTATATATTCCAAAAAATAATTAATGGTTTCATTTTATGCAAAATCTGGTTAGTGCCACAGTGAAATTCCTTGAAGATTAGTAAATAAGTATTAAATCTGGCCATGAAGAGAGAACGACTTAGTTTCCTGCTTTTAAAAAAATTCAAGAAATTTTCAGATTCCAAATTTTTAAGTAGCTAATGTTTTTAAACAGTTACTTATTTTCAGTTAACCCGTCGTTCGTAAATTGTACATACCTGATGCGAGTCGAATTCCATCTTTAACATATTTTGCGCCTTGCAGCATCTTATCGTCGACAAGCCGTTGAAAGATGCAGATAGGTGTGAGAACACCGGGCTACGAGCTGTAAAACAAATGGAATTACGTTGTACATCAGTACAGGGCACTCTGTAGGAATATTAGACCACACTGATCAGCGAATGTAGCTGGAATTGTTTGAAAGACCATATTATGCAAACATCTGCTTGCATTGGAAAACGGCTGAGATATCTCCAGCGAAGCAGTTACTCGGAATTGCTGGATGGATACGGCGAATGTGCCGTAGGAAACAGTAAAAATTTTTAATACGCGTAATGTCATGGAACGTCTCATACAAGGGAGTGTTAGCGAAGATGCTAGCAGTGCTAGACAAGCAGTGGGTCGGGTACAAGGATACGAGGTATTTGATAAGAGGGCATAGAGAGTATACACACAGAAGCTGCTACGCTGCACGTACGAGTATTCGTATCAAAATACCGGCCATAAGTGGAAATCATAAAGATCGTCAAAACTCCTCTGCAATGGAATTTATTTAGAGCTAAGTGGTTGGCACACTAGATAACAGCCGTAAAATGTTCCCGCGCTCCGCTCATTTGAGTCACTGACAGTCTGAACGTGTCGTTACGTGAACTGTATGTTATTAGCTCTCGGCGTTTCACTTAATTACCCGCATTTCTGCAGTGAATGTTATTAGTTTTTGGTGTTGTTTGAAATAAAGGTTTTATGAAAATGGAAGAAGGGGGTATGTACCTTATTTTTAATCATTATTTAATTTGTTAGCTATAAAAATAAAAACAAATACTGCTCTAAGAATGTAATGCCTAACAAAGTCTCAGATTTTACTTAATATAACTATTAAATCGTGGTTTTGTTTATGTGTCGGAGGTTGTCGGGCAATGCTTGTTATAGATATGTGAAACTACGGCTATCCAAAAAATAATTCCATTAAAAACCGGTCCGCATTCTTCCGCTTTTTTGAATACCACTACACTAAAGACATTAAGTAAATAAATAAATATTTTTAAATCTTAACATTTCGTCGCTTTTCTTTCAGATTCTTTAAAGGTAGTCATGGAATTGACAAAAAAAATTATATGATATAATGCGACAATGTCAAAGGTCAAAAATCGATGAAAAGATGGCGTTTTTGGACAAATACCTTAAAAAAATTACCAAATGCCCAGATAATAATAATAAAAAAAAAGTTTTAGGCCATGCCTTACAGAATTTTAGAAGTGATTTGAAGAAGAAATGGGTTGCTGCTCAATACAAAGAAGATCGTAATTGCCACTTTAATTCCATACGCAATACTCCCGATCGGTCAACTGGCAGCTGAAGCACGAAACAAACAAATTTCGCGAGAAAGTTCTCAAGAGAAGAGTGCAATAAAGACGTCATCAACAGACTCTAATTAAATTCAGACCCATTCTTGAGTTGTAACAAGCCAAGGCAACATAAAGAAAGTAAGCCTTTCTCAAGAGAGGCCATGGACATGCTGATCTCAAGTGCTCCGGCTGTGCGCGATAATGATAATGACATGGAGGAAGAATAGGACTAGTATTTTGATTTAATATAAATAATTTTCACCAGATCCTGCATTTTTACTGTGTTATCTTTAAAAAAAACCCATAAAATATTTTTGTCCTGTTTTTTTTTATACAAATACTCCTATGTGCACTGATAGATACTTACTTATACATCAGTGACACGCGGAAGGTTGCACCCATGAGCGAGGTGATGGAAATTGTGTGATTATATTTAAATGAAAGGACTCGAAGAGTAGCATCAGACCTCGGTGATATAAAATTATAGAACACCTACTGGAAAAACGACGGGATTAAGTATTGCCTAGTTTTTTTGTACCTGAGCGTGTCTGCGTAGTTCTTCAAAAGTTTTGAACGAATCGATGCTAAAACTTTGCATAGAAATATTCTTAAAAAAGTCACTGTTTTAATGAATTACAGGTATGCATTCTATTTCCACGTCTTAAGTTGGAAGCAGGACTTTCTATGCAAAGTTTGCAGTGACTGAAACTTACTAGGAATGTTCAGTATTTGCGTGCTTACTATTTTATTTGCTATTATAACGTCTTTAACACGCACACTTGCACAATAACTTGGTTGTGAAGTATTAAACATGATTACCTCGCAATAGTGATAATGTTACAGTTTATTCGTCCTTAAAAGCTTGAGCTCTTTAATATGAGCCACTTCCACCATAGCATTAGACTTCTTTTCCCGGTGGCTAGAGCGATACAAAGCAGCCGCCATCCGTAAGTTGAGTGGAGATATTTATGCAGCTCTTAAAAACGAGGTCTTGAGAACCAATGAGGGTAAAATGAGGTGAGAATAGCAACGCCGGAATGCAAAGGCGGGAGAAACGGGAGATCACCGAGAAAACACGCCGACCAGGAGCATCGTCCAGCACGAATCCCACTTGTGAAAGTTCGGAGTGGCCCGGCCGGGGATTGAACCCGGTTCGCCTGGGTAGGAGGCGAGCAGTCTATCCGCTCAGCCACCGCGGCCCGGTCATACATAAGATTACGTGCACACTGGACGAGCACGATGCTCACTAACAAAATGGGACAGCAAGCTTTTCGTTGACAGGAATAATTCTTCACTAGTAAATCTCTTTTTCATGGCGGCAGGCATAATTGAATGTATTTAGTATTGGAAGTTTTCACTTGACACCCTTCTGTGTAATAAATTCTTGAATAATTTAACAAGGCAGTAGCTCCATCACTGTGCCTCCTTATAAGACGTTCAGTAATACAATAACGGCATCGTCTACGGCATTCCTTTATTTTCATACTATTACTTTTACATATTTACGGCGCAGAAGCTATTCTCAAATACTCGTATCCCACCACAAGCGGATTCGCGAGCACACTGACGAGCATTCATCGGACAAAGCCCATTTTTTTTTTGGGAAAGCTCACAAGCATTCGCCCATGATCCTGCGCAACCTGCTCGAATACTCGGTGTGTAGCTGACGCACCTTTAAGGAAACATTCCGGACTTCACTTTGTGTCAAACTAGTATGCAAACTGTTTTATTTTTGGTCATTATTCATTTTTTCTACTACTGAAACATTTGAAACATTATTCCCGTAACTAAAAAAACTGGTTTCGCGTCGGACGGTTTTGCACAGAAAGTGTAAATACCATATAATTACGGCGTACGTTGCCGAAACAATTGATACCTTGGCGTTCATATATTTAATCTTATCATCAATATGTTATGAGCCAACAAAGTGTTAAGTATGAATGGAATGAAATTCCCTAGAACAAGCTAGAGAAATCCTTATTTAAGCTACAAAAACGAGTTTACCGAGCTTCTAAATGTAATGATATCAAAAAGATGCACAAACTTCAGAGATAATTACTCAAATCAACAAGTGCAAGAATGCTAGCCGTAGGAGGCTTGTCACGGCACATCATATTCCCTGCCCCCTTGCCACGTCACTATTCCTGGAAAGAAAATATATTTGATATTTTGAATTTAAAGTTTCTAGAAAGCTTGTCCTGAAGGTAGTCTAAACTGTCGCGCCATATGCTGATGCGAGTTCAACTTACTGAAAAAGGTACAAGATTACTGTTTTGTCGCTTTAGCTCGTACTAAATCTTCAGGTCATTGTGCAAATTGTACTAAAAAGTACTGTGCTTACACTCCAGTCTAAACACTGCATCACAAATGGACGTTAAACAATCTAAAATCTAGTACAAATTCGCAGAAACCTTAAATGTGATAAAACACACATTTCCTTGTATTCCGTCGTGTTTCCGGGAATATTATTTTGTGAAAGTTTTGATGAGAAAGTCTGTACTGGTTTTTCATGGTAAAGTGAGCACTTTTCAAAGCCCTGCTTAAGATCTACTTGTATACACGTTGTCTATTTTCTCACAAAATGTAGAATTAACATTGCTGCAGGCCTGATAACTTTATTCAGGCTTCGGTCAAGTGAAAATGTGGAATTACTAGAAAAGAGAATATTTTACAAAATTGCTCATTCATACACTATATGCATTAAAAAAACCGGAAAGCAAAATAAGTCATTTCAGTATTCATGTATGTTTAAATAACAATTTATATTCAGCGCTAAGATTTGGAACTACTTTTCCTGCGTCGTTACCAACTAAACTGGGCGCATGCCAGTCAGTGTTCTCGTTAAAATATATGCAAATCGGGACAGCGACATTTTTCATAGATTGATTTCAAAAGTGCTAAATTAACAATGGACAGCCTATAGTCGATGCATACATTAGACAGTCACTTACTTGCTCCCTCCAACCTCTTGACACTCTGAGCTGTGGACAGGTACACCTTGCTGATCAAGAAGTACAGAGGTGCAACACATGCCATAGGTATCATGAGAAGGTAGTTAACGTAGGCCACCATAATCAGGATGCCGGCCATCGTCAGGAAGATCTGCGTACACATAGCCACTATTAATAAGCACGTCTTAGAGTTCACGTTTCATAACAAGTGAACAGGAGTCGCTACGATTTTAAGAAGTTATTTTTTATTTAAAAAACATATTTCAATTTATTTGAAAGAAATAATGCATAGGAAAATATAATTGATAGTAAACATGTATTATCTGACACTCTGTGGTATTTAAATTAGATATATCAAAGAAAAACAGCGTTTTGTTTGAATAAAATTTTCTATCATGAGCTTTTAAGAAAAAAGAAAACCTCTTGAAATTATGAAGTTTCAAAACAATGTTTTTACTGCGTATGTACAGAGTTTGTGTTCCCACATGTTTCGACATAAATAATAAATCGCAGAAACAGTCAACAATGTTTTATTATAAAACTATACATTGTATTAACTTTTAACGTATACGATAGTTTCGTTAATTCAATGTAGTTTATATTCAGTTCTTGATTTTATATTTTGTAAATTCACGTACAGCTAGATCATTCTAGAGCCCCTTAAATACACGTGTACAGATTTCCACAAAGTACACCTATGTTCGAATTACGGTTATGCTCTGGACAATAATCTAAGGCAAGCCACTTTAAATTGTGTGATCAGAGAAGGCGCTGGTCTGAATACATCAAGGGAGTTTAAGAGAATATCTTGGTCCCTTAGACGAAACTTTGGGAGGTATTTATTTCTGATGCCATGTTTAGGTAAAGATTTGGTATCGGAATGGTCCAGATGAGGGATTTAGAACTTTTCACCATAAAACTGCCACACGTAATGAAATATAATACATTAATTTTTGTAATACGTTCTGAAGATTTTTGAGCTCTACCATACTGAATTAATTTACACAGTACATAGAACATTCACTCTCCTGGTGGCATTTTGCGAGTTTTATGAACAAAAGCAAGTGCTCATTAAAGGTGAAACTGGTACAGACGTAAATTGTGTCATTGCTTCTACGTACATTACACAATAATGGCATAAATTAGTTTTGTCTTGTATGCAGTCATAGAACATAACACTGGCCGTGTCATATGAATGTTAGGTATTTTATGTTTCAGCGCAGTCGTCTACAGAAGTTTCATACACATATCCAGTTATTATGTTTTCAATTAGAAAAGATTCGATGGATAAAATTTTCTTGGCCGTTATTGTAGTTAAGGTTATGTGTAGCAAAGAAACTTATAATTGGGTGGCGTGCCTTGGGGCACTTGAATTAAAATCCAAGTGTAAACGACAAAACATGCATTTGAAAGTACATGTTAACTGCACAAGTATGTAACCTAGTTACTTTTTAAGTGTAGTGGTGTGTGATGAAAAGCATTTCCTTGCATATTTTTATCATTCATATATTAAAAAAATTATACTTGCCTGCACAGCATCGAAAATGAATGCTGGTATGAGTTCATCAATAGTGCCCACGTCTTTCGAAAATCTGTTGAGAACCCTGCCTGGAAAATAACAGTTGTAGGAAACAATTTGTAATTTTGGCATCAAATAGAACAGAAGTGTAAAGTACTATGCTTAAGTAATGAATTGTGATGTTCTAGAAAGAGCCAGTAATTTTGGTTAAAGACTTGCAGCAAAATCTTATTAGTCTTTTTTTAAGTGGAAACATATAATTTCACTTAGTAGTATTGTGTTTGTGTCACTTATCTTGGGAGAAAGAACAATACGTAACTTTAAAATAAAATTGCTTTAATAACTGAGATACTTTGACGTTTAACTATTTGATAAAGTGGTCTTTGCATAAGGAGATAATATTTTGTATGCATATTTGCTAATATAGTTTCTAATTAAATTAATACAACATTGTTAAGCACTACAACATTAGGAGATGCTGTTTAACTAATGGTTAATCACAAGCTCACGTTCTCGTTTCGATCCCAGTGGGTTTATCACTACTTCACGTCCTTTTTCTACGGTCGCAACTTACACTCATCAACATTAACACATAATACCAACCTTGTCTTGACGCTACGTCATAGAATTAAAATTTTTTTTAGTTTGCCATTGATTCAAATGAGTTATAGCATCAGTGCAGCTATACTTATTTGAAACCGTAGTTAGAAACATTGGAAGTAATAATTATTACTTTGGCTGTAATAGAGAGGGACGGGAAAATTTCAATTATCTCGATTGTTTTAAACGTTAAAATCTACGTTTTAACCCGGAAATGCTTCATTTACTGTGAATATGTGACATTATTAGATATTCCAGATTGATTTTTATTGTGGTTTTTCAAAGTTTTGGTTGTTTTCTTTTCATTCTCTTACATTTTTTGTCAGACAACTTATTGTGTGTTGTCGATTTTTTAATGGCTGCTATTAACGGTTAAGTTTTTTAGTTTCACATCGTACAGTTATACTCAAAAAACGCTAGGCAACGTGACCTCCAGACTCTGCTGGACTATGAAGCATGGGACATTGGCATGGGGATCATAAATTCTGAGTCATTTCAAGAATTTGGCCCCTCTGCCGTATAAACGTTGTGCGTTGGAAAGAACGTAGACCTATGCGATGTTATCGACAGAGAAGGTTAATCAGTCAAGTTTGCAAGATGATGACTGAAGAAATCGCCGAGAATATAATTCGACAAATGTGCAAAGCTGATGATCTGAAATAAAGCCTGGAGTCAACTACGCTGAGTGAAGATCTGCTCACCCGAAGGATTGATGTTGAAGAACCGCATGGTTCCCTGCAGGATGCTGCTGAACATGGTGTTGTGCAAGTTGATGGACGCGGACATGCACACCTTGAAGAAGAACACCGTTCGAAACAAGGTGAAGCTGACGGCTCCTGCAATGAAGCAGCCGTAGATGATTATGGAAACATGCTGGGAGAACACTATTCCCTCTACGCCGCTGCAGATGTCGCGGTACGTCTCGTTTAACTGTGCCATATCCTCTTCTATGTCCAACCCAGCCGCAGTGTCGTTCAATGTTAATAGATCTTCTGGTATCACCGTTGTGATTAAATCCGCTGCCTGGGTGATTGTCGAATTTATGATTTCTTCCGTGAAGCTTGCCAGACTGTCATCTGGTGTGGCCGTAGTGTTTTCCTGCAGGATACAGCCTGACAGACTTTGTCGTAGTTGCTCTTGGTTCGTCCTGGAAATTACATTAAGTGTGCTTTAATTAGATCTGTGTATGCGCGTGTGTACACAAATTGCATATACTGTATGTTTATAAGAACACGTTTTCACTTTTCATGCTTTCCAAAATTCTAATGTGAATGGTAAATGCAACTATGCATTTTTGATCAATTTTACCACACTTTTAATTAACATATTCTACAGTGCGGAGGAGAGTGGAGAGATTTGGGCTACTCTTAACATCGAGGTCTTGAGAGCCGAGGAGGGTAAAGTGAGGTGATTATGGAACAGCCCCGCAAGGGCGGGGGAAGCGGGAGATCCCCGAGAAAACCCAGTGCAGCGGCATCGTCCGGCACAATTCCCACATGCGAAAATCTGGGGGCGACCCCACTGGAAATCGATCCCGGTTCACCCAGATGGGAGGCGAGTAGTCTGACCGCTACAACATCGCGACCTTCTATGCTTTAGGAAATGTAACTGATGTACTTGTGGTAATGTGGTAAATACTGAAGACAAACAATCCAAAATCACCTTATTGCAGTTAAGCACACGCGCGAGACATAACTTCAAGTTTAACAATCAAGTACGCTGGCGTTAATCCCTACCAGAAAGTGACCCAGTAGTCGGCTCCGCTGGACGCAGACTGACCAGTGAGGAGCGAAATAATCAAACCAGCCAGGATTAGGTTTGATCCGCCGGATTTGAAGTAGCTCATTATTACAGATGCTTTCATGCGGCCCTTGGACAAGAGCTCTGCATTTTCCGGTGGCTCCTCATCTTCGCTCTCGTCCTCTTCATAGTCACTCTGCAAACATACAAACTTAGATATTATAGATTATGATAACAGCAAAATACTAGTCTTATGGGACTAGTACCCCGACAAGTCAATTGACTAGTTCGGAAGGATAGTGAATATTTAATACTGATTATTTAAATATTTTTTAACAGTATTAGTTCCAGTTAATTCATATAATAACACTGTGCAGATTGACGAGCTGTTTCAGATTTCTTTTGGACCGATCCGCAACTTATCAACGCTGTTGGGGGTATTTCTGAGAAGAGCAGGAACTCTTGTAATTTCTCACATTTTTCAAACATGGGCGACATTTAATTAACGTGTTCTGTCTTGGTAGTCAAATGGAAGAATATTTGCTGACGGAGGTCTTGATACCTCAACATTAAGTGTTGACTTACAAATTGATAAACAGTGGTGTGCAAGATGGCACCTTTATAGCAACTTAGACCTTGCACGAGGGACTGTATTAAACGAAGTTATCCCTTCATTTGTCTACCCCAAACACTATCGTGGCTTATTTTCATGCCGAAACGAAATACCCTAGTCAAAGAACTTGTTTGATTTATCGCACTTTAAGCTCTTGTATCATTCTGTGTAGAATATGTTTATGTGGGTGGAACAGGGATGACTGTGATTCCGAAATGGCTATCTGCTTTGAGAGGACTAAATTATCTGGTGCTACACTTGGTGCGTTTATATCTTATATTCATTAAACTTTATAAGTGTGGCAGCAGAGCATTGTTGTCTTGTAGGAAGGCGGGAGTCAGGAGAAAACTCAAGTAGTAAAATGTGTTTCAGCAACTAGCCTACTAATCACTCGTTAATGATAACCTGCTAATGAAGTCTATTTTGAATTCACAATTTTAAGCAAACCAAAATTTAATTGGAAAATATGATTGTAAGCCCTAGTACTTTAATGGACCTTTGCGAATTTTTTCTTAACAGGCTATTTAGTCACCTGCTTTCCAATTAAGTACAACAAAAGAAGTTCGGCTAATTTCCTCAATTATCATTTTCCTTTATTCCACCAAATTTTCATCAACCTCTCATTCACTCTTCAGACCGGCTAGAGAACTGAATAATTTTCCAGTAGTCTGGGTAAATAAGTCCCGTTAAGGTTAAGTTGAGCTTCGATTTCAGGATTTTCAATCTTAATAGAGGGATTTTAGCTGTGGAATTATCATGCACCAGCTCCCTTGGGCAAGCGATTGACTTTTGTTTGATCAATGCGGTGACCCTTCAGGTAACCCAAAAAGCGACCAAACAAATAACAAATAATCTCCATTCGGGCAATGCTTGGTGCCATAGAATTTTCTTCGGGGTTGCTCTTTCAAGCAGAGAAATCACGTGACTTGGTTAGAGTACTATCTACCTCCTACTGTCTGTTTATAATATGAATTTAGCTGTGTCGTTGCTAATTAATTAAAAAACACACACAGAGTTTATTTTTTAAAATATAAATGGGAACTAATTATGCTGCAGAAAATACTCGCCTGCTTTTCGTGGCATACCCGTGGCTTTATATATTTCTTATTTTTGGTAAGCATAATTCCAATTATGTTTTGCTGAGAATGCTGCGAACAACCAACATAAATGAGCTGATATGACACTCACCTGCATTGAATCCACAGACACTTTCCTCCTGAGAAGTGTCCCGACACTTGCCACCGGTGCAACCTCCTCCGCTTCCTGTTTGGCCAGCACGCTTGTGAAGTTTACCTTCCTTTCCATCAGTTCTTTATGTGTACCTTGATCCTCAATTTGTCCCTGAAACAACAACCTCCTTTCTTAAAAGACGTATCATATGGCCAAAAACCATAAGAGACATTTTTGAAGAAAGTAGCGCATAAGCCATCCTGCATACAGCTCAATTGCAGGGGATGAAATAAACACAGCCATTAAGAAAAGTAGTGCCTGGAGTCTCGAATTTTTGACATGTTGGCGAAGACGATGGAATACAGCAACCAATAAGGAATACCGAAAAGTGTTAACGACTAGACCGATGGGACAGTTAGGAAACATCTTCAGTTACATTTCATAGCTAAGGCGATGTCTGTTTCCAAACAACCCGTGAACAATTGTATGATACCTAATAGACAAAATACTGTATGTCCTATTCACTTCATGGCAAAGGAGAGGGTATGTGACTGGCGCTGCCAACACAAAACTTGGAGTACGTAATATTAAAAAAAAAATTTTTTGAGGGGCAAAGATTGTCCACTAGACCTTGGTTTACAAGACGCCGTATCAAATTGGCATCGGTGGCACGTACTGTTGCATGAGATACCAAGTGTGGGGCATTAAGTAACAGGTAGAAGTTCCATGCAACCTTTTCATATGCTCTGTCCACGAGCGTTATGCTACGATTTTGTGCGCTCAATGCGCCCTTATCTTGTTCTCTTTGTGACAACTCAGCACACTTTCCATGTTTTTCTGAGCTACTGAGCTGTAAGAAACAGTTTATTTTAAGTGATCATTGTTTTCTGTAGTATACTACTATACGTTCGAACAAACTGAAGTTTCCTGACAAAAGTATTCTGGGATGCACTTCACATAAAGTGTAATTAACGGCCGAATATGGAAAAAATTCTCATTGACATCACATAGTCTATCCTTTTCCCATAGCTGTTTAACACAGACTGTGGGTGTAAGGATTTCGATGAAAGAAAATGTGTTACTCTATCGTGCTGCCTAGAAGTCCCTACTCATAATATTTCAGTATTAAATTAATATCTGCATCTCTAAAAAATCGCGTTATATGCACTACATAGCATTCACCGACTAACCTACCACTGTATAAAAGAAAGTATGTAATGGAATCAAGGCATTTTAGATTTATACTGAGTTTTGGCATTCGCCGTAAATGTATTGGAAGAAGGGGTTTTTGCAAATTCGACAATATACCTACCTGCCCTCTCACCACTGAACATGTTGGTTAGGGGTCATATTTAGATTTTATTTTCGAGACTACTGTGTAAATTTAGGATGATTAAGTTAAAAAAATTATTTTTAGTTTTTATATAATTTAGATATGTACTTTTGAAAGGATGATGTAGGCGTCTTGTGCATAGCAATAGCTGAATCGAATTTATTAGAAATGATTTCGAAATGCTATTTGATTATCACACATTACGAATAACATCTTGTATAGTGTAACTTCAGATTACTCTGTAGTGCAGTGCAGATATTTTAAGTTTCATAACAATGTGGATTTTGGAAAGCCTTGGTTATTAAATAAAATTGCTAGTTATCAAAGTATTATTTTCATAAAAAGTTTAATACAACAAGAACAGTAAAAAAAAATACGTGTACTGAAGACTACATACTAACTTATTCATTGTATTCTAAACGTGGTTGAGTTAAGTTGAGAGATTTGGGCGGCTCTTAACAGCGAGGTCTTGAGAGCCGATGAGAGTGAAATGAGGGGAGAATTGAGCAGCTCAGGAATGCAAGGGCGAGGGAAACGGGAGATCCCCGAGAAGGCCCGCCAACCAGCGGCATCGTCCGGCACGATTCCCATTTACAAAAATCCGGGAGTGACCCGGCCGGGGATTGAACTCAGTTTGCCTTCGTGGGAGGCGAGCAGGCTAACCGCTCAGCCACCGCGGCCCCTTTTTCTCTAAACATGGTGATCTAATGATCTTTGACTCCAAATACCTTTTTATCATAGATCTTTATGTAGCCTCTTCCAGTTTGTAAAAACATTCGGAATCTTTCGCAACTCATGGCGAAGTGCCTGCCTGGATTGGAATTGTGTATCGTAGTGCTGGTAGATACAAATAAGACAGATATAGTCTATTCGCAGTTTCTTCGCACTTTTTGAATCAAACCTTTGAAAAATCACCCTATGAATAACATGTTTGGTTGTTTCCTAAATATCTCATGTATCGTAACCGTTTTATGCTTCTGTTAACACAAAATCATCTTACTTTCGGTTAAATTAAACATTTACCTATATGGTAGCTATTAATTATAATATTTCATTTACATTTTATATTAATATAACTAGAGAGAAAATAGTTGTGTTGGTAATGCCTGGTAAGATATAGTTCTTATGCAAAATATTATTAAACTGAGTACACACAAATATGGTGCGTATTCCCTTTGGTGAAATTGTCTAGATTTAGTTAATCTTTGTTTGCATGAGGTGGAGGAATAGTCCGAAAGCAGAACTTTAGCAGAGTTTCAGAAAAGTTGGAAGTGATCGTGAATGGACTACATGCTTTATTGAGTTGTAGTGAAGTAACTCTGATTTTAATGATATACCTAAGTGGTTTCTAGGAATATAAGCGTTTGTTAAAATGAAAACTATAGGGATGGTTGTAATTTGTCTCACATTATTTAGGATGATGATGAGGTCGGCTTCCTTGATGTGCTGCAACTGGTGAGTAGCCAGAACACGAGTCTTGGACGCCAGGAAGCCATTGATACACTCCTCCAACAAGTGCTTGCTCACATGGGCGTCCACAGCAGATAGTGGATCGTCCAGGAGGTACACGTCTGCATTGCGGTAAACACACCTGCAAGAGAAATAATCACATACACTTCCACTTACAATTTATTTTTTGTTCATAACTTTTATTCACTGAAAGAATATCACGGAAGGCAATTTAGTTTCGGAAGAATATTATATATATATATATATGTATATATACATATATATGTATATATACATATATATACACATATACATATACGCACATGGATATTGCCATGTTCTTCGAATGATTCTTGTAATAGGGAAAATTATATAATGGAAGGTTATTGTAGTGGATATAAACCATTTAACAGCTATGTCGTCATTGAAAACCAGAAGACGACCTGAAAACAAGCCAATATTAGCTGCAGTCAACAGATATTATCGAAAATAATAGAAAATCTCACGAGAAATTAAGTCGAAGTTTAACAAACAAAATGAGAAAAAAGCAAGACAACAAACTAATCGTTGACTAAATTCTTACATCTCATCTTGGTTCTTTTTCAGTGCCTCTTTTCATGTCATCTAGTTTTCTGTGTTGACATAGCTCTTTTCAATGGTGCGTGTCCACAGGGAATTGCTATGAACGGTGAGATGGCTTCTGTTAAACACAGTAGGTGAGAATTTTATTGTGACAATCGTTTATATGTTGCTGCTTATGTATTATATAGCCTAATCCTATATCTGTCTCAGGTATAGACATTTAATACAGTGTTGCCGAAAGTTTGCATAGAAGAGTTAGTATTGGTAACCAAGTTTGGAATATTATATTTTATGGTTTACTGCATTTGTAATTTGTCCAGTAGGTGTAATGTANAGTATTGGTAACCAAGTTTGGAATATTATATTTTATGGTTTACTGCATTTGTAATTTGTCCAGTAGGTGTAATGTAATAGGGTGTACAGACAATGAACTTACTGTGGTAAAAGAAAAAGTTCAGAAAGAAAAACAAATTTTAAGCAAAAAAGAAATTTCAACACATACAGAAGAGCACCNAGTATTGGTAACCAAGTTTGGAATATTATATTTTATGGTTTACTGCATTTGTAATTTGTCCAGTAGGTGTAATGTACTAGGGTGTACAGACAATGAACTTACTATGGTAAAAGAAAAAGTTCAGAAAGAAAAACAAATTTTAAGCAAAAAAGAAATTTCAACACATACAGAAGAGCACCNATGGTAAAAGAAAAAGTTCAGAAAGAAAAACAAATTTTAAGCAAAAAAGAAATTTCAACACATACAGAAGAGCACCCATAATGAACTGACCTCCCTTATATCAACTTCCAACGTATCCATTCCACAACCCAGCAATGCCATATCCATATTTTTCTCCTCGACAACCTCTGAATGGACACTATTCTACTCCTAACGCACAGACATTCAAAAATACAAAAAACGCGCAGTAAAGGGTGTAAATATCCCCCATCCACCCTGCATACTTGAACCCAACCAGGAGGAATATAAAGCAGTCACATATGCTCAAATGGCCAGCAGATATTGTACACCTAGTACAAATTGTTACTCAATCATACCACAACAGATGCCTAGCATACAAACAGTCGACGATTGTCATCAGGCTGGTCAGCTGCGGGTCCTGGAGTGGTGACGTCCGACGTCGGGGCAACGAGTCCAGGTTGGGAGACTCGGGCGAGTTCCCTCTCAACCATGCTCCTTTTCTTAACTAATTAATCTTCACTTTTCTCCTTTTACCTTGGCCACTATGTTTGTATTCTGAGAAAAGTCTGTAGTGTTGAGATGTTCAGCAANGCTCCCTCTCGACCATGCTCCTTTCCGCCAACTAATTAACCTTCACTTTTCTCCTTTTACCTTGGCCACTATGTTTGTATTCTGAGAAAAGTCTGTAGTGTTGAGATGTTCAGCAAATGCTTTGTTTAATTAATTATCTTATTACNAAATGCTTTGTTTAATTAATTATCTTATTACTTTATCCTGATACATTATCCTATTCCTCAATAACATAATTGTTTATGAGCTGGTTAATACCATAACAAGTTGAACACATAAGGGGTATAATATACGAGGACGTAAACGAAATTTTGTGGAATGGCAATAACGCTTCAATTCTATGGAAGCCATCCCGTGGCTTTCCCCATGAAGACAGCAAGTGGCGTGCTTTATTAATTTTATTAAAGCCACCACACAGTTGTTGTTTTTTTCGCTACAAAAGTTGGACTGCATTTGTATTACAATGGCGGATGATAAACGTGTACTGTTATCAACCAGACAGGATCGCTATAGAATTTTGTGTCATGATTACGCAAAAGAGGAAAGGGAACTTTGAGGATCATCAAACAATTGTACGGCGAAGAAGCAATAAGTATATCGGTCATATTAAAATAGCCACACGTGGCACAAAACGCTATAGAGTTTCGGAGAAAATTGATGGTAAGTGTCTACACCATCATCCATACAGCTCAAACCTTACACGCTGCGATTTCTGGGCTTTTCACAAAACTAAGAAAGAGTTTAGAGGCATAAGGGGAAGGAAGTTCAACACGGATCAGGGCATGAAAGCTGTCACATTCTCTATTTTACACACTCAGAAAATGGTCCGTAAAATGAAGTTGAGAAGTATCACTATAAATTGCGTATAAAGTGCGTATAAGGTGCGAAGGTCACTATTTCGAAAAGGACAACAATACCAAACCTCCTAATCACTCGGACTTCNTAAAGTGCGTATAAGGTGCGAAGGTCACTATTTCGAAAAGGACAACAATACCAAACCTCCTAATCACTCGGACTTCTGAATAGTGATTTCAGTCTTCAACTTCAAGAAAAAAGCCTTAGTAGTTAAAATACAAGTTTACGATTTTGTACAAATGGAACACAAGTTATAATGCTGGAAAGAGTAATCATAAGTAACCCAAATTTCTTAAGGTCTCACCAACAGGATTTTTGAAAAATTTTAGTTTGAGAAGTAGTTTTTTTTCTATAAATATTAATTTTTCTGTTATATATTCAGACAATAAGATAAATCTTTCACACAGCTTAAGCTAGAAGTTAGAAGTTGAAATTCCATACAATTGGTATGATTTTTAAAAGAATATTCGAATATATTGTAACTTGCGGATTTGTCATATTTTATAGGAAAGCTTTCTTAGTTCACAATAAAAAGCAATTTATCAGCTCTTTTTACACAGCGCCACCACAATAAAAAGAGGCTTACAATATTGATACAGTCCATTCGAGGATATTCCTTCCCCTCATACAAACCAAGCTTAACCGAGTCTAGGAAATCACACCAAAGGGACAACGCACCGCGTTCGTGTGCACTCAGTGTAATAATATTTTACCTAAGAACTATTTATTGTTAGTTATTACCAACACACACATTTCTATCTGTTTTAATTCATATTAATATCACAAATAAAATATTATAAGCGCAAACAGAAGTATGACACGCTTGTGATATATATATATAATTTATTTAGGAAACGAGCAAACACGTCATATATAAAGAGATTTTTCAAATGCGTCCCGTTTNTAAAGTGCGTATAAGGTGCGAAGGTCACTATTTCGAAAAGGACAACAATACCAAACCTCCTAATCACTCGGACTTCCGAATAGTGATTTCAGTCTTCAACTTCAAGAAAAAAGCCTTAGTAGTTAAAATACAAGTTTACGATTTTGTACAAATGGAACACAAGTTATAATGCTGGAAAGAGTAATCATAAGTAAACCAAATTACTTAAGGTCACACCAACAGGATTTTTGAAAAATTTTAGTTTGAGAAGTAGTTTTTTTCTACAAATATTAATTTTTCTGTTATATATTCAGACAATAAGATCAATCTTTCACCNTAAATCTTTCACACAGCTTAAGCTAGAAGTTAGAAGTTGAAATTCCATACAATTGGTATGATTTTTAAAAGAATATTCGAATATATTGTAACTTGCGGATTTGTCATATTTTATAGGAAAGCTGTCTTAGTTCACAATAAAAAGCAATTTATCAGCTCTTTTTACACAGCGCCACCACAATAAAAAGAGGCTTACAATATTGATACAGTCCATTCGAGGATACTCCTTCCCCTCATACAAACCAAGCTTAACCGAGTCTAGGAAATCACACGAAAGGGACAACGCACCGCGTTCGTGTGCACTCAGTGTAATAATATTTTACCTAAGAACTATTTATTGTTAGTTATTACCAACACACACATTTCTCTCTGTTTTAATTCATATTAATATCACAAATAAAATATTATAAGAGCAAACAGAAGTATGACACGCTTGTGATATATATATATATAATTTATTTAGGAAACGAGCAAACACGTCATATATAAAGAGATTTTTCAAATGCGTCCCGTTTNTATATATATATATAATTTATTTAGGAAACGAGCAAACACGTCATATATAAAGAGATTTTTCAAATGCGTCCCGTTTTGTAATAACAAGTTGTTCGTCCGTCTTTTTGCGGTTTTAATTATACATATATATATTATTGACAAGAAAATAGCTTTTGCTAAATAAATTAAATTTAAAAATTTGTCATTTTTTCGTAACCTTGCCAAGTTGATCCTTGCCCTCTGACCTCCGCTCAGGGATACTCCTCTCTCACCTACGACGGTCTTATCACCATTGGGGAAGAGCTCGAAGTCTCTCTGCAGGGCGCAAACCTTTACGACCTCCTTGTACCGCTTGGGCTCGTAGGGCTGTCCAAACAGGATGTTCTGTCGAACTGTGCCCACGAACAACCAGGGCTCTTGAGAGGCGTACGATATCTCTCCTCCGACTGTCAAGGTCCCACTGGATAGTGACAGCTCTCCCAGGATTGCTTGGAACAATGAACTCTGCCAGCAGAAAGCATGGGTTATGGCAATATAAATCAATATTATTGACATAACGAATAACTTATGAGTAAAAATCACTCTCGTCTAACAACTGCTTTTTTGTAGTTTAAATAATTTTACCTAGATACATCTGTTACCACCCTCTGTGATTTTAAAGATTTAGAAGTGTGCAAATATATTTAAAAATATGGTTTTCTAAAGTCTACTCATGTAAGACTGGAGCAAGATTTACTTAAAGAACCTCCAAATTGACATGCTCGCATTCGTAATTGTACGTTACCGAGAATATCAAGAAATGAATTATTGAGTCTACATCAGTTTCATAATGTTTTATGAATAAATGACTGATGTGGGACAAAAATTAATTGACAATNGAATTATTGAGTCTACATCAGTTTCATAATGTTTTATGAATAAATGACTGATGTGGGACAAAAATTAATTGACAATTCAACTGTAAGTTAACGCAGTATGACGGAATAGACAGTCCTTTACTTACTCCGCTAATTTTCACGTGGAAGCTGTCATAAAAAAAACCCCAATCGAACTATTTACGTTATGATATAACGTGACTTGTTTCATAAAATACAAAATTTGGAACTCGTAATTGTCATGGATGATTTTACACCCGGATGTAGTGTTCTCTCCTCGTCGGATGGTGAAACTGCATAATCATGCAGCCGTTATATTTTATATGCGCCTTGCCGTAATTTTCCAACATTTTTAAGAAAGAAAGAGTAAAGTCAACGTTCATGATGTGAGCGTGTTATTGCGTAGCACACGAAATTCTGTGATTCTTGATTGTAAATACAGTATATTGGTATGCTGCTAATAACTAATATACTAACAACGTTTTATTTTTACATGTGAGCATTTATTTAAGTATAGTAGAATGGTTTTATAGACCATATTCTTGATATCATCGACGTCACAGACCACCTAAAAAATAAAATTTCGCAACACATTCGACTTACAAAAATGTATTTTGTATGACCTAACATTCTGCATCCACGTACAAATCTTAAATTAATTGTCAAACTTGAATTTTTCTAAATATGAGTTATTAAAAATATGTGATTCGTTAAATTAAATTCTTTATTTATTCGATTTAGATCTCCAGTGAAACCTCTGTTAATTCAAATAGGTATAATTTGAAATAATAACATTTCGGGAAAAAATATCTTAATTTTATAACGGAGAAAGTATTTTTTTAATACTTTTTATTTCCACCTTTATTGATTATGTATTACACTATTATCAAATATTAAGGTTTTTAGNGAATTATTGAGTCTACATCAGTTTCATAATGTTTTATGAATAAATGACTGATGTGGGACAAAAATTAATTGACAATGCAACTGTAAGTTAACGCAGTATGACGGAATAGACAGTCCTTTACTTACTCCGCTAATTTTCACGGGGAAGCTGTCATAAAAAAAAACCCCAATCGAACTATTTACGTTATGATATAACGTGACTTGTTTCATAAAATACAAAATTTGGAACTCGTAATTGTTATGGATGATTTTACACCCGGATGTAGTGTTCTCTCCTCGTCGGATGGTGAAACTGCATAATCATGCAGCCGTTATATTTTATATGCGCCTTGCCGTAATTTTCCAACATTTTTAAGAAAGAAAGAGTAAAGTCAACGTTCATGATGTGAGCGTGTTATTGCGTAGCACACGAAATTCTGTGATTCTTGATTGTAAATACAGTATATTGGTATGCTGCTAATAACTAATATACTAACAACGTTTTATTTTTACATGTGAGCATTTATTTAAGTATAGTAGAATGGTTTTATAGACCATATTCTTGATATCATCGCCGT
Source organism: Clitarchus hookeri (assembly GCA_002778355.1). Taxonomy (NCBI): domain Eukaryota; kingdom Metazoa; phylum Arthropoda; class Insecta; order Phasmatodea; family Phasmatidae; genus Clitarchus; species Clitarchus hookeri. The sequence goes on along the minus strand of NQII01001644.1, from coordinate 166,658 downwards.
CACAGACCACATAAAAAATAAAATTTCGCAACACATTCGACTTACAAAAATGTATTTTCTATGACCTAACATTCTGCATCCACGTACAAATCTTAAATTAATTGTCAAACTTGAATTTTTCTAAATATGAGTTATTAAAAATATGTGGTTCGTTAAATTAAATTCTTTATTTATTCGATTTAGATCTCCAGTGAAACCTCTGTTAATTCAAATAGGTATAATTTGAAATAATAACATTTCGGGAAAAAATATCTTAATTTTATAACGGAGAATGTATTTTTTTAATACTTTTTATTTCCACCTTTATTGATTATGTATTACACTATTATCAAATATTAAGGTTTTTAGNTGTATTTTTTTAATACTTTTTATTTCCACCTTTATTGATTATGTATTACACTATTATCAAATATTAAGGTTTTTAGATCTGAAGAGAAAGTCTAGAACCGGTAATTCATGTCATAAACATGTTTTGTTGTGAATTAACGTAGAATCCTAATATAAGTTTACATATTTTTTTTGCAGAATTTTATGTTTGATCTAATATGATTTAAGGAAGTCATATAGTAGATATGCATGTTAATAACTTATTTTTCATCTTAGAGCGTAAGAGAATTTAATTTATAATTCTTTCTCAAATGATAATTTTTTTTAACTATAAGCATTGATATTAACATTGTTGACCAGAATAGAAATTGCTTTAAAATTTATATGTATGAATTCGAAGTAAGATATTTAAATGACATTTTCACATAGTAATCACATGCCTGTTTGTTACTCCGAAAGTACTAAAAATCCGAGAAATTTAATTTATAATGCATCCTGGGTAAAAAGTATTTCTACTATTTTAATTACAAATTTAGACATCAAGTAGAATTGTGATAACTTTCCTTCACATGGGGAACTGACATCGCAGAAGAAGCTCAAGTTATATTTAGTCATATGTTTCAGTGTTAGTACTACTTCATAACTCTATCTTAATTCTTAATTTCTTTCGCAAATGGTAATATTTTGAGTAATATCTGTGATCTTGACTAATGCGTTCGCTTTAATAAGACGTACCGTGAGTTATTTTCAAATGGGTGTTTTTGTAACAGTACACAGTGATACATACCTTTCCTGCGCCCACGGGTCCGACCACTGCGCATAGCTTTCCTGGCTCTAAATTCAGGTTGAGGTCATGAAGAGTGTCCACAATCGGATTAGGAGCCCACTTCGCACAAATATTGACCATTTTGAGGCCCACTTTCTCGTTCTGCTTTTCCGTTCCGTTAGTGATTGTTTTGGGCTGAATTTCATCCAGTGCCAGGAATTCCTAGGTGAATAAAAATCATTCGTTTATTTTCAGACTAGCGAACCGGCCCGGCTTCGTACGGTAAAAATTTAGTTTTTACAGTGATACTTTGAAAGACCAAAATGGTTACTGTGGGTCATCCTTAAAATATAAACATATACTATTGCAGACTTTTCTGTAGACCTTTTGAGAGCTACAATTCTGTACGACATTAATTTGATGTATCACTTATGGTTTAGTCAGCGCAAGCCATGTAAGTGCCCTAAAAGCTGTTTTTTACGACTTGATTACGAACGGTTTGATATTTCTCTACTATCCTTACATTAAATATAAATGAATCATACACCAAAACCTTTCACAAGAAAGTCTCTAAATGATGTTGAAAACCGCATCAAAATCTATCAAGTAGTTTAGAAGTACTAAGGGAATACACGGACAGTCGCGGATAAGCGACATTGTTTTATACTATTTAGAGATTCGTATGTGCAATACCATGAGCACTCACGGCGTGCAAAAGTTTGTTGTCGTAACTCCGGGAGTGCTGGGGTTCGTATTCACAGCTCTAAACACGATAATATAGAGTATTGCGTGCAAAGCAGACGACAATCAATCATTTGTCATTTTTAGTTGTGTTAATGTTGTGACTAAACTAACGAAATATAAGTAACTTCAAATATTTGCAGTCGTTCATGAACTGGGCAGACAAATAAACAAATAAATTACTATTGGTTTCGTTAAACTACTTCCGGAGAAATATAACAAAATTATTTGGTTTATGGCTATGAATTACTTTCACATTATATAATAATTTTACATACGTGGGTTGAATATTGTTTATATTTTGTTATATACATTTATTGGATAAATAAGCAAAATTTATTCCAAACAACTATTTAAATGGTATGTTATATAAAAATAAACCTTACAATACCATTATAAATGATTAATAGATCAGAAAACAGAGTTCAAAACCCAATGATTATGATTATTCAATTTCGTGTTATAACATAAAACTGTAGACATTTTCCATAAGTTTTCGTTCCTTTGAGATAACGATTCGAAAAATATAACTGGACCAATTACCTCGATCCTTTTTATTGAAACTCTAGCTTCAGCTGTTAACTGAATAGCTTGAGGATACAAAATCGCCATTGTCATCTGCAAGATGCTGAAGAACTGTGCCAGAGAAAAGACCTGGAATATAAATAGTACAGTTACGTGAATTTTAATACACGTTCCTTGTAACAAGAACACAGATGGTAACATGATCACATCAACTTGGATAAACATAATGATTGTATACGCTCATTTGCAAACATATTTCATTACATTTCTCTTCAGTTTGAATGTAACGATCTGGCGAGATCTCAAGTCTGTCAACCTTCACAGTTAGGACAAGTAATTTATATTTCATGAGAAAAAGTACATGGCATAATTTTATTGACCCCAGTATTAAAGTTTGAAAATAAAATAATGCTGATAAAAAATTAAACAAAAAGTATAATATAACGAGGACTGTTACGAAAGTTTATGAACTGACAGACCTGTTCTGAGTCTGAGACAGTAACAAGTTTCATGTGGCTTTCCTTTCCAAATTGCAACCTACACACTCTATACACCGTTTCCAGTGATGCACTAGCTTCTGAAATACATGTCAATTTTAAGAGTCAGTGTAAAATTGTGGATGTTGGAGCTTTCACCTCCAGGCGTTCCTAAACTTCCTTCCTCTTATATTTTTCTTTCTTAAGTGTTGGAAAAACCCCAGAAATCGCAGGATGCGAGATCTGGGATGTGTAGAGGATGGTCTAAAGACTTCAGAAAAATTCCCTTCAAGCTGACAGTCTTTCGTGCCACATGTGGCCTAGCGCTGTCCCGAAGGGAAAAACATTCGTCATGAAGTTATTCCAGTATTTTATTTTCCGCATTGCACTCTCAAACGAACATCCTAAATATTGACATAATAATCTCCATTTAAACTGTGTTTCTCTGGAAACAGAATTATTCTGCAATAATATTTCATATTTATCAAGAAACTAACTCAAAATTAGCTTCTTTGATGAATCAAAAACCCGAAAATTCTTTGGAGACAATCAGTTAATGTATTTTCATACGTTAGAATGATGATTTGATTGAGGATCTTGAAAGTCTGGTTATTAACGGTATATCTTCATTTGCCATTACGCGGTCGTCTTACTCACATAAACAATCATGCCACAGGCTTTCTTCGTCGGTGAAAGTCACAGAATCGCTTGCATATAGTCGGCGCAGTGTCGCCAGATTACAAACTTTTGAACAATCCTTGTAAATGTCACTTTAACACGTAGCATAAAACATTTTCTCATAAAATTGATGGCTTTTAAGTACTTTCCATCTAAGAATAACCTTAGAATAATACACTGAAGAGCCAAAAAAAAACTGTTATAGGCGTACGTATGCAAATAGCAGAGGTATGGAACCAATCAGAGTAACGCGATGCGGTCGGCAGCTAGATCGGTTACGGCTGCTACAATGGCAGATTATCAAGATTTAAGTGAGTTTGAACGTGGTGTTATAGTCGGCGCACGAGAGATGGGACTTGGCATCTCCAAGGTAGAGATAACATTTGGATGGTGGATTTTCGCGTACGACCATTTCACGAGTGTACCGTGAATATCGGGAATCCGGTAAAACATCATATCTTTGACATCGCTGCGGCCGGAAAAATATTGTGAAAGAACGGGACAAATGACGACTGACGAGAATCATTAAACGTAACAGACATGCAACCCTTTCTAGAATTGGCGCAGATTGGATTTGTGGATTTCCCTGCAGGATTCATGGTGTGAATTGCCTCCTGCATACCTTCAGACATTAGTCGAGTCCATGCCACTTCGTCTTGCCTCACTTCTGCGTGCTCGGGGGGCCCTACACGATGTTAGGCAGGTGTACCAGTTTTTTTTGGCTCTTCAGTGTATATCGTAGTGACCGAAAGTATACAAAAAGAAAGTACAAGTAAAATAGTAAAATAAAAATTATATAAAATTACACTTTACGGTCACTTATTAGGAATATATACGCCTTCTTGGAACTGAACGTGTACCCAGTGATGATGGAGGGTGTGTAACTATAAAACAAGAAATTTCAAGCAAAATATACTGTATTCGAATGTATTTAGTAGTATCCCATGTATATTACGTGGACTGGAGAAATGACTAGAAGTTGACTATTAGTTCCGTTGTCATATCCCGGTGTTTTTTTTTTTTCCAAATAAGTAATCCACAATTTCCAATCCTGGGACAGATCGGCAAAGTTGACGAGTCAGAATTAAATCGGGCCGGNACAAAAAGAAAGTACAAGTAAAATAGTAAAATAAAAATTATATAAAATTACACTTTACGGTCACTTATTAGGAATACATACGCCTTCTTGGAACTGAACGTGTACCCAGTGATGATGGAGGGTGTGTAACTATAAAACAAGAAATTTCAAGCAAAATATACTGTATTCGAATGTATTTAGTAGTATCCCATGTATATTACGTAGACTGGAGAAATGACTAGAAGTTGACTATTAGTTCCGTTGTCATATCCCGGTGTTTTTTCCCCCAAATAAGTAATCCACAATTTCCAATCCTGGGACAGATCGGCAAAGTTGACGAGTCAGAATTAAATCGGGCCGGTNCCAAATAAGTAATCCACAATTTCCAATCCTGGGACAGATCGGCAAAGTTGACGAGTCAGAATTAAATCGGGCCGGTGCCATGCTGCTTGTCAATGTAAATAAATGCATATATATATATATATACACACAAACACAGGTGGTATCTAAATTAGACTGGCAAATTTCGGCTGCAGGTCAATAACGAAAAAAGAAGGTGAAAACATATACACAAACAATGTCTAAAGTGGCTCCTAAGGGCTGTGCATTTCTTTGAAGTTGGACCTGAAGAACTTTATTATTTAAACTACNTCTAAAGTGGCTCCTAAGGGCTGTGCATTTCTTTGAAGTTGGACCTGAAGAACTTTATTATTTAAACTACTGGATAATTGTGACAAGAGGGTTGATAATCCATCCGTTAAATCCCAACAATGCTACAGCACCTTGGAGATTAAGCTGAATTGAGGGCAGTAACCGTAGTTATTTCCATGAAATCACATGACGAGAGTGACAGACAGGTGTTCCGGCGTTTATACGTCTTTATTCAGTTACAATTTTTCCAGACACTCAATGTTCCATCCTAAATATTTTCTCCAGTGTTTGTAATAAATTATCGTTTTAGTTCCAAATNCTGGATAATTGTGACAAGAGGGTTGATAATCCATCCATTAAATCCCAACAATGCTACAGCACCTTGGAGATTAAGCCGAATTGAGGGCAGTAACCGTAGTTATTTCCATGAAATCACATGACGAGAGTGACAGACAGGTGTTCCGGTGTTTACACGTCTTTATTCAGTTACAAATTTTCCAGACACTCAATGTTCCATCCTAAATATTTTCTCCAGTGTTTGTAATAAATTATCGTTTTAGTTCCAAATTCAAAGATGCGTGCCGTCATTAGGATTCACTTTAGACCAGGAGTCACCAAATGGCGGACCGCGGTCCGGACCGCCTACCCATATTGTGCGGACCTTAAGTAAACAGTACAATATATAACATATTATTAATTAACTTGTATTATTGAGTACGTAATTTAATTTAGTCCGCGCTTTGTCTTTGCTGCGGTCGACTCGACAACGGATGATGCGAGGAGACGCAGTTGGCGGAGTGCGAGCGAGATCGTCAGTCGGCGCAGTGGGGAAGCGCGCGGCGCGGCGTGGCGTGGCGCGGGGGCAGGGGTAACCACGCGCACGCGGGCAGGGGTAACCACGCGCACGCGGGCAGTACTTTGTTGTACTTCTGAGTGACGGACGCCAACGCCACGCGCGCTTACGTTTACTCGCCTACGCTAACAGCTAAGTACCTGCCTGCATTTGTGAGTTTTTTTAAAAATGGACCCGAAGAAAAGAAAGGTGGAGGTCGAAAATAGACAGTTTTTGCCAGAATGGACCGATTTATATTGCTTTACACTGCCAAATCGTGCTGAAGCTGTACCAATGTGCTTGATTTGTCAACAAACAGTGGCATTAATTAAAAGCTCGAATATAAAACGACATTACGAGACCAAACACAAATCATTCGCCAAAAATTTTCCACTTGGTAGTAACCTGCGTAAATCTAAAATTGCAAGTTTATCGTCAAGTTACACATCTTCGACTCAGGTCATGAGCCGTTCAATGACTGAGCAGGAGCAATGCTGTGAGTCTTCTTTGCGTATTTCTTTAGCTCTTGCTAAGCACATGAAACCATTTACCGATGCAGACATAGTTAAGGAATGCATGCTAGAGGCAGGCAATGTTTTTTTTTGAGAAAAGAAAATATGTTGTTGAAACTATTCGACGGATTCCGTTATCTGCGTCTACTAACACAAGAAATACTCACGTTTTGGCGGAAGAAAATCCTTGTGATGTGAAACGGCAGTTATTGAATGCAGACTATTATGCCTTGGCTATGGATGAATCATGCAACGTTACTGATAAAGCACAACTGATTGTTTTTGTACGTTACCTGGACAAAATAAAAGAAACTTTTGTTGAGGAGTTGTTGGTTATTTTGCCGTTATTAGAAAGAACCCGAGGAGAAGACATGTTCAAGGTGGTAATGGATTATTTCGATAAAGATGAGTTAGACTTGAAAAAGCTTTTATCAGTAACCACCGACGGTGCGCCAGCGATGGGTGGGACCAAAAAAGGACTAGTTCACCTAATGAGTACCAATGCAAAATGTAATGAAAATTTGATTTCCTACCACTGCATCATACATAAAACTGTGCTTTGCTGCAAACTTAATCCTAATCTCGAGAGTACTATGCAAGACGTGATTAAAATAGCTAATTTTCTTCGTGCAAAATCATCACTGAAACATCGTGAATTAAAATCATTTCTTGACGAGGTTGATGCACAATATGACAATCTACTGTTGCATAATAATGTAAGGTGGTTAAGCAAAGGCTGCGTTTTGAAAAGATTCTTCAGCTTTTTAGAAGACTTGAAGACGTTTCTCTTCAATATTGATCAGACTTCAGTAAACGCCTACTTAAGTTTTCTAAGCGAAAAAAAAAATGTAGCTTCCATCGCTTTCTTAGCGGATATTTTTTAACACATCAATGGCCTGAACCTTAAACTTCAAGGCAAAGGAAAGCTTGTATGGGAGCTTCTGTCAGAAGTAAGAAGCTTTTCGCGAAAACTCGATCTTTTTAATAACGATCTTGATAATGAACATCTGCACTCTTCTAATTTAAAAAAATAGTCAACAGTGACGACGATATTGATGTCGGCCAATACAAGACGTTCATGAAGGATCTTAAATCGGAATTTGAAAACAGATTCGCAGATTTTAAGAAAATTGAGAATGTCGTCGAAATCCTCAACAACATTTACTCTCTGCAGCCTGATGGTGAATGGAGCACTGAAGCTGCAAATGTTTTCGGGAGTAATAAAGCTACTCTCAAGATGGAACTGATCGATTTCCAAGAAAATACTGTTTTAAAACACAAAAATACGGAAGTTTCTTGCCAAGAGTTTTGGATAAAAATTTGTGTGTAGTAATACATACCCAGAACTAAAAAAATTAGCTTTGAAACTTTGTACTATGTTTGGGTCAACATATATTTGTGAAGCAGCATTTTCCAAGATGAAATTCATTAAAAATAAATTCCGATCTCGACTTACCGATGAACATCTCCAGGATTTAATGGCCATAGCTTGCACCAACTTTACTCTAAACTTCAGACAGATAGTTCAAAGCAAAAAATGTCATTTTCCACATTAATATTAATTACTGACCTTGTTACTTTGGTTCACTACATTTGTTTATTATTTAATACAACAATATTCAGGTTTCTCTTAGTTTTATTTCCTCATTTATAATCTTTTATATATATATATGTATATAGTTATGTTACAACAAAGTAAATACACGTGGTGATGNTCATTTTAGAAAACGGACCCCCCACACAAAACTAATTGGTGATCCCTGCTTTAGACCATAAGTCGTATATATGTTTTCGCCTTATTTTTCATGATTAACCCGTAGCCGAAGTTTATATACATTCTGTATATGCTGTTCACGGTTACTTCACACTTTTCTGAAGCCTTGCTAAAGTTCTACTTCCCGGATATTCCTCCGCCTCATGCAAACAAAGCCTTACCTAGTATATAAGATTACACCAAAGGGACAACGCACCGGATTCGTGCGCACTCAATGTAATATTATTTTGCGTAAGAACTATATTTTATCAGGCGTTACCAACACACCAATTTCCTCCCTGTTTTTGTTCATATTAATTATAAATTAAATATTAAAATTTAAAGAAAAATGTACATAAAAGTTTAATTTGATTAAAAATAAGTAATTTTATAACATAAATATAAAACGCTTGTGATCCGTGACATATTTAGGAAACAACCAACCACGTTATAAAGGAGTGATTTTTTCTAGGTTGATTCAAAAAGTATGAAGAAACCGCGAATAGACTAAATATGTTAAGTTTAGTTTATTTTCTATAGTATAAAAATTAAACAATGATAAATATATATTTATATTTATTTATATATATACACACACATGGCACTAAATGCTTTTCGAGTGAATAATTTAAATATATATCTTAGCACATAAAAACATTTAATTAANGCGGTCGACTCGACAACGGATGATGCGAGGAGACGCAGTTGGCGGAGTGCGAGCGAGATCGTCAGTCGGCGCAGTGTGGGAGCGCGCGGCGCGGCGTGACGCGGGGGCAGGGGTAATCACGCGCGCTTACGTTTACTTGCCTACGCTAAGAGCTAAGTACCTGCCTACATTTGTGAGTTTTTTAAAAATGGACCCGAAAAAAAGAAAGGTGGAGGTCGCAAATAGACAGTTTTGANTTAAAAATGGACCCGAAAAAAAGAAAGGTGGAGGTCGCAAATAGACAGTTTTGACCAGAATGGACCGATTTATATTGCTTTACACTGCCAAATCGTGCTGAAGCAGTACCAATGTGCTTGATTTGTCAACAAACAGTGGCATTAATTAAAAGCTCGAATATAAAACGACATTACGAGACCAAACACAAATCATTCGCCAAAAATTTTCCACTTGGTAGTAACCTGCGTAAATCTAAAATTGCAAGTTTATCGCCAAGTTACACATCATTTTAATAACGATCTTGATAATGAACGTCTGCACTTCCCTAATTAAAAAAAAAAAGTCATCAGTGACAAGATTGACGTCGGCCAATACAAGACGTTCATGAAGGATCTTAAATCGGAATTCGAAAACAGATTCGCAGATTTTAAGAAAATTGAGAATGTCGTCGAAATCCTCAACAACATTTACTCTCTGCAGCCTGATGGTGAATGGAGCACTGAAGCTGCAAATGTTTTCGGGAGTAATAAAGCTACTCTCCAGATGGAAATAATCGATTTCCAAGAAAATACTGTTTTAAAACACAAAAATACGGAAGTTTCTTGCCAAGAGTTTTGGATAAAATTTTTTGTGTAGTAATACATACCCAGAACTAAAAAAATTAGCTTTGAAACTTTGTACTATGTTTGGGTCAACATATATTTGTGAAGCAGCATTTTCCAAGATGAAATTAATTAAAAATAAATTCCGATCTCGACTTACCGATGAATATCTCCAGGATTTAATGGCCATAGTTTGCACCAACTTTACTCTAAACTTCAGACAGATAGTTCAAAGCAAAAAATGTCATTTTTCACATTAATATTAATTACTGACATTGTTACTTTGGTTCATTACATTTTTTTATTATTTAATACAACAATATTTAGGTTTATATTCGTTTTATTTCCTCATTTATAATCTTATATATATATATATATAGTTATGTTACAACAAAGTAAATACACGTGATGATGTATTAGGGGGTGGGGGGTGTACCAAACGGACCGCGACAGTCAAATCATTTTAGAAAACGGACCCCCCACACAAAACTAATTGGTGATCCCTGCTTTAGACCATAAGTCGTATATATGTTTTCGCCTTATTTTTCGTGATTAACCCGTAGCCGAAGTTTATATACATTCTGTATATGCTGTTCACGGTTACTTCACACTTTTCTGAAGCCTTGCTGAAGTTCTACTTCCCGGATATTCCTCCGCCTCATGCAAACAAAGCCTTACCTAGTATATAAGATTACACCAAAGGGACAACGCGCCGGATTCGTGCGCACTCAATGTAATATTATTTTGCGTAAGAACTTTATTTTATTAGGCGTTACCAACACACCAATTTCCTCCCTGTTTTTGTTCATATTAATTATAAATTAAATATTAAAATTTAAAGAAAAAATGTACATAACAGTTTAATTTGATTAAAAATAAGTAATTTTATAACACCAATATAAAACGCTTGTGATCCGGGACATATTTAGGAAACAACCAACCACGTTATAAAGGAGTGATTTTTTCTAGGTTGATTCAAAAAGTATGAAGAAACCGCGAATAGACTAAATATGTTAAGTTTAGTTTATTATCTATAGTATAAAAATTAAACAATGATAAATATATATTTATATTTATTTATATATATGCACACACATGGCACTAAATGCTTTTCGAGTGAATAATTTAAATATATATCTTAGCACATAAAAACATTTAATTAATACATATTATATTATTTGCACAAAATTTAAAGTAAAAAAGAAACAAATGAAGGGTACAGAGGAAAAAGGATGATTGTCCATTTTTGCAGAAAGTGAGGTTATGGTGCCATCTGAAAGAAAATTGTCAGTACTGCTGGCATGCCAAAGCATAATGTTTTAAAGGAGATGAGAGTCCGAAATAACAGGTCTCGGAAGTAGCACTTCCAGGGGAGGAGTTAATAGTTTAGATTGCATTTTACTCCAAACTAGCAGATAAGGACATTCTGCTTTTTTCCCTTGCACCTTTCAAATGCGATTAGTTTTTACTATACATACTATATCAGGAGTTAAGGTGTTCCCCATAAGCACGTACGACATAAGTGTAACAAAGAGAGACATCCTNTTATACATACTATATCAGGAGTTAAGGTGTTCCCCATAAGCACGTACGACATAAGTGTAACAAAGAGAGACATCCTCTCAGAGAACACTACGGAAGAGACGAAAATAGTACGCAGGTAGGCTGCTTTCCTAACCATGCTGATTTCACGCCTGTGTGATGAAAAAAGAAAACGACACAGTGTCATGTTAGGTAATAGCTCATGCAGTCATATAAGAAAACTAGTACTTTTTTTAATATTGCAATTGGTGAATTTTATCAATACACTCTAGACACGATTGAGGGAAAATAAATAGTGAATTTCATGTTGCTAAATATAAGTACATTTTTACTGACTGGCCCATCATTCAAATGAACTAAGAACCAGTGCTTTGGAACAGCGAGATTCACTGTAATTCAGCAGATATTACCACAAAACCCGCAAATGTAAAGCACCGAAATAATCAGAAATCGTTTCATTGAAATGAAACCATTCTTATTCAGGTTTAGAGTGTAGATAACTGTAAATTAACATTGGTAATAGCAAAATAAATATCTAAACACAATCAGTGGCATATCAGTCCATGTTTAACTGTCTGATAGGCATTGCAGATTACAATCCGGCGATACATCAATATTTGTTCATATACATGTTGGAAAGTTTTAGAACCTTCACTTAAATGTATATTAATTCCCACTAACTTCAAAGTATATAAGCCTGCCCTGCCAGTAAAATTATTCATTTTTCAAGTCACTGGAATGAGGAAAATAATTCTTCGTGTGAAAAATATCTAAGTATCTATGGTTAATATCTTGTTACAGAATCAGATCTCAAATGCCTTTTGACAAGCAAGTAATGTGCATACGTGACCTACTTGCGTACAAATGAGACCATTTTTTCAAATGGCTTCTCCCACGCGTACATCTTGATCACTTGTATTCCACTAATGATCTCGCTCATGAGCTTTACTCTTTCGTCTGTCCTGGTAGCGATCTTCATCCTTAGTTTTGAGGTGAGTTTGCCGACGTAGCCTGGAGAAACACGGAGATTTTTATTTCTTCTGCGAGAGTGACATAATTTTATTCAAAACATGCTTTCATGTAAAAATATGTATCGTTTCATTCTATGCTTAATAAATTATACTTAACTTNTAATTTTATTCAAAACATGCTTTCATGTAAAAATATGTATCGTTTCATTCTATGCTTAATAAATTATACTTAACTTTAAAAAAAACTGTCATATGCTATTATTTAAGTAGAACACGTGGAGGATAGGGAAGATAGACGCGTGTACAGCGTAATTAATTCGAAAATAAAATAATAAGATATATGAATGCTGGGAAATTAATTTAGTAAACTTGAAAATATTCTACACTGATATTAATATTTATAATTGAAAACTACCTGTTTTTAGTACCAGTGGTGTCTTCCCAAACCCAGTAACTTTCCTGGAACATATAGTTGTAATAAAACTACTCGCTAAATACCTTGGATTGGAATCGTCTGGACGAAGAGGGTTCCCACTCCTATTAGCGCTGAGACGCCAACGAACTGCCAGATGAGGCATGTCACGATTACAGTCTGGATCGGCAAGATCCACACGTAGTGAAGAAGCAAAGGGACTCTGTCAAACCGGTTCACGTCGTTGGACATCAAGTTCACAACTTGACCCGTCGTCGTCATACCAGTCGATCTTTGGCTTAGCCTCAGGATCTGTTGGCACGTCAGGATTCACTAGGTAACTTTAATGACTTCCTCCTTTGCCCTCACATAACAGAACGTCACAGGAATGTTCACAAATATATTAGCTATATACAAAATATGTCATAGATGAAATATTGGTTTGGTACATTTACTAGTTTAATAGTATGTACCAGGTTTCTATTTTCATTAATTTTGAAAGTATTTTTACTAGCTATACATTTGTTTTATTTTATTTTAAATGTATGTGTTTAAAGTTTTATTTATATAAATTTAATAAATGCATATACATAATATGTATACGCATACAATTTTATATATGTGCATATATACAATACGTACATAAATTAAATATCCTGGGATATCCTTCTACAGAAATTATTGGCGTGTGTCATGTGGAAATCCACTTTGTATATGCCGTGGATATCCTTAGAGTATCTTTAGGAGACCTACAGAAAGCGTATTGCCAGGACTTGCTAAAACTGAATCCAATTCAGTACACGGAATGCATTCCCATATGCTTCTGAAGACTTAAAAATGGGTAGATTTTTAAGATGTATGAAAATATTTATATCCGGTTTTAAACATTTTGATAATTCTTGCAACAAAGTTTTTGAAATAGCATTGCGTAGCCACTCACAAGTCTCATGCCCAGACTCAATAGATTGGAAAACTCACACACATATACACACACCCAAAGGATTTACTACATGTATTACAAAGTATGTATCACGGACATCCTACATATTATGAACGTATATTCATGTTGTCCTCGAGACGAATATTATTTGTATATTATATCAAGAACTTACATACTAAGACACTTCTTAGCGAGGGTAGAACACTGACCTTNTAATTTTATTCAAAACATGCTTTCATGTAAAAATATGTATCGTTTCATTCTATGCTTAATAAATTATACTTAACTTAAAAAAAACTGTCATATGCTATTATTTAAGTAGAACACGTGGAGGATAGGGAAGATAGACGTGTGTACAGCGTAATTAATTCGAAAATAAAATAATAAGATATATGAATGCTGGAAAATTAATTTAGTAAACTTGAAAATATTCTACACTGATATTAATATTTATAATTGAAAACTACCTGTTTTTAGTACCTGTGGTGTCTTCCCAAACCCAGTACCTTTCCTGGAACATATAGTTGTAATAAAACTACTCGCTAAATACCTTGGATTGGAATCGTCTGGACGAAGAGGGTTCCCACTCCTATTAGCGCTGAGACGCCAACGAACTGCCAGATGAGGCATGTCACGATTACAGTCTGGATCGGCAAGATCCACACGTAGTGAAGAAGCAAAGGGACTCTGTCAAACCGGTTCACGTCGTTGGACATCAAGTTCACAACTTGACCCGTCGTCGTCATACCAGTCGATCTTTGGCTTAGCCTCAGGATCTGTTGGCACGTCAGGATTCACTAGGTAACTTTAATGACTTCCTCCTTTGCCCTCACATAACAGAACGTCACAGGAATGTTCACAAATATATTAGCTATATACAAAATATGTCATAGATGAAATATTGGTTTGGTACATTTACTAGTTTAATAGTACGTACCAGGTTTCTATTTTCATTAATTTTGAAAGTATATTTACTAGCTATACATTTGTTTTATTTTATTTTAAATGTATGTGTTTAAAGTTTTATTTATATAAATTTAATAAATGCATATACATAATATGTATACGCATACAATTTTATATATGTACATATATACCATACGTACATAAATTAAATATCCTGGGATATCCTTCTACGGAAATTATTGGCGTGTGTCATGTGGAAATCCATTTTGTATATGCCGTGGATATCCTTAGAGTATCTTTAGGAGACCTACAGAAAGTGTATTGCCAGGACTTACTAAAACTGAATCCAATTCAGTACACGGGATGCATTCTCATATGCTTCTGAAGACTTAAAAATGGGTAGATTTTTAAGATATATGAAAATATTTATATCCGGTTTTAAATATTTTGATGATTCTTGCAACAAAGTTTTTGAAATAGCATTGCGTAGCCACTCACAAGTTTCATGCCCAGACTCAATAGATTGGAAAACTCACACACATATACACACACCCAAAGGATTTACTACATGTATTACAAAATATGTATCACGGACATCCTACATATTATGAACGTATATTCATGTTGTCCTCGATACGAATATTATTTGTATATTATATCAAGAACTTACATACTAAGACACTTCTTAGCGAGGGTAGAACACTGACCTTCCTATACATGAGTGAACAACAGGCTACGCGAATTCTCATGCCGAGACACATGGTTGCCATGTTGGTGTGATTATACAAGAATGTGGAGAGGAAGGTTGTTGCCAGAAGACCGCAAGCGTAGAAATAAGCCATTGTCTTTGTGGTAGTGCTCCCAGGAGAGAAGTATTGGATCAAATTGGCCAGGAGTAGAGGCTGTGAAACCCTAAAAAAAAAAAAACCATTTTGCACTAGAAAAATATTCCCTTAAACTGCGTGAGAAGTATAATAAAATGGGATCCAGCATAACTGTGACAACACATTAAGTCATACTAATATAAACCACATTGCTGATATCAATTATTAAGTTGTAATTTCATTTAGTCTGTTCAGCATTTACTGAGTGAATTATTCAAATGAATACTCAGTAACGACTACTGCGCCAGGACAAGTAATTTTAGCATAGTTTTTAGTTTGAAGGTCATAGTTTGTTAACCGACTCCTTGATAAACTTTAAAAATATTAATATATTTAAAAAGTGTAAGCTGAAAGGCTATCCTTACATTATTGCTTATTAAGTGCGTTAACCAACTACTACAAATTGACATATTTTTTTGTGGATTAGAGTGTCAAGCAAATCGGTAATAATATTCATCTCACACATCTAGTAGCAATGATATGTTCTTAACTGTCTAGCTTGAACAGTCTGGTGGAATGTATTTATCTGTAAACCCCTTACAAAATATAGCTCCAAATAACATCCGTGCTCATTATGCAACTGACGCAATAAATACTGACAAACATATATCATTACGCTACACTCAAATCGCTCACAGAATCTAATTTTATGTCAACATATTAGACAACAATAACTGTTATAGGCCATTCACGATAACAATGTGAAAACATTCGGGAGCACCAAATATCTACGTTTCGCTTCGCAGTAGAAATAAGCTACACATGAAGCACTATATGTCATTAAATAAATAACATACGACTTACTTCTGAAATACTTATTTTGTAGGAATCAATGGAGGTTACAATATTTACAAATTTTCAATATTACAAATATGTAGTAAAACGACTGTTATTGTAGAATTATTTATTTATTTTTATTGTAATAAACATATTAACCAACCATATCTATAAATTTCGGAAGCCGTTTATATTTACAAGCATACTGCTGTAAAATGTGAGTTAATCTAGAAGTGTATGGATTTATCATGGCAACCTTTGATCTGACGATAAAAGCAACGAATAAGTACCGTAGGAATAATCCTACATGAATACATAACGTAGAGTGAATTTGAGATATGAAGGTACAGAGTTTTTGTGTCCAATATTTGGCTAAATTGTGCGAGCATTGTATAACACCGAAGATATAAACTATAGTTTCTCGAATTGCTATTAATAGTTTTAAAAAACTGTTTGATTAAGATAAACCTATTGGAATAGTTCTTGATGTACGAACAGTGTTATTTTGCTTTACAAAATTGAGAACTCTTACGACAGCTGGTTTGTAATTTTGTTAATAAAGTTAAGGTAAACCATGTTTGAGGTATTCTCTGTTGTTATCCTGGTAATTTTTTACAAAGGAAATGTTCGGATATGTCTTTAAAACATTTTTGACTTCATAACTACAAAAACAAATCAAAATATTAATTAAAATAATTATTTTTGGAGTTACATAATTAAATAACAAAAAGTCCTATTATATGGCTTATTATTATTAAAGATCCCGAAGTGGGATTAAAAGACTTTAAAGCTCGTTACATATGGTCTCCAAACCATTTGCATTCCTAAAATTTTCTGTACTCTAAACAATAGAACATAATAATTTACTTACTTGGCAACACAAGAAACCAACAAAAATAGCAGTCCGTACTTCAGGTATTCCCGGCCAAACATTTTGACAATGGCCCGGACGAGACTACCAGGTTTAGACCCTCTTCTGACTTTACTTTCCTTCCATATCCTGCGAAAAAAAAAATTATTTCGCTAAATAAACCGCTAAAACACTATACAACCGCTTGTTGATAACTAACAAACACCCATAGCACACCCGGCTACCGTAAGACGGCATTACTTTGTTCCTTACGGATAACTATGACCCAAATGATGGGCAAGCCTAGTGTATGTCAGAAACCCATATGTTTTGTTTTCTCGTTTTTTAGTTTACGTAGTACGGCAATAGAACTGAAAATGTTAGTGAATAGAAGTTACAAAGGTAGATAGTCTTATCCACCATTTGGGCTATAGTTACCAGTAAAGTTCAAAGCAACCTAGCCATACGATAATTCGTCCAGCAAAAGTAGTAGGGCGTATCCTAGCAAGTTCGAATTCTGAGTGTTCATTTCAGTCTTTCGTAATCTGTATATTGTACAACAAAACTATAAACGTCTGACCATTGTAATATTTGGTTAGCATGTACAACTTAACATAATGATAAGAAGTTTCATTAAAACTCTAGGAGAAGGGGAAAGTAACTGAACTTCCGAACTCCTCCCCATTTCGTGACTACGGCTGTAAATCCCTGCACAGTGTTTGTACGTTACGAAAAGAATCCTCTCACCCCCCCCCTTTTTTTTTTCACCCAAATTTTTCTTAGCTTTGTTTCCAGAGAGTCACTGTATATTCCTGTCTAGAACTTCGAACGATGTTCGTAAGTCGACACTAACAAAACAAGTGTGAACTGAACACAGGTAAACCCCCAAAATCCCTATACCACCCACGTTCCAAAATACTGGAGGTTCTACATGCAGGTGTCTGGACAACAGCCGTATATCAGATAGTCAACTTTGTATAGGCTATTCACGGTAAAGCGAGCACTTTTTGAAGCCCTCTCGTTTGAAATAATAGTCCATAAATATAGTTTATTGTAGCCTTGGATGTTAACTTTCAAGTCCGGTGAAAAATATACACTGTGTTTATTACTTACATGGTAATATTAATTTTTAAAAATGATGGAAGGATAAAAAAATTACTGATAGGAAAAAGGAATTAGTGCCTTAAAAGTGCTCACTTTACCGTGAACAGCCTATACTTAATAATGGTTTGCCTAATTTATCTGAAGAAACTAAGGCACATATATATATATATTTGTTTTTTTTTTTTTTCCAGAAGCAGCTAGGCAGCGGTTGGGGAAGGCTCTCCCTTTCTGCCCTAGCCTTTCTACCCTTCAAGTAGCTCGGTCAGCTACCGATGTATTTAGGCACACGAGGACACGATGGAGTCAACAGAGTGACAGGATGTTGGAGGTAAGGAGTACAGGAGAAAGGCAACTACTGTCCCTCATTCCTCCGCTAATTCGAGCGCAACACACAACACAACACATAATGGCACCAACCAAGCAGAAGACACACAGCACCAATAGGAAAACAGACGCAACCACCAACAGACAACGCATTTTCACCATGATAGAAGAAAATTTGACAAATGATAGCCAGGACAGTTCCAAAATGGCTACAACGCATGTCAAAAAACACTTGCTCCCCCGGTGTACATCCCTGACACCTCGATACTTAAATACCTGTCTCTCCAATTCAGCGAAAACTTCTTTTTAAAAGTCACAGTCACCAACAGACAACACCTGAAGGTGCTTGTAAGGAAGGAGAAGCACTCTATTTTCTGCAAGTTCCTACAAAATCATGATATACTCTGTTACACATAAGCTCAGAAAAATGAAAGGCCAATTAAAATAGTCATCAAAGGACTAACACACAACGCAGACACAAAATACTTAACGAAAGAATTCAAAGAATATGACTTTAGTCCAATCCACGTCTGGAAATTGCGAACACTAGTTGACACACCTGCAGTCTTTGGGGTTGGAAAACATAAACACGATGATATCGACGTACTGAAAATACCCATACTATTCTACGCGTCATTTTGCATAAAACTGTACAAACACCGCGCTGAAGATGTGGTCCAGTGCATGCGTTGCTGTGCGCTGGGACACACTCAGAAATACTGCACACTTCGGCCAATCTGCGCTCTGTGTGGGGGACCGCACACAAAGGCAGGCTGTACCATTAAATAACAGGCCAAAGCAAAGTGGAAATGTACACTCTGCAAGAAAACAGGACACTCGGCTGTATGGAAACAGTGCGAAGTAATCCAGAAGCACATTGAGGCAAGCAAACAAAGTATGGGACCTAAACCCACCAAAAAAACACGAGACACAAGGCAGGAAACCCCCGGAAAACACCCGAGAAAACATTCAGTCAAAGGCTGAATTCCCCTTCCTTTCAATCACAGAAAAAGCAGACTGAACAGGGAAACACTCGCAGGGAACAAGCACCCACACAACAGCAAAGAGAAAAGTCACAACAACACAGGAGAAGGGACAACAATACAGGAGAAGGGACAACAACNCTTCCTTTCAATCACAGAAAAAGCAGACTGAACAGGGAAACACTCGCAGGGAACAAGCACCCACACAACAGCAAAGGGAAAAGTCACAACAATACAGGAGAAGGGACAACAACACAACAGAAAATACGACCATGTTACCAGAAATGCATGAACTGGCGGGTTTTCTGCGAGACACACTTAGTAACCCTAATGGACCATTTTAGACCCATAATCACATAGGCTAAAGCCATAACAACACTACAGGAGAAGCAGATGCTACTTCTCACAGCACTCGCCTCTTTACTTCATTAAACCAACAAATATTTTAGGACGACACAAATACTCANTACAGGAGAAGGGACAACAATACAGGAGAAGGGACAACAACACAACAGCAAAGAGAAAAGTCACAACAATACAGGAGAAGGCTGTTGTTGTGTTGTCTTTTATGCTGGTACAATGGTCTTTACGTACTTCTGGCGGGTTTTCTGCGAGACACACTTCGTAACCCTAATGGACTATTTTAGACCCATAATCACATAGGCTAAAGCCATGACAACACTACAGGAGAAGGAGATGCTACTTCTCACAGCACTCGCCTCTTTACTTCATTAAACCAACAAATATTTTAGGACGACACAAATACTCANCAGATGCTACTTCTCACAGCACTCGCCTCTTTACTTCATTAAACCAACAAATATTTTAGGACGACACAAATACTCAAAATTAAAATAAAATAAACTATTATAATCATATAAAAAATAACCACAATAAAACGTTTCAAATCGCAGTAGAAAGTAAACTCTTAACACATTACATACACATTTTCGTCTCGTAATTATCTGATAGGTCCGGGGTGGAATTTAACACGTTTGATAAAACTACATGGCTCTAGCCGAAACACTTCAGTCGTCCGCACACAGGGCTAGAGACAACACCTATTTAGATATTTTCTACGCTACTCCAAAATGCCAACAGTTACACTGCATCGGTCGCATAGGGCGCCCTGCCCAGGCTGGTTATGTGGGAACTCGGGAAAGGTGGGGAATAGCCCCAATTACCACTCGTTTTCCAGGTCGAGAGACGCACATGCTAGTCGAGGTAGGGGTTAGGAGGCTAACCAAACTAAACTAAATAAACTAAACCAAATTGATAATAATCAAATTATTTTTAAATAATAATAACAAGAAAAACACGGCAAAAAAAAACAAATTAAAAACCACAAATATATATTATTTTCGATACTAACTACTCATAATGACGCACCGACTTGATAGTCTGTTTTAGGTCGGGAAGAAGAGGTGTCCGTGG
>NQII01001644.1:0-145686 GCA_002778355.1 Clitarchus hookeri | reverse complement strand
GGGGGGGTTCCGTTGACTAGAATCTCAATAGATTCTGGCAGCAAGGGCCCCTCTAGCATACTAACAACTATTTCTCAACATCACTACACGACTACACGATGAAACGTACCGGGAGACTAAGGACTCACCTACACATTACACGCGAGATTAATTAGCTCACTTGTACACAACGGGCCAACATGTTAGACAGGCATCACGACACTGACATTCACTCCAGCCGGGTGACTGGAGGGAAGCTTCACTCCCCCGCCGAACACAAAAACAACGTAATTTTACCTTAAAATAGGCAACACCAATAAACAGCCTTAATGCGGGTCCGGTGCCAACAAAACACAGCTACGCGGCGCCCCACTGCCGACTCAGTGATTTGAGTGTGTATCGGGGTGAATTTGTTTTACAAACACCCTGTGAGTTATGGGAGTCTTTACGAGGGTTCGGCGCGGCAACGGCATATGTATTTACATTTTCTGCATACATGACTGCAGTCGATCGACACAGAGATGAGCTGAGTTATTCACTCCTGTTTGATTAGATAACTTACGCTTCCATTTGGTCACCCAGCTTGTCCGACAAGTCTGACGGCAGAGCGTTGTAGAGGTCATCCTGCCTCAAGTCGTCGCGTAGTCCCAGCAGAAACAGATCCTTCATCCACCTAAGTAAAAGGAAACAGAAATAGGACGACCTTGAAATATATTGATTGTGACTTGTGAATATGAACAATCACTAAAATACAATCTAAAACGCGAACAGTGCAAAATTTTATAATATGTTATTTTATACTGGGACACAGGCAAACTGAAACAGTGGAAAAGCCGAAAGCGTGCCGATTATTTCAATAACCAAAACTATCTGATTTAACCGTGATTTACCCTTATTCACAGCGTAGATGGAAGGAATACGAAAAATAGAGCGCTATAAGCTACACTGTAAAAATTCGTGAGTCACAACGGTGAACGACTCTTCTGCTCTGAAATCTCCAACACCATGTGGCTTTGATTAGGTAGGCATAATGTTCACACAAATATGTGGTTTGAAAAAAATTACACTTATTTAAAAAGGCTTTATGTAACTGTGATGTAATAAAAATAATAACGAACAATAACACGTATGTTTGTTTAAAAAAACAAACGTGTCTTTAAAAAAAAAACTAAATCTGATAAAAAAAAAAGGCTCGTGTCATATGTAGTCTGAACACGTGACTTGGGCAGTTCTGAGCGGAATTCGTCAACCAAATTTGGGAACACTTACATAAGACAAAAATCAGCCTGTCTCATCTGAAGTAAACAATTCTCTGCGAATTATACTTCCCCAAACACTTAATTTTAAAGTATTGCGCAAGCTGGTGGTCGTTTGAATTCCGTTGAATGAATGCACACGGACAATTATTCTATTGATTAGCCAAATTGAAAGTGATTAGTGTTTTACTGATTAAGTGCAGAATCTATGCTCGTAGAACACTCCACGGGATGACTGAGGCACTAAAAATAGCATCTGATAAAGTTAAGATGCCTCGCAATCGTAGTTTCTAGAGGGAATGTCCACAGAGTTACTGAATAATACTCGCTGGCCTTAAGTATCTTAAGTATATAAATTTCCAGTAAAAAAATTATTCACAGTTAATTTTCGCTGGAGTTTACTTCCGGGTTTGAATGACATACTTATTTATATAAGTATTTAAGAAGTTATTTAGGTGGATAATTTGGCTTTCCTCTATCAATTTTCTGATTACAGGTTTTCATTACGAATATTGTAGTTATTGCATTTATGGAGCATATGATGTTAAGAAATTTATCGAAGATACAGTCACAGTTATTAAAGGATTAGAGGATGACATTTATCGGTGCAGGAGATGCTGCTACGGAACGTTGTTGTAACATTTGGATCAAAAATACTTTAACACGTGTTTATGTCCTACAGTATATATTAAATCGGAGGTTTTTATTAGATCACAATTAGCCAAAAGACGCAGTACGTACCCATAATAATGAAATCTCGTGCTGGTATTGAAGAATAATACAAAAAAATCCGCGGAACACACAAAAAATAACTACTGTTTTTAATTTCGCAATTACGAATAAAATTAATCGGTCTGAAATCACAGCATTCCGTTCGACACTATCTTAGCCACTTATATCACGTCAGCAAAACTGATACAGGGAACTGTCCGACATCTCTCGTGATATTATTTGATTTTGACAACGGAAAGAAAGAAAAAAGCAAGAAAGAAGGCAAAACTTGTAGAATCGAGTGGAGAGGTTTGGGCGTCGTAACAATGAGGTCTTTAGAGCCGAAGAGGATGAAGCGAGGTTGGGCACGAAGCAGTGCCGGAATGAAAGGGAGGTAAAAAACGGGAGATCACCGAGGAAACCAGTCGACCGGCACGATCCCCATATGCGGAAATCCGGGAGCGATTCCGTCGGGAACCGATCTTGGTTCGTCTCGGTAGTAGGCGAGCACTCGAGCCACTGCACCATCGCTGGCCGCCCGACGCTAAATATGTGGTTTGTACTAAATAAAACACGTTTGTAGAAAAAACATATTTTGGCAGTTTCGGTTAATTAATTTCAATCTAGAGCCAAAAGTTGCAAATTTTTTACTAACTACCTGAGTATTGCTACGGGCGAGTATATTTGGTAGAACCGGAGTAAAGGGGTAGTGTTAAATGTTTTGTTAGACAATTTACAGCATATTTAAAATTTTGTCACGTGAAATAACTCGTAAGATATTGTTATTTATGTTTGCTTACACAATTGTGTTTTTCAAGCAGTAACTGAAAAGTTATTAGTAGAATAAACAAAATATATATATACTTACCTAAGATACAATTAAGTTGGTATACCTTCTTCTCGTCTCTTTTAAGGTGAGTTCTTTGCTATCCATGTTACTTGAAATTTTTGCTGCTATGTTTCTAATTTAATTAAAGAATGTGGTATATGAAATTAAGAAATAAATTTTCATTTGATGAACAAGTGTCAAACAAAAAGAAAATTTGTACAATATTTTTTTAATGAAACAAGTTTTCAAAGAACTATATTTCGATAAAGAGAGTCTCTGCTGTCATTTGGTAGCAGATGTGCCAATAATGTAATATAGAGCAAAAAGTTTTAGAAATAACAAATTAGCCAGCGTTCATTCAAAGTCGTTAGCAAAAATTTGTTTCCAGTATCAAGAAAGTCTCTATTAAGAATACCATTACAAACATTTTTATAATGTCCTAATGTCCTCATGTTCGAACACACAAAGCCAGATAGTAAGCGAATCTTCATAAAATTTATTTTATCTTCTAAGAACTTTGCACGATACTGCGATTGTAGTTATCTACGGCGTAGGTTAGCTATACTTAGTTTGTAACAATTCTTAACAAAATTCAAATTTATTGAAATTTAAAATTTAATAAAATTTGGATATTGTAAAAACACGCACTCGCAAACCGGCGGGGAGAATGTTCTTAATCTTATTGGCTTGAATATGTGCCAGATTGTGTAATCGTATTGTTATCCTGAACTTAAATTGTTAAACTAACGCGTGACTATCATTTTTACTTACTTTCGTTTTCCAATAAGAAAAATATTAATCACTGTACATCTTGAACTGCTGATAGATAAAGTACTTTAGCTACTATCAGTTTTGCTAGAATGATAAGACTGATGTCCCATGTCTTTAGCAAATGTCTTACGCTGATTCTTAAGAGTCTAAGTGTTATTTCGTATAAAATTTTGATACCTATAATATTTCGTATTTTCTTATTTCAAGAGTTCTATGAAAAAAATTTAATATGCTTCCTAATTTGATGTTATGTTATATGCGCAGGTACTTGCCAACACATATGCAAAATTCATTTTTGTTAAGTAATTTTCTGGAAATCGTATGGCGATGTAAACTCGGATTTTAATTGCCATTGCCAAGCTATAGTAAATTTTGGTATCTCAATGCTAAACAAATTTTACTACAGTTGCACATATAAATTAAAAGCGGTATCGATGGCCTCATAAAATGTTACATATTTATACATTAATATTACTTATATGCAAATTCTGCCAAATTGTATTACGTACGTAGTTAAAAATAAACCTTGTTTGACCTCAAATATATTTATAATAAACGAGATGAATATAAGATACTTTGGAGTTATATAAGTTCTTTCAAAAATAATAAAACTTAAAAAAATATGCACACCAACATAATTTAAGAAAGAGGGCGTGGTTGCGCAATGTGTGGAAAGGAATGGGGAAGCGAAATTTTGCAGAAATCCTGGCAAAAAATGTTTGCACCTGTTGTAGATTACCACAGAGTTGGAAAATAAGTTATCAACGTCCTGATAGCGATGCACACGAGGCGGATGGCGTGGGGGTAAATTCTTGCTGGTATTTGCATTTTTCCGTAAGGGACGATATTGTTGTGAATAATAAAGAGTACATTTGAAACATAATATTTGGCATTACAAAGGTAGAGCAGGTTATGTGGTTTCTGCCTGGTTCTCCTTCCAATACCTTTCCCACCATATCGTTTTGTTAGGGTTATTCAGATAAATTCATAAAAACAGAAGTGCATTGCCCTTAAGCTGTCGTTTATTTACACCCCCAACTTATGTTAATTGGTTGAAGCTTACAAAATACATATAATTAATCTATAATTTAAAAAAAGCACTCACATTGATGTCTTACTCAAGGTTTTATCTAAGACATGACCTTTAACTGTACGCTAAAGAGCAACAAATAACAAGTTGATCTAATCATTACCAAAGCCAAATTTTTCTTTAAAATGCATACTATAACCTACCTTCTCTCATACCACTTTATAAAACCTAAACCTTGTACGTTACAGTAACTTGTTTCACGGTTAAACGAGCATTTTCTAAATCAACCTCTGAAAAAAAAAACTCCCATTCTTACTGTATACACGTATTTCAATATTTACATTTACTGGTGTGCTCACGGTAAAGTTGGCAGCGTTTTGAAAAAAAAAAAAAAAAAAAAAAAANCGTACTGAAAATGGAACACCTTGGCCCCTAAATTCATGGACTCTGATGAATTTATTTTTGTTGATTTTATGTACGTTAAAGTAAGAATTAGAGTAATAGTAACATAACTGTGATGCAAACCTTTTTACTATTACACTTGGTCGATGTGCGAATAAAGTGACCGGGTTCATAGCAATGGCGGAAGGCTACAAACCCGGCAGAAAAGTAGAACCTATGCAGATTGTTTTAAAGTGCTCGATTAACCGTTAACAGCCTACATAAGATTTTTCTTACTTTTATAGACTTTTCACGGTTAATTTAATATGATATAATTTTCTACTAATTTTGTATCCTTCCGTATTATATAAAATTTACATAACCTTGGGTCTAGTGACTTTATTCATGCGCCAGTCAAGTGAAAACGTGATATTGTTAGGAACTTAAATGTGCTACGTATAAGTCATCACGTATTCTAATGTGATTTTGTTAGGAATTTAAATGTGCTACTAATAAGTTATGACGCATTCTAATGTTAACAAAACAGAAAAACACCAACTCCATTTGCCGTAAGTTTAAATATCACATTCGCAGTACAATGCCAAGACTTGAAACTATTTTTTCTTAATTCGCTACCAACTTAACTTAGAGCCTGCACGTCAGTGTGTTTGGCAGCGTCAAAAGTGATAATTTTACCGTGAACGGACTAAAACAACATGTATCGCACAGTTGGCATAGGCTGTTCACGGTAAATTGAGCACTTTTGCAAGCCCTGCTTGAGATATACTTGTGTGCACATAATGTATTCTTCCACCATATATAAAATTATCATTGCTATGGGCCCCTTTCCCTTTATTGACGCATCGGTTAAGTGAAATTGTGAAATTACGAATAGAGCAAATATATTTTTAAAAAGTTTTATAATTCTTACACTTATATGCATTAAATAAACAGAAAGCAGAAGAAATAATTTAAGTTTTCATGAACGTACGTTAATATATGGAACTACTTTCCCTCAGCCGTTGCCAACTTTACTGGGCGCATGCCAATAGCGCACGTACACGTTAAAATGTATACAGACAGCAGCAGTGATATCTTTCAAACGTTGATTTCAAGTGCTCAATTAACAGTGAACAACCTATAATGATTATTTTACCTATGGCAGAAAACTACAAAGCGAGAATAAAAATATATCCTACATTAAATTAGATCGTAGGCAGAGGATTATAAAGTACTCAGTTAACCGCGAACATTCTGTACAAAGTTTTTCGCACTCGCTACAAGATATATCGCACAGTTGGTATAGGCTGTTTACGGAAAAGTGAGCACTTTTGAGGCACTGGTTATTTTTTCCTTGTAGCAATTTTTTATCCTTTGACAACTTTTTAAAATAAACATTGCCACGTACGTGATAAACACAATTTGTATATTCCACCGCACTCGGAAGTTAACGTCTAAGGTTACAATAAAATATATTTATTGACTATTATTCCAAATGAGAGGGTTTTCGAAAGTGCTCACTACACCGTGAATAGCATATAACACTGAATACTGACCAGTACAGCAGCTTGGAGACGGGGTTGGCGCTGAGGAAGGGGCTTGGTTTGAAATGCTTCTTTCCTTGCTCCATGGCGGCGTCTCGCGCATGCGCTCTCTGAGGAAGTGTGCCACCGGCCGGCGCTCCGCCGCTCGGACTGGCAAGCACTTGTCCGCCCGCACTAGCGCGGCGTTTATCGCGCGGCGAAGTCGCGAATGTTCAGATAACGTCCATCGTCGAGTGCACGAGGTTATTTATCATCCGGGTAAAGTGCGAGGGGAATTAGGTCGAGAGGCCTATCGTGGTCATGCCTAAGGCGGTGTACTACCTGGAATGACGCGGGAATTTGGAATGTAATGGGAAGCGTGGAGAAGGGGACGCAGCAGCCGTGTTAAACGTGGATGTGATATTAACGGGAAGAAAATACACGTATTGCATTATACAAACATTTTCAAGGCAAGATGCGATAATTAAGGAAGACCGATGGTACAAAACTCTTGCTACGATATTATTAACACTATCTCTGTCGATTGGCACCATACCAGATGTCTTAATTAAGCTTGCCTTGCATTCACGTGCACCTAAGACACTTTTCCGGGCCTCGAACCCAAAACTTTAGTTTTCGCAGGTAGAGACCGCAACACCGGAAATAACCAGTTATAATGGATGGTTAATATAAATTTGATGGACATTGTTTGTGACAAATGTCTGTCACTCACGCATACAGTTCAATAATCCCGCCCGCCAGTCTCACTGTCCACTGTTCAGATGCTCGCAGTCCGCAGACTGCACTCCCGTTGGTCACTCTTGTCGCCATTCGACTGTCTGCTGGCTCGTCGCTTCGCTGCCTTCGCATACATGGCTCTCAAGGCGGTGCAATACACCAAACTCGAGACCGTCGGATCGGAGGTTCTTCGTAGCTTAAATAGCTTCGCTGGCCCGATTCAGAAGGTTCCCAGCACCCCGAGTCCCGCTGAGAGAGGCGGGAGCGATGACCAGAACATTCCTGAAACGATAACCCCAGACATCCAATCCTTTCAATGACAGAAGGTGGCAAGAGACCCGAAAGGCTTATCGCGGCAGCGGCAATCCTTTGTAAATCTCCGGGCACTCCTCGGGTTACATCGCTGCACTCGACCCACTGCTTCGCTCGCTCGGGTGAGACGGGGCAGGGAGAGCGGCACGAACCAGCAACATGTAACATTATTTAATTAAACCAATAAGGGAAGCCCCTGACGTTGGAGAGGTATCATTCGTTGCTGAGACTATATTCCGTAATTTCATAAACATCTTTTGCCAATAACATGAAGAACAAACACGTTTTTATTGGTTCCGCTATGTGACACAACATGGTACACTACACCGCGTAAATCTGTTTAGCAATCTGTGACTGAAAAGTTTAAATATTTTGAAAAGTTAAGTGTTTTTTCTGACGCCATAGACTTTTATTATTTTTAGGTGCTGAGCAGGAAAACATTGGAAATGCTGTGCCTGACAAAATATATTAATTTTCCCGACGAAACTGTTTTTCATCACTCACTTTTAAATTAATATATAAAATTTCATTAGATTCCCAGAAATCTACACGAATATATCAAAGTGTACGATGTAACTTTAACCCCTTCCCTCCCTCCGCCCACCTCCTTAAAAATAAAACTAATGTTTTTTTTTTAATGACCAAGGCATATTTTTGGCGGCATTAATGCTGCTAGAGCTAATGTCCACGCGTTTAAAGTAATTTCTGGAGAAGAGACGTGTCGAACATATATTGTACATCATATCCAGGAATGCTGAAACAGCAGGAATCCTAACTTCTCAGTTTCATGATTCTGCATGTGTATGCCGCCGATATGCTCTACCCTTCTGAATGCTTCTGCTGTATCTTTAACATCCGTATGCCCAAATATTAGAAAAAAGGATTAAATACTACTCATCTCTAATCACATTAAACATATCTGCGTACCTTTACCTTGGATAGGCCGAATAAAAGGTTTTCACGACACACTGGTAGAGTGTATAGCATCTTATATTCTGAATTTTTGTTCTGCAATGTTTAAATGACGGGCAGATAGCCGTTAATTTTTCCAGTGCCGCTTCAGTTAAATTTAAAAAAATGAAAAATAGAAATAGTGTGTAGAGGTAAGTAGAGTCGTATGTTCATTGACTTAGCTAATTTCCGTGCTACAAATGGTTTAAAAGTCTTGTAAAATAAAATATAAATTTGGACAACTCCGTTTTTCTTGTCGAAGAGGCAATCAGAAGACTCTTTATTAAATTGACTTTACATTTACAAACGGCACGCACGTATGACACTTTCCCGGGTCTCGAACCCGGAATTTCACTTTTTGCATGTTGAACCGCGGCAACAGAAGAAGTCCGTTATAATGGACGGCTAATATATATTAGATGGACATAATTTGTGACAGTTAATTTGCTCTCCAGCACGACTATATTGTAGTACCTAATATCCACTGAGAAATCAGCTGCAATTGTTAACATATTATTAAAGTGGTTTTATTATTTTGGTAGACATGAAATTGTTATTCTCAGGTTACGGATAATATCCAGATTTTTACAGCTACCTTGTGTGTGTACACGAATATGTATAACTGCCATTGTATATAGTTTGGTATGGTTTTCCAAACGATAAGTTACTGTACATGGGAACATGTTGCCATTAATTATCAGGGAAATTATAACGCTTCATTTATTATGTCAAAATACCAATAAAGTAAACTAAGATAATAAGCAGTACTATTTTATTTGTTAGTTCAGGTGTTAAGATGTAGAAGAGGTAGCCGAAGCTTGCAGAAAGGCATTAATAAAATTAGTTAGTTTTTGTAATTGCATTTTTTCGGTCCCCTGTTCTGTTTCCCCCTCTTCCAACCACAATCACCTGTGAACGGTGCTGAGACACATCTAAACAGCGAGACGAGTACGCCAAGGAATGACGTGGTGTTGGTAGGAGTGTGTAGAAAGTGATTGGCACGCGTCTGTTTGACTTCCGCTCACACCTGGCGGTGACTAACACCTTTCGGGAACTTCCCCCCCCCTCCTTTTTGAGAAATATCTCATCGCTGAATAAGATCATATCTGAGGGTACGCAAGTGTATTAAGACATAGAAAAATTTAGTGCAGGTATGAATACAGCCCTTTACCCACCGAAGACAGTTTTGGAGGGTGTTGTAAATGGCGGTGACTGTAAATGTTCCTGCTGGTATGGCGAGCTGTGACGGTTGTTGGCAATGAGTAGACAGCGACCTGTATGCCCGAAGTGATTGCAGGGAGTGATCGAAGTTCTCCCAGAAGAGTGCTGTGGAGTTTGAGATCCATTTAGACGTCAGAGCGGCGGCGATGTATAGTGTTCGATTAAATATCTCTTGTCAACATGAACAATTTAATTGATTTATATAATACAATATTGAGTACTGGTTTGTTGTGGAAATTAGGCATTGCCTTTATTCACCAGGAACTGGATTGTTACAAGTAATGCAACATTGTAGAAGACATAATGAATTGATGTTTTGAAATAATTCAAATAAATAGCAAAATTAAATCCAGCTTTTTATTTACAATTTAGCAAATCCGGCATCTCCTAGCAAGATATAACAATATAAATTACCTATCACAGATTCTACTTACAATATTCCTTTATTAAAAATTACACTTACATCCTTTGACATATTCATGCAAATTGTGGACTTCCTGGAAAATAGAAGCATTTCCACAAATTAGTATTTTGTTGTCATTAATTCACTTACTAAAATAATCATTTTTTAAATCCCAACTAAATCTGAAAGATAGTGACGTAGTCCATGAGTTGGTTTGTACACTGGATGAAAACCAACACAATACTTTCCAGGGTGTCCTCTTTGAAAACACGTGCCTGAACTTTGTATATGACGTTCAAAAACTTCGCATACGCACTGGCACCATCAAAACAGAATTATTAATGACGTCGAATCTTCATACGTTCACTTAGTATTGAATATGAGGGATCCAAAATCATACAGTGACAGACTAGGATTATATATCGTTCGTCTGAACCGCTAAACTGATTGCAAAAGCGATTGACGATACTTGCCTGATGTAGTTTCGGTTGCGTCACCTCCCTCCTTCCACACCAAAGCACGCGCCTTTACTCGTNGCATATGAGGGATCCAAAATCATACAGTGACAGACTAGGATTAGATAACTGATTGTAAAAGCGGTTGACGATACTTGCCTGATGTAGTTTCGGTTGCGTCACCTCCCTCCTTCCACACCAAAGCACGCGCCTTTACTCGTAGCTCACCCATTCCGTCAGTCTCAGAAACCACTTCCCAGTTCAAGCCAAAATTGGCGCCAGGACAACTTTTGACAACTTTTGTATTCAGGCTGTACACATATTGGAAGGCAATTTTATAGTTAATGCATAGTTACTTCCAACTTTTCTAAAGCCCTGCTGAAGTTCTACTTTCATAGTATTACTCCGCCTCATGGTAACTAAGCTTAACCAAGTAAAGCAAAATACACCAAAGGGAAAATTCCTCCTCATTCGTGCGCACTAATTTTGATAATATTTAGCATGAGAACTATTTCTTACTAGGAATTCTCAATAAACCTGCTTGATCATTGTTTTTATTTCATATTAATTATAAATGACATATTATAATGTATAAATACAATATAAGTAAAAGTTCTCTTTAACCAAAAAATAAGGTGCTTTTATGTGAACAGAAGCACAAAACGCACGTGATGTATGACATATTTAGGAAACAAACACGTCAAACATCGAACGAGTTTTCAACGGATTGATTAAAAAAGTGTTAAACTACCGCGAATAGACTTTAAAATCCTACAAAAAAAAACGCTAAAAAGGCAGCACCTCTCTCTCTCTTCTACANTATTCATATTAATTATAAATGACATATTATAATGTATAAATACAATATAAGTAAAAGTTCTCTTTAACCAAAAAATAAGGTGATTTTATGTGAACAGAAGCACAAAACGCACGTGATGTATGACATATTTAGGAAACAAACACGTCATACATCGAACGAGTTTTCAACGGATTGATTAAAAAAGTGTTAAACTACCGCGAATAGACTTTAAAATCAATCCTACAAAAAAAAACGCTAAAAAGGCAGCACCTCTCTCTCTTCTACAAGGTGGACAACCCCTTAAGGCAAAATTATCACAAATCCAAAAATTTCCAAGGAGCTGCAAAAATTTCCAAAATATCAAGCAGAGTGTGCAAGAAAAATGTAACCCTGGGAAGCCAGCACTTCCGCCCTTTTGACACAAGTACCAAGCGTCACTAGTTCAGCTATCGCCAGCAACCAAGATGCTGGCAATTATCCAAACCATCAAAGTGACTCCTTTAAACACTACGAGGAACATCATTAACCTTTACAAAATTAAATAAGGTAATTGGTTTTTGAGTAATGCGGGCAATGCAATTTAAAATAGTGTGCAAATAGGAAATATTTGTACACCTTGTGACAGGGAAAAGCAATGGACTCCTTGTTTAAGTTTAAATTGTGCTTCTTATAAGCAGCAATTTCGCGGTATAGAAATCTTCCTTCATGGAAGCCAATCATTTGGCCTCATTCAAACTCCGTAATGTGCCGGAAAGTTGCCCTTTCACATCGACGAGGCATACTTACTCTAATCGGGAAGTTAAGAGCTCACTGACGGTGAACAACTATACTTGTCTCGAACCTAAACAGTCCTCTGATCATACGATTTTACACGTTACACGTCAGTTCAGAGGGTACTGCTCGGTCTAGGCATGCGCGTGCAATCATTCTCAAACTATAATTATTTGCGTATCAAACACTGCTTTCCATTTTGTGTGAGTTTTGTTTCATTTCCATAAAATTAATACCACGTTGTCAACGACAGATCAGAATATTATATCTTAGGAAACAAACATTTTATGTAATTCTCCCCATGTTACCAACCCAACTGTTAGGGATACCTCTAGTCAAATTGGCTTCTAAGCTTTTCCATGTTAAATATACATAGTATCTGGTACTAGAATATACGGTACTTGTATGACATTCAACATATAATTTGTTGTCAGTATTTGTTAGTTTTTTTACTTCTAGTAATTATCGCGTACAACTAGATACAGATTAACCTAACATTATTTTTACCTAATGCTTCGCGTTCATGCAACTTCGGTCACTGTGTAAAATTCTGGTCAGCTGACATAAGTTATATTTTTTTATGTGACAAAGCAGTGTTTCAAGTTAACTGTGTTGAATAGCTAGTTTTTGGATTTGTGGTCTTACCATATCAATTGCAACAATGAACATGTATTTAGATTTTGTTTTATATAAATTGGTATTTGTTAGTATAAATCTCTAAGATTAAGAATCCTGGGAGTATTATAAAAACAGCCGTTGTAATTTCTTGCGCCAGAACAAAAAAAAAAGTTTCATTTTCTTTTCAGGCATTTGGCACGTGGACGTTCTTCTGTTGATCTATACTATATATAAAGGCTAGTAACATCGACAATAACTTACACAGCTCATATGCGAAATAAATTGAAAGATATTTTGAAAAGTATAGTAATTATAAAACACTAAATCGAGAAGCGTATTGAGATCAGCAATGATTTTCAGAAGCGTGCAAATATCTCACATTGCACAGGTGCCATAGATGGAACTAAAATTAAAATACAGCTACGTAGGTAGTTGGGCTTAACGTCTCGTCGACAGCGAGGTTATTAGAGACGGACCAAGTTACTCAGGGAAGAGGGATTGCGGAAGAAATGAGAAGGAATCGGCCATGGCCTTTGTTAAGGAACAATCCCAGCATTCGCCTGGAGTGATTTTGGGAAACCATGGAAAGCCGAAATCAGGATGGCCGGACCGGGATTCGAACCCCGGTTCTCCCGAATGCGAGTTCAAAGTTTACCCACTACGCCACCTAACTTGGCTAAACAATACAAAACCATGCGACAAGACCATTTTGCAGCTANATATATTGCTTTCCCACATTTTTATTCGAATTGTGTGATATCGACTAGGCCTACTGTTTTATTACGATAAAAAATGTACGATTAAGTAGTAGCAGCTATTAATAAAAATTTCAGATTTTCTTGTGGTACAAGAAACCCGTTGAAATGTCTTAAATATACCAAATCAAAAGTATATAAATAGTCCACTGGAAAAATGATGGATGTCACTATTAATGAAAAATGAGTTAAAGGTAGCAATACAATGTTCTGTATGTGTTGAATACACCAAAGGATTTTCATAGCAAAAACACTGATAGTTAAGGCGTAGCAACGATCGACAATATATCGGTACACTACAAGAACGCTAGATGTCAGTGGCAGGCAGGGGAAAATGCTGGATATCAATGTGTTACTTAAACTGTATTCATATTATCTGTTGCTGTTTATGGCATGCTTCTTTACATTAAACAGCAGATCAAATGTCGTTAGTTTTACGAAGTGTGTAGTTAATGTGTTTCTGTGATTGTGATGTGAAAAGAGGAAACATTGAAGGTGGAGCAAGTGAAACAGAATATGTTCCAAACGCTTCGCTCGCTCTAAATTCAGTAAAGAGGAAAAAATTCTGTCAAATGACTGATGCAATGAAGAAACTTCGTCTGTGATCTCAAGGGACCGGCCCGAACTGCAAATGTAAAACGTTAAAGTGCTTTCAAAATGTTTCTGCCGAACAGAGACTGCTAGAAATCAAAGAATTTAATGAAATTTGGACATATGATGAACAGAATATGTACTTATTTGGTATGATGTCTATTAACCAGATAAACCAACGTNTAATGAAATTTGGACATATGATGAACAGAATATGTACTTATTTGGTATGATGTCTATTAACCAGATAAACCAACGTGGGCATTGACAAGATGTGAACCATGCGAAATTCCATGACAATGATTATTCCTACAAAGTACGTGTCTCAGATGTTCAAACGGGAACACAGATACCTGTTTGTGCAAAGCGTTTGTTTTCATCCATGGTATCACAACGCGATGAGTATAAACCTTATAGAAGTCAGGAAAGGTTATGCGTGGTAAGTACAAACACGTGTACTATAAAAAAAACCTCTACATGTAAAGAAAGCTGTGAAAGAGCACATTGCTTCTTTCAAAGATACCCCAAGCCATTACAGTAGAGGTGCTGGTCAAAAACTGTACCTGCCACCTGAGTTTAATGCGAACAAAATGCATCAGATGTACAAAGATATTTATCAGATATATCCATATCCTGAATATCAGGCGGACATCTGGAGGTAGATGGGACATCCATTTGATATTTTCTGGATATCTTGGATATCTTACAGATGTGCAAAATGTCCAGTGCGGATATCTGATGGATATCATTTAGACAATTTTTGATGTGAGGGTACGTCAGTCGCGTTTATGTCCAACGTAATCTGACATCCTTAAAAATGCGTAAAGTTCTAAAATAGTATTAAACTTAACAATTTTATCCAAGTGTGTTATTATCGTAAAACATTTCGAAATAACGTATAATCCATTATCTGTTCGTGAAACTCAGATACTATATTTATCGTGTCTAATTGTTTAATTTACAAGCAGGAAAACAACAGAATAACTATCCATGAGAACTGAAATGGTAAAGAGAATAAAAAATTATGAGACGCATAATTTTTCATTTATTCTAATATAGTTTTTTACAACATAATTGTTTTGTTAATTATAATATGGCCTCTGAAATTTTTAATTATTAATTTNATTCTAATATAGTTTTTTACAACATAATTGTTTTGTTAATTATAATATGGCCTCTGAAATTTTTAATTATTAATTTCCAATGTAATATACAGCAGGTACATACAATTGTCCACAAATTTAACCTTGGATTTTGTGGTTTTAAGTAAAAAAAGATTGACATAAATAATTTAAATGTCACCATAAAGCTAAATGTAGAACATTGACATATCTCTGTAACTTCAAATGTTGCAGCTGAAAATGTTCCTATTGCAGGTAATTAATAATTTTCACAACGAAGNTGCAGCTGAAAATGTTCCTATTGCAGGTAATTAATAATTTTCACAACGAAGATAAACTGGTACTTTTACAAAGTTAGAAATAGTTTGAATCTTAGTTATTGATTGCTTACCTGTCATAAATGTTTGTGACTGATATGTACATATAAATCGTATATCTTACATTAAGTACAAAATAATAGAAAGAATTAATATGAAATAATTTACATTTACTTACAACGTAGTGTACAAACATTTTTACAATGAAAAATATAACTAATACTTTTAGGAAGCTCGATATCAGGGTAAAAACAGAATTACAAAAAAGTTAAAAAAGAAACAGTTTTAATAAGAAATTAATCTAACACTATTAACTATGCGAATAATAGCTATTCAGTTGAACACTCAGAAAAAAACGAAATGTTTCTATAAAGTATAAATTGAAAATTTTTTATCCATATATTTTAAGGACAATTCATTGACAGGCTCAGATTTCTACACATTAAATTAGCCTATACAGATGGTGGAGTAGGCGTTTTTAAAGGAGGAAAAATCATACAAGCACACTGTCTAAACTCATTGGTTTCNCCTATACAGATGGTGGAGTAGGCGTTTTTAAAGGAGGAAAAATCATACAAGCACACTGTCTAAACTCATTGGTTTCGAGAAAGGCAGTGGAAACTGGCAGCAATGGGAAAAGTATAGGCGACAGAAAATAACAAAATCAGTACGTGTGTCTAGTGTTTAACAGTCCTTTGTGTAAAATCGCGTCTTTATTAAGGTTTAAACTTGCGACAGATAATTTGAAAATCGTGAGCACGNCCTATACAGATGGTGGAGTAGGCGTTTTTAAAGGAGGAAAAATCATACAAGCACACTGTCTAAACTCATTGGTTTCCGAGAAAGGCAGTGGAAACTGGCAGGAATGGGAAATGTATAGGCGACAGAAAATAACAAAATCAGTACGTGTGTCTAGTGTTTAACAGTCCTTTGTGTAAAATCGCGTCTTTATTAAGGTTTAAACTTGCGACAGATAATTTGAAAATCGTGAGCACGCGTCAAGTTGTGATAGCACAGATGGATGCAGATACACTGTGCATCTCGAAGCTTTTGCTGTAAGAAGACACTACAAACAGGTACCTGACCTTTCCAAAGACCGCCATCTGCAATGTTCTTATTCTTTACTGTTTATATTGACTTTCTCGGAAAACAATGAAAATATATCATGTATTAACAAACTCTCTTCGGAATGGTCTGCAGTATCACCTTGACAAGAATGACATTTTCCTCGTGGAACATAATGATATGTATAAATGGTCCCCTACAAGAAATAAAGTCTTGGCCGTCTGACTTCATTTTCACATATATATGTTAAGGATTGCGTGATTCTATAATTTTATATTTATTTAATTGTTGGAGATTATTCTAAGGATCTACCATCATCAGTGCTTCCGAGTTGAAACCGCTCGCGATGTGTCTCCAACTTGAAAACAAAGCTATTCATGATTACACATGTTGCTGCCAAAAGGCACCGCCAAAAACATTTTCTTTCCAAACCAAGAAAATATCATTCTTCCTTTAAGCATCAGTACGGACCACGCGAATCTTCGTGGTAATGTCTGATCTTGTATTTTTTTAGGCCTTTCTTATTGTGCAGAAATCTTATTAGTCGTCATTGTTGTGGCGGGCTTTGTATGACTGAAAAAAAGATTTAATGTACATAAAAACAAGTTTCTCGGAAAAGGTTTATAATTTATATAGGAAACCAGTTTCTACATTAAAATATTAGAAATTTTACCTAGGAAAAACGAGCATGTGCTTATAAATTTACGTACCACGTTTTAAGCAATTGCAGTTTTCTACTGAAATTTAGTTTTTAGTACGAGCACACTAAAACATACTTACTATGATGGAAGTGGAAAATACACAACCTTTAATTATGATTCATAAAATGGTTAACATTATTTTTACTTTATTGACTTGGGAGATGACCTTCGTGGTTTAAACCATTTAGATACCTCTGCACCACGAGATTATAGTTTCGAATGCTGATAAGCCATGAATGTTAAGCCGTTATAGACGTAAGTTTAGGTAATTATAGTACGCATGACCTCTCCAGATTGGCCTCCTAACCAAATATGAATGTAAAAATGTTTCCTCAGTATGCTCTTGTAGTGTTTTTCATGAAAGCGTAATATTATTGTTAAACATCAGCATTTTACCTCGGTAAAATAAAACTATTTTAGTTTACCTCTTCGGCAGCCTTTGAAAGATACTGTGCCATTGATTTTCCTGTTTCTTGGACCGTTCTATAGAAGTGGCCATTGGGATTCTGAAGAAGAATGTGTGGATGGTCAAACTCCTACAAGAGAAGCCCAGTTTGTAGTTACAAATACGCATCTCAGCGCTCAGTTGTTAAGCTAAGACGCCTGTGTTACAGAATGGATGGTCATATATTGAGAACACGTGTACACACCACCATGGTTCCGGCATCCATAACAAGCACCTTGTCAGAATCTATGATCGTGTTGATTCTATGCGCGATGGTGAGGACTGTGCAGTTCTTGAACTTCCTCCTGATTGTTTTTTGGATCATCGCATCTGTCCTGCAACAAACACACGTTGTTCAGTGCCAGTTTTCCACTGCTTGTAGCATCTGCAGACCGCAATATGCATACTCACTGTGGATCCACGTTGGCCGTGGCTTCATCCATGACGAGGATCCTGTTGTCCCTGACGATGGCACGTGCAAGGCAGATAAGCTGTCTCTGTCCTGTACTGAAGTTGCTGCCACCAGCATTTACGTACAGGTCCAGAGATTCAACACCTTCCTTCAGCTTGACCTGTTGAGATTTAAATAATTTTGAAGAAAAATGTAGACTTAATTTTTACTGAACATAATGCTTTAATGATAATTTAATATAGTATTCGCAATGCATTGTAATGGTCCGCATCTGTGAGAAAAAAATAAAGACCTCATTTTAATGTTTACCACCATTAGCAAAGGCAAATGATTTATCAGATTCAAGTACAAACCCAACTAGTACAGGCATTTTAGAATTAAAAAAAAAATTACGAAAAAGCTGATTTTGGTGGAGACGTTCGTAATGTCCTCCTGAAGAAAATACCAAAGTCCCCACCGGTCCGAGGTAAGCTAACGCCACCATCTTATAAGATTTATGAAAATTATTTTACCAGTATGTCGTGGAACAAAATTTGGTTAACTAAAATGAATCTACTGAAAATTCTCTAAGAAAGTGGTTTATTGTATTTTTTTTTCGCCCGACACTTAGTTTCAGCGCTACAGTGAAATACATATTTCACAATAACGAACAAGAATTTCGGCNAGGCAAATGATTTATCAGATTCAAGTACAAACCCAACTAGTACAGGCATTTTAGAATTAAAAAAAAAATTACGAAATAGCTGATTTTGGTGGAGACGTTCGTAATGTCCTCCTGAAGAAAATACCAAAGTCCCCACCGGTCCGAGGTAAGCTAACGCCACCATCTTATAAGATTGGCGCCCAAAATAAGTTTTTTATGAAAATTATTTTACCAGTATGTCGTGGAACAAAATTTGGTTAACTAAAATGAATCTACTGAAAATTCTCTAAGAAAGTGGTTTATTGTATTTTTTTTCGCCCGACACTTAGTTTCAGCGCTACAGTGAAATACATATTTCACAATAACGAACAAGAATTTCGGCANTTTTTTTTCGCCCGACACTTAGTTTCAGCGCTACAGTGAAATACATATTTCACAATAACGAACAAGAATTTCGGCAGTCGCCTACAACAATACATTCGACTGTAAATTCTTATGATGAAACAGTATGGATATTACGATTACTGTTTGACTCACTGGCGGTGTATTTTAAGTTGGCACCTGGGAATTAGAACATCACAACTGCATTGATAAGGACATTTTTAGGAGATGGAAATAGATAAAAGATATTTGGTTCGTTGGAAAGTTGGAAGGAGACCAGAAGGGACCGACGAGACTCAAACCTCTTTAATTTTGTGGAAACCCAGTAACTTCAGAACGTATTTAAGTATTGAAAAAATAGTATGCACGAAGATAAACAGCTTGTCTAACCGCAATAAGAGGAATTGGGGAGTGGTGGGAGATATTGTGAAATATGCTTTTCACTGTAGCGCCGAAACTATGTATCGGAGGAAAAAAAATACAAGTTACCATTTCCGTAAATAATTTTTGCGTGCATTAATTTTAGTTCAACGTATTTTGTTCCACAACCAAACCAACTGGCAACGAGATATTCACAATTTTGGGTACAATTTTCAAGATGGCGTCATTAGTTCACTTCGGATTAGCAGAGACTTTTGGTATTTTCTTCAGGAGGTCATTAATAATGTCTCCACAAAAAAAANATTAGTTCACTTCGGATTAGCAGAGACTTTTGGTATTTTCTTCAGGAGGTCATTAATAATGTCTCCACAAAAAAAAATCAGCTTTTACGTAATTTCTTTTT
The DNA here is from genome assembly GCA_002778355.1 of Clitarchus hookeri. Lineage (NCBI taxonomy): Eukaryota > Metazoa > Arthropoda > Insecta > Phasmatodea > Phasmatidae > Clitarchus > Clitarchus hookeri. Next base: position 125,723 of record NQII01001644.1, on the reverse strand, counting down.
AATGCCTATATAATTTTTTTCTGAAAAGACTGGACATAATTCATTTTGCTTGGTATTTTAATAGATAATGTTTAATTTTAAAAAAATGTCATCAATACTGCAATAAAAAAGCTATATGGTATTAAATTGAGGTATAACTATGGGCATAGAAATAGTTTTTATTGATATTAAAACGGGCATGAGTTGGAAGTTAGTTACAAGTGTGATATAGAAATGTGCTTTAAGCGAGTTTTTTTTAATCAACTTCAGTTGCACAATTTTTGTACTAATGGTAAAAAATCAGGTAAATACACCATATCTATAGGTCACAGACAGAAGCAAAAAGGCTATAAATGTTGGTGTAAGTTGTTTAAATAATTGTGTCTCAAAATGTATATGNAGGTCACAGACAGAAGCAAAAAGGCTATAAATGTTGGTGTAAGTTGTTTAAATAATTGTGTCTCAAAATGTATATGTAAATGTGAAAAAACTTTATATTTTAGCGATGGAGTTGCCGGCCGTAATTAAAACTGTATTTCTATTCACACCAGACAAGCTCAAGCAGTTTACGAATCTTTCTTACGCATGTTTGTTTATTTCAATATTCCTAGTCAAACCTGTCAAAATTCAAGATAAAAACAAAATGCATCTGAGACCAGTTGTAATATACATAAGATACCTCAGTCGTCATCCGTAGGTGGCTTAGCTATTCAAAGGTAGACCAATATTTTATAAAAGTTATATTACGCTATATTATTTTAATTAGTATTGTATCAATGTTACTAACCCGCAAGAAATATTGTTTTTGTTCACACATGTAAAACCATAATAATACTTCATTACGATATTTTGTTTGGACATAATAATGTATTGTAAAGTCAATATTTGTATTTTTGTTTATATCAAGTAAATCTTAATTGTATTTTACAGTATAAAAATATACAAAGTATACAATATACAAAAATCTCATATTAAGAAAATATATTTTAAGCTTGTAAATTAAGGAAATTATATTTTTTAAGAAGGTGCCTAACATTTTCGATTTACAAAAATTGCCTCGAATATGAACTTGTACAAATATGTTTTGGTTAACGTTTAAGTTCGGGATACAATTTTCATACTTTGCGTTTTACGTATCATGTTTTCTGTTATCAGCTGCAGGTTTTGTCTGCATTAGAATTTTATTATTATTATTATTTTCTCGCGTTTGCTGTTCTTTAATTTCTGCTTTTTTTTTTACTATTTTATATAAGTTCTCCATGTTTATTTCTTAGCAAGTTTGACTATACTTGAGTTGAGAGCTTGTCCCTCTTATTGTTTAGGCATTGATTATATAATAGCGGAAGAACACGATTCAGTGAAGTTTTTTGATCTGTTGCTGCGACAAAAGTGAATGTGGATAATCCACATCAAAGAGAGTGTTTGCAGCGTTGGTAGCGTTTGACTGAAATTTTTTTCAACCAGGCTTTGGGTTTGTTATAAGGGTCAAATAACCTATCGAACACTTAATTTTCTTATATTTGTATCCTCTATAATTTTCCTTATTTAGCTCCAGACTAATTTATTTCGCCTACGGCAGTTTTTTTGTAAGAATTTATGAGGAAAATTACACTGTTTGTGCGCACAGTTAATATATAACAATAGCTTAGCTGATTGTAAAGAATATTCTGTAAGGAAATGTAATTTATGTGATTTCCTGAAAATTTTATAGACATGCAAATTGGATCCTATTGAAATAAATTATTAAGTTGCAATACATAGAAGTGTCATTAATAGTTGCATGAATCTTATATAGAAAGTATTTACTCTTAACTTCTTATTTCCTGTAACAACTTTAATATCAAATGTATCGGTATGCTAGAAGATCAATTCTAATCCCAATGCAAATTTTGTAATAATAATGCCGCTGTTTAATGATTTGGAGCCCGTTAAAAATTCGCAGTGTATGGATGCTGTATTACCTCTTCCAGTACACTCCACAGCGTACTGTCTTTGTAGTTGCGGAAAGGGTCCAGGTTGTTGCGCAATGATGAAGAAAAGAGCACGGGTTCTTGCGGGATTATGGATATGCGACTTCTCAAGTCGTACAAGCNGTACTGTCTTTGTAGTTGCGGAAAGGGTCCAGATTGTTGCGCAATGATGAAGAAAAGAGCACGGGTTCTTGCGGGATTATGGATATGCGACTTCTCAAGTCGTACAAGCTAATTATATCTGTGCTCAAGTTGTCAATCGTGATGGAACCTTCCACATGTGCAAGTCGGAACAAAGCAGAGATCAGAGAAGACTTTCCAGCCCCTGTACGACCGACTATGCCCACCTGCGAAAGACACATTCACAGTGGACTGCAGCTTGTAAGAAAGGTTCAACACATTTTTGCATCGCTGTGTATTCAAAATTCATAGCATTGCATGACACTATTTAGGATAAGAACTGAATATCGATAAAAAAAATATTGATCTAAAATTGATAGCTATGTACGGAATATTTTTAAAATACACAATTAGACTGCAGGAAGTGTAAAAATAATTTCTAACTTACCTTCTGAGCAGCTTTAATTTTGAAACATAGGTCATGAAGAACTGGAGGATCATTCTCAGAATATGAAAAATTGACGTGGTCAAACTCTATAACACCTTTGAATGGCCAAGATTTTGGTGGCCTCTGTCCTGAAAATCAAATAATGTTTTTCTTTCCAAAATATTTCACATCTCTTGTGTTAAGTGTATCCTTGTATTAGACATTCATTAAAATATGAATTTAATAGATATTGCTTCTCTCCAAAATTCGAATAAGAATTAAGTTTAGAGTCAAAAGTTTTATATTAATAGTTTAGGTAACTGACTTTAAATACGTGTATATTAAAAAAAAAACAATCCTGTGATAAGCGTAACAAAAATTATACCTGTGTGGTTTAATAAGTTCAGTGATAGAGCATGAACATAAAAAAAATTCCATAAAATTATTTTTGTGGTTGTATATTCTTGAAAACAATATATACATGTATGTATATATATATATGTATGTATATATACATATATATATATATGTTCTTGGTGTTTAATTACAGTAGTGGTGTCAACGTCCTGTATAAGTTAAAAATATGGAACGAATGTTGTTGTCAGCGATATTTAATATAGCGTCCGCCCAGCCCAAACGATAAGACATTAAATGCCGAGTCAAGTAAGAAGCTCTACTTTATTCAGTGTGAATTCCTGGTGAGGCAAGGTTAGGCAAGATTGAGTGTGTTGTTTATATAGTCACATATTATTTAATATATTTTTCGAGGTTCACGCAATCACAAATAAATGTTAAAAAACCACAAGTCCAACGTTTTTGCAAATACACTGATAGTTATTAAAACATACACATTTTCAGATAAGTCCGAATGTGAAACATAGTTGGTGTGTCGTCACAAGGGTCAACATAATCTCTTCATAGTAAGAATAAAATTTTACAAATTACGAGGCGTGTTCATTCGAAGCACTCCTTGTGATGAGTTGAAATTTGAGTTTTCGAATGCTGGTGCGGAAGTGTATCTGTATGAGTGGTGAAAGCGCTGTTCTTAAAGATTGCACAGGTTTTATTATTAGGTGATACAAAGTGGTGGAGATCCGCAGGAGAATGGTCGCTGTGTACAGAGTAATGGACGTAGTGAAGAAGACCGTTACTGACTGATCGCGAATGTTCCGCGGGTCCCGATAGGAAACGACGAATTTGCCGTGTTCCGTCCAGGTACACGAAGTCATAACCACGTGACTTTCGTTTTCTCGGACAGTTAAAAAATTCGTAAAGGATGAAGATCCGACACCGACGAGGACGTAGAGGCTGCAGTTGAGAACTGGTTCGAGCAGCGACAGAAATATTTCTTCGTGGATGGAATTCAATCCTGCCCCGACAATGGGAATTCATCCTTCCCCGGCAATGGCCCACCTCTCGTAGTGCAGTCGGTTGGTGCGCCGCCGGTCCACGTTGCGGGAGGCTTTCGGTTCGAATCCTGGGTAAGGCATGTGTGTTAGTTTAAGTTAGGTCATAAGCTAATTTGTAAGCCGTCCCCTGATAAGCCTTCAATAATAACACCGGGGGACGTTAATAATCCCTTTCCCATTCCAATTCCAACTCCCCGACAATGGGAATGCATCTATTTGTAATTTGAAACCATGTGCTGAGATTGTATAACAAAATTTTTTACACCTAAATGTTTAAAATATTTTTTTGATGTAAATTTATGATAGCTTAAATACATACATTAATAATTTGTGTCTATACACATTTGACTTCTTTTCTTTATTGGAGGATTCTGGATTGGATTTATAACAAACAATTTTTTCCTTTTTCTCGTGTTTTGTCTTTCCTTTCTTCCTCGTCCGATGGCTACACATCTCGAAGGGGTTTCATTTGAATTTGTCACACAATTCAAGATAATTTCTGTAGCTGGGTTTATTTAAATAAACACATAATTGAGGATGTTTTTATGAAAACCTTTGTTACCAAAATGCAGACCATGCTCACCAGATTCAATGCCTCTCTCCTTCTCTATTTTGCAGTATTCCAGGACTCTTTCCACCGCTGTCATGTGACTCAGTGCCTCTATTATCTGTCTTATGCCGTACTGCAGCAATCCAGACATCAACAGGGATTGAGTGATGGCGAGCCCCACATTTGCTCCAAAATATTCTTTTGCGAACGAAAACAAAAAATAAAAATAATATAAGGTTGTAACACAAGCAAGAACCTTGTTTCATGGGGAGGGGGAGGACAAAAATGTCGATAATGTTGAATAGATTTTCCAAAGTGCATAATACATGAACTATTTTGAAGTGTAGAAATACTTCAATGTACCTGATTCAGATACCAAGAAGCTGAAATTGACTATTCCCATGAATATGTTGCTGACGAATTCCATCCACATACCACAAGCCATTATTGATACAATGGTCAGATACCAAGCTGAAGAATGTAAGTCCTGAAAAATGAAACCAAATCAGCATTAAATTAAATGTAATTTTTCGTAAGGTATGATATTATACATGTGCACCTTTTTCAATTACTAGAATTTCGTACCATAACATTTTTTAAGTGTAACTTATCTTTATATTTATCATCCACCTCAGTGCCAGAAAACAAATACAGCAAATTGGGTATTTACAAAAGATCCATGCCTTATCCAAGATTCGAACACGAAACACCTTGCACTTTAAGATTGGTTCCAAACAATCATACTACCATGGTTGGGTTAAAACAGTTATTACGTGTCTTTGGATGTGTACTTTGTATGCTGACTCGTTCATCTGGGAATGCAAAGATTTAACCTCCATGCATCTTTAATGCAATTTTTTAAGTGCCACTTGTAATTCTTTAGTTACTAACACTACTATAGAGCCGAAAATGAAAGACCGTAAAATAAAAATAAAAGGAAACGCCAACCGTTTTAATTTAATGAAATTCAGCTCAGATACACACACTTGTTAGCAAACAAATGAAAGCCACTGTTAGAAGCACACGTGGTATTATGTACCAATAACTTAGAAATTATTTTCACAAATGCTAATCTAACTAATGATTTTAATGTGTAAAGTGGCAGGTCTTCTTCGCAAGTTTCTCGGAGTGAGGCTCAGAAAGTGTTCGGACATAAAATATGGCAGGGATGTAAGGCTAGGCAAAAAATATTGTATAATTTCTAGATTTTTTGAAAATTCAAATTTCTCAAACATGCACCAAAGGTTTCTTCATTTTTTTTTAAATAACCTTTTTGTCAATAAAACATACGTACCTGGTGAGCATCGAAGTCTATTCTTAAAATATCTTGCGCTCTGAAGCATCTTATTGTGGATAAGCCGTTAAAAGTTGCCGACACATGCGATAACACTGGACTACGAGCTGTAAAGAAAGACATGGTATACTCGGAACCATTTATATTGTTATAATTGAAATGCTATTCGTAATTTGTTCGTGCCAAGATACATTAATTAGTACAGTTATAACGCCATAGGAACTGCCTTTCAAAGAGGGGATCTGAAATGTGACTGTCAACTCCTTTAACGAAGAAATAACAATGTATGTACGGAAGACCGACATAACATAGTGCAAACCAATTGTAAAATGCATTTGTGTTCAATTTAATAATTTTATAGTTTGTCTAAACTTTACGGTAAGGAATCACGAAGCAATACATTTTGTCTGCAATTTATTAAACTGACATAAATAAATAAATGACACAGAACACATCTTCAAAAGTTGTAAATCGCCTTTTCAAAGATATTGCTATTGGCAAAACATGAGCGTTTCTTGCTTTGCTGTTACATTGTAAGAATGTTCTAAGACGATAGCTGCCATAAGAAAGTCTGTAATTTGTTGTTATATGACTTCATACAAACAAGGTGTTTTCAAATAATATGATTAAATTCAAACCACAGCATATACGGAAAAATATAAACGAAAAGTCATTATTACAAATATTTTGGAAAAGTAATCTAATATTTTTTAAATTTAATTTGAGGTTGGGCAAAACAACGCAGGCTGTCCGCAAATATACGTACATGCTTGCGTAACAAGTTGCATACCACGAAGGCGAACGGAATTGGGGCACAATGTGGGAAATAAATGCAAACACTTCTGGCAGCCTTCACTACTCAACTACTAATCTCCCATTGTTCGTGTAGTTTGGCACAAGTGTAATAACAAGCAACCACTAGCGGCGCCAACGTACCTAGATGTTATAGTGTCCTATATGGAGGCACACTCCGCATGAGGCACTAGTTACTTTCGCCTTCGTGACATGCACCTTGTTACTCACGCATTTACGTTTAACTGTGGACTCCCAGCATTGTTTTGCCTAATTTCAACTTAAATTTAAAAATACTAAATGACCTTTCCAAAAATGTTGTTACAAGGTTTTTTTGTTTATAGTAGTCTATAAATGCTGTGGTTTGAATTTCGGCATGTTGTTCAAAAACAGCCTCACAAAAATGTTCTACATAATGATCGATCCTAAAACAGGCTTTTCCCATGGTTTTCGAGGTAATGACTAAATATATACTTTTCTATATTAATAGCATTATCTTTGACTCTAAAATGGGAAAGCTGAGATGTTATACCATGCTACCATATATAAATATGTAAGTTTGTAAGATCATTTACTAGTCTAGTTTGGTATATATTTTAACACTACCTAGTTTCAAAACTGGATAATGAAAAGAAATTAGGCCAAAATATGAAAAAGACGCAAATTTTTTGTTAATACCATATTCGTTGCTAATGAATTTTGATGTAATTTTGATAGTTCAACTCGTCGAGAATATTATCTGAAAAAACAGAATGAAAACTATCCTTTATTTTCAGCAATGGCACGCGAAATACCGACTAAAGCTATGAACTTCCAAACAAAATTACAAACGTTTCCATAGGTATCTTGAAAACCGTGGCGTTTTCACTAATGTAAAATTGTGATAATTTGATAGGTGATGAACAGGTCTCTCGTATGTTTCAGTTTCTATACGTTTCTGCAGCTTTATTTCAGACCAGCACTAATTAATTATATATTTTCTTCCGTTTTCTCGTGGCGGCATCGTACGGCTAGCTAAGTAACAAGCAGTAGCCATTGCTACATTTCTTCCCTCACCCCGTCTCACCGTTGGGGCGAGTATGTCTGACCTCATTAGAGAAAGAAGGAACAATATATTCCATTCTTGGCTACTTCCAACTTTCCTGAAGTTCTGTATAAGTTTTACTTTCAGGCTATTTCACCACCTCATGCAAATAAAGCTTAACTGTTTCTAGAAAATTGCATCAAAAGGACAACGTACCGCTTTTATGCGCCCTCAGTTAAATAATATTTTGCATGAGAAATATTTTTCAGTAGTTATTACAAACACACCCATTGTGACTGTTTTTATTCGTATTAATTACAAATAAAATAATATATATATAATAGATAAACTATAAAAAAGTTCATGTTAACCTAAAATAAAAAAAAACATCATGTTAAAATAAATATAAAGCGCCATTGATAAATAAAATATTTAGCAGACAACCAAATACATCTTATGAGGGGCGATTTTTCAAAGGTTTCACTCAAAACGTCTGAAGATACTGGAAATAGACTATACGTAAGTTAGTGCTGTGATTTGTTAGTTCACTACTTCATACTAAGCTGTAACGCAAATAAGATCCAATAAATTTACAAACTTTTTTTTCGTAAAAGCGCGGATTTCTTGTAAAACAAAATGTAAACAAACGAAACATCTTTGTTATACACGTGATATTGAGAAATTTATGTTAATTCTTGACACATTTTTGAAGACGTGCACAGGGGACTGAAATCGTTCTACCTCCTCTGTAGTCTATGGTTAATTATTTGGCTCGCTGCGATATGATCTCGCGGGGAAAGGCAAACTATTATACAGATCTACGTCGGGCTAGAAAGTTTAGATCCAAAAACGCGAGTCTATTACGACTTCCTTCCTTAATTGTGATCTTTATATCAGTGACTTCACAAAGCAACGTCTTACCTGTCCCCTCTAACCTCTTGACACTCTGGGCAGTTGACAGGTAAACGTGGCTGATCAAGTAGTACAGAGGCATAACACATGCAATTGGGATGATGAGAAGGTAGTTCACGTAGGCCACCAACATCATGATGCCGACTATCAGAAGTAATATCTGCACACACACACACACACACACACACACCATTGTAAGACAACATAGCCACGTTGCAAAATTCAGACTTGATAATGGGCGTTAACTGACCAACAAATTACATTTCTCGGAAAACATTTTCTGTTTTCGAAACACTTTGTTTAGAAAATGAAATAAATTTCTTGTAATATAAATTTTCAAAAAAGCGTATCGAGTGTGAACGCATTTTTGGAGGACTTAAAAGTCAACATGGGTCGCAGACTACTCGCCCCCCACCAAGGTAAACCGGGTTCGATTCCCGGCGGGGTCACTCGGATTTTCGTTTGTAGGAAAAATGGCGGATGTTGCCGTTGCTCAGCAGGTTCAATCGGGTCACACCCCCCCCCCTCCTGCCATGTATTACACCACCCNCACCACCCCTCCATCTTCACCCCTTCTCATCCTCATAAACTCGCTTTAAGACCTCGCTGTTACGCGCGGACCAATACCTCTCAAAACTCAACGGTCAACATTTTATTTATACTATCCGACTTAAGTTGAAATTTATGTGTTCATAAACTAAAGAACCAGAAGAAACTAGGATACAGCAGTAATACCGCATTGGTTGGCATCTAGAACGCCAGAAACATGACAGGGCACTGACAACATGAGCTTTCCGAAGTAGCGTCTAGACAACCAACATTATACCTCAGCAGGAACAGTCCACAATTTACTGTATTCCGAGGTTGGGTTTATCTTCTTTCAACGGCATATTGGAGGGCATTCCAGAAATCTTGGTTTCCATTAAGCTCATATGCACGAGAGGTCATGGCATGAACTCAAATTTGGATAAGTGATTTGCAACCATGATATGATGGCTCTGGATATGTGTGGTAGCGCATTGTCCCGCTGGAAGAGGCCAAACCCGACATTAGTAACGCAGGACGTAAATAGATGTTAACTTGCCAAAATAACATGCACATAACGTTTATGGGTCACAGAAATGTTTGTGCACATACCAGGGGACCTAATGAGAGACATCGGAACACGCCCCACACCATTACGAAACCACTATTAGCTGGAATAACCCCTTGCTGACGTGTGAAATCCATGAATACACGAGTTTATTCAGCATCTACCAGAATTATTTAGAAACGCCACTCGCCGAACGTGTTTCGAACCATTTGTAATCCACTTACGTGTTCCCGAACTGACTAAAGCTAAGAACAGGAAAATTTTGCGAATCCTTTTTTGGACAAGCATTATTCAAACACGTGTAAATTGCCTATATTATTGCAATTGGATAGTAGTTTAATAGACACGCCCACACTGTAAAATATCTTCTAGTAAACTTCCTAAACTCTAATGAAAGTTTTTAACCTATACACTGTATGGTAATAATGCCACACATCAAGCTGCAGATATAGGAATGTTTAGCGTAGCTACTATAAAAATTTTGGAACTTCCCTACGCATTTGACTGTTTCCTGAGCAAATGTAGGAACTCTACAATGAATGTATAGGAGAAAACATTACCATTCCTACTTTATCACCAAGCGTATAAACTGGTATGGTAAATTTCCGAATAATTTCTTAGAGTGCAGGTGAACTCGAGCCAATAACAAACCTGCAAGAAAAAAAACACCGAGTCCCATGCCACCTGATTTGAGGTAAATCTGTCTCCACACTGGGGCAGCAGCGAATGAACAGAAAGATAATACTCTAAAATACATAGTACAGTGATGTCCAGGCTACAGGTCGCTTAAAACGCGAAATTTCCCTGTCCCTACTGATAGCTTATATCTGTTTCGTGCGGGAAGAAATGGTAATCTGGTTGAGCTTTGGGATTTTATGTGGCATAAGATTTCCGCTATCGTTTATCGAGTTCCCATCAATCAATTCCGACGCTCGTCATGTTAATCCGGAATATTTTTAACGCTAAGTTTTTTTTTTGCATTCGATGGTTTATCGGAATTATTATAGAAGATATACACATTTGAAATAGTCGAACGTGAAGATTCAAACTTCACATTTACCGACGAAATACTACGACACATCTCACGAGCACATACTCTAATGCCACGGATAATCGGCCATTCTGTCAGCGCAAGGAGTTCTGCAAACTACCTGTCGCTTTTAAACTTAATTGGCTAAAGCAAAATTTTGTGCACAAAGTTGAATTGCTGTGTATTTGTTAGGAGCTTGTCTGTGCACGTCTGGCATAGAAAGGTACACCTTACATGCTTACTCAGTGACTACGTATTCGTTAACTATTTCAGTGCACCACTTTCTACGAGGCCGGATCCATTAGTAGCCAAGGTTTAATGTTGTGCTTCAGGTTGAAGTTTTCACATATACACAAATTACATTTTTACGCTGAACAATGCATTTATTCCTACTTTTCCACATAGTCCTATAGACGATTTGCACCGATCTCAGCGTAGCACATGCTTGAGGATTCTCTCTATGTCGAAACCAGTATCTTGATATTCCAGCCATACATTCCACCATCATTTTTCTTTGGTTGTTACAAACAAATGGTAATCGGTTGAGGCCAAATCTGGACTACAATAGGGATGTTCCATAAAGTTCCAGTGAAAGGACTGCAAAATTTCCTAATATGTTGGCCATGTATTTTGAAGTTCGTTATTGCCGTGAAGAAGAGCGTACTGAGTGGCAACTTCCTGTGAACTGCCACTCTTAGACGCTGTTGTTGTTACTTTTTCTCCCACGCAGCGGAAACTCAAGATGAGCACACCTTGTCTATCCCAGATCACAGTAGCCATCATCTGCTGGAGGGCGATGCTGCTTTAGCCTTCTTCCTGGGCGGGGATGTAACATGCCTCCATTTCATCGAAGACACTTTGGTTTCAGGCGTTTAATAGTACGACCGTGTTGCGATGGTTTCATGATAGGCGTTTTCTTTTTCATTAAACTGCTTAGATGTGTTAACGAACATTTTTGTGCTGATGTGTTAAACGCATTTTAGCACCCGGCGCACACACTTTGTAACGCATATACAAGTGGCCCGCTCTGTTAGCTCGAGGTTATTGTTCTTGGTTGCCGACCAGGGTTACATCTTGTTGGGGAGTATATAAAGAAAGAGAGAGCAAGTTTTCTTTGCTGGAATGCGCATTTGAGAGTTTTTCGTGTTTCTGAACTCCTAAGACTAACAAAACCACGAAACTATGTACATTTTAGAGATAGAAGAATGTTCAAACTAGTTTACGAAGATGGCCTCAGACTGTTTATTCAGTGAATAAATTAAAATTACTCGATGGGAGGTATGGACCAGAATAGGCGATGCGGTGCGCAGATAATACAAATGAATACAAGTTTTTTATCAGCACTGCTGGTAACATAAAAGTGGCATGGAAGCCTCCCAGATCCTTGAAGAGAATTAATTGTGGACACGCTCAAATGTAAGTTTTAGGTATTTAGTTTCAATAATATTCAAACAAATGTTTAATATAATGTTTTTACAGTTTTACATTCTTGATGTTCCGCCGTTTAAGCAACTGGTAATGTGCGCTGGTCTTTTTTTAAAAACAGTTTTCAGTACAGTAAGCACTATAATATTTGACGATGGAAAATAAATTAGAAGAAATATTCCCCATAGAAATTCAGAAACTAGTGAACATGATTGCTACCTTCGCCCTGTTCAAGTACAAGGATTTTTTTTATCTGATTTTGAATGTGTGTATTAGATGCCTCTTTACCTATTGTTTCACTTATTAAATTCACCAAGATTTGTTACGAGCTAAAGATGGATTGTAAACTGAAACTATGTCGAATGTGTACTAAACGGCCAACACAACTGCATCCTTATAATAATCTCCTTTTTAGCCAGGTAAGAAAAATATGCCTGTTTGTAATTTATAATACATGTAACTATTCAATTCCACCGCAGAGATTAGTAGTTTCCAATGCCACGTAAATAATTTTTGCCTTTCTACGTGGGTCTTGCGGCAGTACTTTTATCTGTCTGAAACAAATAATTCTGTATGATAAAAAAATATATGAATATTTCATAAGTAGTAAGATATGATGTAGATTTTGTCCTACTTTTGAAATTAATAAGTAAGGCTTACATGTCAAAACCGTGAATGTTAAATGTAAATTGAACATAGCTAAATTAAAAGTTCACCTAATTCATTCTACCTACCCAATATTTCAAGAATTATTATCTTCTCAGTAATCTCCTTTTATACCAGATCAGAAATTTTTTTTTTTTATAATTTTCTCCAAAGTTCGTCAGGCAAATAGTTATAGTTTTCGCAGCCATTCTTTCTACTGCACTGGATACTACAAAGGTGGTATTTTTAACTCCTCGCCAACTGCACAGAATTTTCCAGCGGTTCCACCGACTCCGCTAATTTACTGTGCCATTTCATGTGAGTTTTATTATTTTGTGTGCGTGACCATGCCCTCAGCTGCAGCTGTGGCACAAGAAATCCAACTGCAGGCGCCAAGTATGCGTGCATTTAACATAAATAAACCCGACCTAAGACGTACAGAGCTTGTTATGAGACACATATCAGAAATGTCATAGAACTGTGAAACGGTTTAAGCTGGCATGGTGGGTTATACGGACTAGCCAGAAGAAATATTCAGAATAACATGTCTAGCGTAAAGGGTGACGGGAAAATTACAAATCAGAGGGTTGTTCTGTAGAAACTAACCTTAATAACTAAGAATGAATTCTTAGTGACGGTATATTTATCGCTTACGTCACTTATAAGATTTTTGCATAAAAATATATGGTGAAATTCCTATGAAAATAAAAAGTGGCCAAGAGTTCCGACATACTGTATTAATTATATTAACAATACTGAATCAAATTAAATTAATTATTGTTTACTGATAATTATATCATATGAAGATCATTTGATCTATATAAATATATATGTATTAAACGAAAAGAAATTTCGGGAAACGGTTTTTGGCTAATTGTTGGCAAATAAGTTTTATTTTATTTTTGTGTACCTTAATATTTTCTGGTCATTGCAGTGTAAAAAGGACATAAATCTCAAAAGTTTAAAAGATGGGAACAAAAATTTACAAGGCACTTCTAAAAACGAAGGGGGTATATGCATAAGTACACAATTTGAATGAATTATAAACACTAGTTCAAATAATTTAGGGTTGATGCCAATCATCTAATCGATTTTGTGAACCATCATGTTTTTGTGCATTTTATAAAAGTAGAACATTAATATATTTTTGACTCTCAAAGTTATTATCTAACCAAACTTTACATCCCAAGAGGAACTGGAATACTATTACAATACAAGGTTTTTGTTAAGATGATATATATAAGAACTTTCTAAGACATATGAAAAGTATCTGGAAAGATGGGAGATGATAAATACACTAATAAACAGGAGGAAACATGTAATTTCAAAATCACGACGATGAACAAGTAATAAATGCACTTGGCATTTCGATTAACCAAATTTCGGGGATGTACTTTGAATATAAATCATACGAAACAAAGAAATGAATGAATGACTTTTGAAGTTATTTCTGAATTGTAGACAAAAATAAAAACAAATAATTACCTCTTGGGTCTAATAGTATTACACTAAAAATGTAAAATATAGAGCACAACTTATTTTATGTTTCCTTACCACGTTTATAAATAATGTACACATTATGTTTTCATACAATTTATAACCTTACCTGAATAGATTCCAAAATTGAAAGTGGCATCACTTCATGAATAGTACCCATGTCTTTCGAAAATCGATTGAGAATTCTACCTGAAGAAAACAAAATTACATTTGTTTAGCAAATGATCAACACATTTATAGTTGCTGTGCAATAAATAACATTTTCCACTTCTAACACAACATTTATTGTCTTGTTTAAAGTGAAAACTCTTCCTAGCGTGTAAGGGATATGCTGTTCTTAGCCACTGGTGGTAACAGGTGCCACAATTGAAAACGTTTATGCATATTATGAGGATGCATTTTTGTTAATACATGTTTTAAAAAAACCAAAATTATATAAAGCCCAAATTATCAGCAAAGCACAAAATCACATATTTTTTATAATATTTTATAAGAAATACAAAGACCTATCCGTAATCCTATTGTACACATTTTCCAAAGTTTTCATTTGATAAATGATATTGGGATCAGAAAAACAAAGGTATGAATAAAAAAATTATAATGATTCGTAAGTGACTAATTCCGAACCGATGATTGGATTTAAATAAAACCGTCATTTCAACACTTTTTGTACGATTTTATAATTTAAAATGTGTTAAATAGGATTTTCAAAAATTAAGTTTCTATTAGCGTGATTGTAAAAACCTAGAAACTTTCTTGCATTGTCAATACTAGGATTGAACGAAAAATAAGAACCTCAAAGTTTATATTGTTAGATCTTAACTGTAAAAAAATGTACATCTTTTGTGATGTGTACGCTGAGACACGTTTTTTGGTATAACTTTAGGGCATTTAATTTCATGTTTGAGGAAATGAATATGTTCCCAGATTTGCAGTGCCCTGTTCAGATACTACGCACACAGCACATCACTTGTAATAAACAAGTATTTTTGCGAAACCTTGTAGCGTTTCTGACGTACAACATTCCTCGACCATTTTAGCATCCGTCCAAAATTTCTTGCGATTTTGTTTTGTCATTCTTTCAAAAATGTAGTGAGATCTTAATGATTCAATTGGCTAGTGTGGGCGCACATAGAGCGAGCTAGGTAACTTTCCGGCCATAAACTTTTTGGGGGAGCATGTAAATAATTCTGACTTAACTGTATGAATGGAGCTTGATTAAAACGTGGCGGAGGGGTGGACAGTGATCTTTGCAGTCGTTATAGCCAAGATGTTCTGAAGAGTCCGGCGATGACTATTATCTGGATTCTAATGAGTGGGATGGTGTTTGGGGGAGATAGTCGACAATAGAGTTTCGTAGCGTGTTGTACTGGTGAGCGCTAGCTGCCGTGAAAGTCAAACGCAGAGACAGCTGCACTGTAACAAATATATTGTATTTTTACAAGAAAAATCCTTGGAAACCAGTTGCCAAGAAATTTTTTTGTAGAGCTGCATCAAGTTTTCTTGTAAAATCTACAAAACATATATTTGTGATATTGCAACTTACATTATCGATAAGTGGAAATAATATGTGATGAATAAATAAGAGAGCAATATAAATACAAAATAATTGACGAAAGGAAAAAAGAAAAAAAACAGCTATATCCTACCCGCACAGGGATTCAGTCCCACGTCCCCTGAATAATTTGACTGTACTTCTGACCACATGGCCAACTTAACTTACGAGCTACAAAGTTAGTACAAACGTTTCTTGAAGTCTATTACAAACACAGCTCCCGTAATTTAAAAACGTGTAATTTTACAAAAGAAATCTTTTACTTTGACAAACTTTTGCAACATTAAAAACAATTTCTCAGTACAAATTACAAAAAATGTTAGAGTGTCTGTTGCTCACCCGAGGGATTGGTGTTGAAGAACCGTATGCTTCCCTGCAGGATGCTGCTGAACATGGTGTTGTGCAAGTTGATGGACGCGGACATGCACACCTTGAAGAAGAACACTGCTCGTATTACAGCAATGATGATGGTTCCCACGATTAAGGCGCCGTAGATGTACATCGTGACCTCGTTGGAGAACATCACTCCCTCAGCGCTGTTGCAATATTTACGGTGCGACTCGTTCAACTTTGCTCCGTCGTCGTCCATGCCTGGCCCAGTTGCAGTTTCCATTGGTGGGGACAAATCTTCCGTGACCACTGCTGGGGCGAACTGTGCTACCTTGTTGATTGAGGAATTCACAAGAGCATCTACGAAACTCACTGAACCATCAGCTGACTTGGCAGACATGGTTATTTGCAGAACACAGTCAGACTGTATTTTGCGCAGTTGCTCTTGGTTTGTCCTAAAAATTGAACGGGAAAGATTATTTTTTGTAATATGTATGTACGTACACTTACCACCTGTTATCTATGCGTGTAAGAGTTAACGTTTACAAATTTTAATTTGTTGAAACGTCTATATAAACAAAACTAAATAATTTGAGACTTTGGAAAATGTAACCCTTGTATTAGGCAATCCAAATTATTATTTCTGAAATTGTTAGCCGTCTCTAATAAATGCCATAAACATATTTTTGGAAACGTTTCCTCTTGTTTCCACTGCCCTCCAAATTCGGAGCTTTCTATTCGTCATAAAATTTCGATTGTTCTCGGAAGTCGGGGTTGAACCCACAAGAGCGCGACGCCTTAAAGATGAAGGCCATAGAAAACTCTATCTATATCAATCTATGCCAACTAAACACACCTGGAAAATATTGGCAGTGTGGTAACATTCTGCTGTCGAAAATTAATTTGAAAATATAGTTGTGGGAAAATCAATGTCCAACTCGGTGACAACAAACGCCCTCTGAAATCAGTAGTTTATGAGCATTCTTTAACAGTAACCTCTGTTGTGCGTTTACGTGAAACACAAAAATATTTTTGCCTTACCGCTGATAAGCGGATTCCCATTTAAATTATTGTAAAAAACATGTCACTATTCTATCCTACCAGAAAGTGACCCAGTAGTTGACTCCGCTGGCAGCAGTCTGGCAAGCGATAGCAGAAATGACCAATCCAGTCAGGACCAGAGCGGATCCACCAGCTCTGAAGTATTTTGTGAACACAGAAACTTTCATGCGCCCCTTCGACATATGCTCTGCATTTTTCTGTGGCTCCTCGTCTTCGCTCTCGTCCTCATTTTTATTGTCCTGTAAACATACACACTTTGGAGTGTTGGGGATATGCATGAGAGCGGAAACATTTTTTAAACTACTATTTAAGAATACGAAGTGGGAAGTATAATGAATTTTTATTTAGAAAGCTGCTTCACATCATTATTTTTAGTTCGATTACTTTCAACTTACTACAAATCGAACCACTGACTTGGGGGTGACTCGGGCATTAAACTATATTCTATTCGTAGTATCTTCACACTTTTAGAATCAAACTTTTGAAAAACCGCTCTGGGTAAGACGTGTTTGTCTGTTTCCTAAATATTTCATATATCACAAGCTTTTTATAATTCTGTCAACAGAATTTTTTTTATTTATGTTAAAGTTGTACATTTAGTAAAGTTTTAACTAACAATTAAATATAATTTGTTATTAATATAAATAAAACAGGTATAAAATAGTTGTGTTGGCAATGCATAGTAAGAAAAAGTTCTCATGCAAAATATTATTAAATTGAGTTCACACAAATATGGTGTAATTTTCTAGACTTAGTTAGTCTTTGTTTGCACGAGGGGGCAAAATAAGCTGAAGGTAGAACTTCGGCAGGGCTACAGGAAAGTGTGAAGTAACCACGAATAGGACACTTTTTGTGCAATGTGGCCCACTTATGAAGAACGATTTAAATCCAAGTGGTATTTAATTGTCACACTTTAGTTCATAGCAGGGTAGATGTGTATTTTAAAACATGGGTTTGGTTTTTTTTTTTTTTTTGCTTCCGGGTGCAAGATAGACCCAGTGTTTGCAGGAATTACGGGGCTTAACAGAACCTTCTGTACACAAGATGGTGAATTCGGCATGCGTTGTGGAAGGATGACGTCGTCCAGAATGGTTTATTACTTGGTGGCTTTGTCCACAATTTATTGGTGAGGCGAACACTTCTAGTGTCCTTGCGACTCCCGTTATCCTCTTCCCTTCACGTAACGTTTCTACTTTCATATTTAATTAATGGTATATTATATAGCAGGTTTCTGTCGAATCGAAAAAGGTTCATTCGGATGGGAAAACCGACTCCGTTGAGAGTCAAATTTTTCTCATTGCTTATTATCATGGCTGGATTTAGAAAAAGGCAACAGTGGCTAAAGCCCTGGGTCTCCAAATATATAAATATATATGAGTATATTAATAAAAACAACCAATTTTCATAAATAAATATAATATATTTTTGAGCTTTGAGATTAGTAATGAAACTAGAGAGAGACCCGGAAATTTTGCGAATTCATTTGAGAATAAGCTTGACTTCGAGCACATTAGCATTTATTTACCTTCTCAATTGGACTGCAGTTTGTTAGCCATGCCCTGGACGTGTTCGAGCCAATAACTAACCAGCAATAAAAGTAGAACCGAATCATGTGCTACCTGGTCTGTGATAAATTTGGAGCATCCTTCAATGAACAGCTAGGTGCGAGCCAAGTACACAAAGGATTGTGGAGGTATAGCTTGTTGCAAAATGAATCCGCGAAATTTCCGGGACCGGAGATGCAAGCATTAACTTAAATAACTCAACTGCTGTGCAAACCACCTGCATCGATTCCGCCGACACTTTCATCGAGGGAAGAGTTACCACGCTTGCTACTGAATTCACGTCATACGCTTCCTGTTCATCCGCCAAGCTTGGAAAGTTTGCCTTTCGTTCAAGCAGTTCGCTGTATGATCCCTGGTCTTCGATTTGTCCCTGAAACAATACTCAGTTGTTAAAAGTGTATCGCATGACTGTCACCATTCACCAAATGCTGCAGCAACTACAGAATATCGCCTACTTGAGTGATATATGTCCCAAAACAGAGACTATGTTATGCAGTCATGGAAGAAGTCTTCTTTATAAGGAGCCAACACAGAAACTTTACAATATATCGGTTTTAAATAATGCTGAAGGTAAACTCGTCGTAATAAAGTTGGCATATGCTAGCCAGTTTTGATATAATTGGAGTATTTATATTTGTCTTACATTGTTTAGAATGATGATGAGGTCGGCTTCTTTGATGTGTTGCAGCTGGTGAGTAGCCAGAATGCGAGTCTTCGACGCCAGGAAGCCATTGATACACTCCTCCAACAAGTGCTTGCTCACATGGGCGTCCACAGCAGATAGTGGATCGTCCAGGAGGTACACGTCTGCTTCACGATATACACACCTGAAAGAGTAACAGTCACATGCAATGTATCCTCACTCTCTCAAGCAAGAGTATTTGTGGTTTTCTTAAAGTTGTAAAACTACAGTGCCACCACAAGAGCTGATAAATTTAATGGCACAGACCGCCCTCGAAGAGTTGATCAAAATTCATCTACTGTGGAGAAGTGGTTGGCCAGCCCTAATATTTCCGAAAGGTGGCGTTAACATAGTGTGTGATGGCAGGCCGCCACACTAAGCACCAAAGGATAAATACTGATATTACATATAAAATGAGAACACGTGCACATGAAGTTGAGCATTTAAATGCGCTAATGTTACATGTTTTCAGTATTGGCCATCAGAGTGCATCGATGTCGCTAGGAACGTTGGCCACTAGTTGCAATAACATTTTTGTTTCTGGCATTTGTTGCTAGAGTGCACGTCTACTGACGTGCGCTTATTTAGGACGAGGTCCAAAGTACTCCTAGTTTATTTCAACTCCCACAATATCCAACTCGTGGTATATATATATATATATATATATATATATATATATACACACACACATACCACGAGTATATATATATATACACACACACACACATACCACGAGTTGGGTATTGTGGGAGTTGAAATAAACTAGGATATATATAACCTTCCCAGCATTTTATGCAGACATTTGTTTCACTATTTATGTAGTCAAAAATTGTTTGAATCAAAAATGTTCATTAACAATGAGTGTTTTGAGGCAGGATACAAAGAAAACATATAATTAAAAAAAATCATTAAACATTATTCCCTACAAACCACGGACAAACACATACACCCACGAATTTGTGTTTTGTGTTATCTTATTTAGGTCAAATTTGTTTTTCCATTCCAACAACACAAGGGTTGCTTATAATCTTTTATACAAGTATGTATAACACGCAAGTTTTTCTTGCAGGAAAATATATTGACGCATTTATCAACCTTTAAACAGAGAGAAAGTCATTAATCCACACAGACTAGAACTCAATCGGCCTAAAACAGGCCTCAATCTATCAGACCTCAATCTTCAACCGACCTCAAGTAGACCTCAAACGGGCTCAAACAGAACTTAAACGGATCTCAAATGCAACTAAACAAATCTGTATACTGGGATGTAGATCTTTCCGTGCACTTGGGCACATAATGTAAAACTTGTTTCACAGCTGAACACTTACAGTACTGTATCAAGAAGTGTCTCTGAAAAGCAATAAGGCGTGACACTACAAAATGAGCACCTTTATATATAAATTCATTTTTCATATATTCTTTACGTAAGAATTTTGCGTTTACCATCTGCAGACAGCCTGTGGTCAATACTTTAAAGCCTCATTCAGTGTAAAACATTTCTTTCTGTATTTCGATGACTGAAACTCTTTCGTTCATGTGGTAATACAGTTCTTTGCGTCACGATCAAATGTCTGAGTATATCAAAATGTGTGCTAGTATTTACGGAGAATAAAAAGCCGATTTTCTTGTTGTTTTCTGCCTTGTTAAGAATACTTGTCACTACATGTTCGTTAGATGAATCTAAAAATGTGCCGGGAGAATCACCGTCGTCTTTATTAAGGCTGTTTTTAAAAATTTATTAGTTACCGACTTCGTCACCTGCTTTTTCAGCATACGTGTTGTAGTGTTTTTATTTCTTTTCTGAAGACGCCTCGCTGCTGACATCGTTTGTTACATTGCAGATTAGCAAAAAAATCACACTAACCGATTATATCTCATGTATGTCACCAGCACCGCTTATATATCTTTCTCTTATCATGCAAAAATACTCCTAATAGTATGCTAATATGTAATGGATCCCCGGATGATGGTATGATTGGGTGAGTCAAATCTAACACGTTTGACGAAACAGAATGCAACTAAGAGGTTACCACAACTTGAGGGACTAGTAGGAATCGTTCCGGACGATGTCGCTGGTTGGCAAGTTTTCTAGGAGATCTCCCTTAGTAGAATGAAATTATGACTTCTGGGGCAGGGGCTAGGGACTGCAGAATCGCGGCACCACGGCTGCCATATTGGATGGCATCATGCAACCACCTCTTGCTCTGTCATCCCTCGCCAGCAGCAGTCATGTTGGATTTACCTTCTGCTCTATCATTCCTCCTCAGCACTTCATGATCTTGCATTCCATTTGGAGGGTTTTCTCATATTTCTTCCAGTCTCTTCCATCTCCCATGTTCCATCCCTTGGGCTTTTTCTCATGTCCCTTCAAGTCTCTCTCGTTTCCCATGTTTTATTCGGTGAGGGGTTCTCTCATTTTCCTCCTGGTCTCCTTCCTGTCTCTCCTACAATCTATCTCTCGTCTCCCACCGTCTATCCCTCGGAGGGTTTTATCATATTTCTTCTAGTCACCTTAATTTCTCTCTCTCATCTCCCACGTGCTATCACTCAGGGTGGGGAGGGGGTTTATACTCATTCCAGTCTCCCACCACTCTCTTGCTTTTCGCACCCTTCTCCATCACTGTAGACATCGTTTGCTGTAGGCAGCTATCTTTAATTCCTGCCATCAGTCGGCTACTGCAGCGGCCATCTTTAATTCCCGCACCCATCACCAGAGTCTTTGAAGTGCTACAATTCGCGGCCAGGAGCACTGGTATTGGCATGACCATTTTGTGTGTTGGTTTACTATTTGCCTGCAGAGATACACTAGTATCGGGGGAGCGGAGTTCAAGTGGCGGCCTCCAGGAGTGCTGGGAATTTTTTTATTGTTTGTGAACTCAAAAAATGCAGGAGACATGTGAGATTGTTCTGGCCACCCTTGGGTCACCAGTCCAACATCTTGAACACACGATCACCATTGCATGGGAAGTATTAGGATATGAAATAATGTACATACTAGCATCGACCTACACACGACACACAAAAAAATTGTAATACCGAAAAAATAAACATTGTATGGTTATAAGAAGAAATGAAGTAAATACTCGAATCGCCATTTGGAAAATAATTAAATACATAAAAATTCGGCCAGGTCGCATCTCTAAATAAACATCATATATGTACAAGTTATACATAAAAATCAATGGTGAGAAAAAAAACCACCATTCTAACACTTGGCTGTGCATTCGAGAGCGCGACTGCACTGCTGTACCACCAACTTGTCTGAGCTCATGTGCACAGTACAGGAATGTAGCCGGCGCTCGCGCATGCAGGAACCACAAAAGAGTCTCAGTTCCCCACCTCCTCTATTTACAGCACCAGTTGGTCGGAAATGCTACGATACGGGGGCCGGCAGAGGACGGCGATAAATAAGTGGACTCCTAAGGGACGGCAATGCGATTGAGAAGGAATCGTCTGTGGCCCCACCCATAGCAAGGCCGATGTCCAACCCAGAACCAATTAAGAACACTCCCCTCGCCATCGCTTATCAACTGCAGCATCCAATTATGAATGCTCTAAGATGTCGGTGGCTGGCTGTTCCACCACCGTGGTGCATGTCGCTATGAATAGTAAACCAGCGACACATAACAGATAGCTGGAATAAAAAATGGTGGTGGCATCGGGACTGTCATCCCCAGCTGCAGATCCAAGAATATTAACGAGCACCACTGCCCCAGTCCATATATCCTGGAAGACAATTAACATCCATGACCAACAACCCCACTCTAGCTGCCAGGCATTTAGGGAATTTAACAAGCAGACAAACTGTAAGATTACATATGCATGCATGAATATGACGTAATGTGTGCACTGTGTAGTATTACAAGTCAGAAATACATTCCAACCTCAAATCCTTCGAGATGTGGCCTGGCCGACTGTGTGAATGGGGGAGGAGCAGATGGCCATTATCATCTGTGACCAACCAGACATGATTGTTTAACAAGCACCCAATCTGTGAGAGATCACACTAACTGCCCAGCCATCCATGTACAGTCTGCTGTAATACCAGTTCAGTAATAAACACACAGATGAGGACATGTAACTCACAGAAGGGAGCAAGAGAGTGGGTACAGTGTATGAAAAATGTATATATATAAATTTTTTTTAAGAATGAATTTATTTATACCTAAAAAAAATGCATTTGTTGGTTGTACATGCAGGTTCAATCACACCTCTAGCAATTCTATGTGTCCAATTACACATCAGTAAGCTCCGATCTCCTTATCCAGCTATTATGTCGAGAACGGAAACCAATTATTTCACAAAAATATGACTGCCCTTCCAATGAAAACCTCTTTCAAACAAATAAACATCGGGGAACTTATTCGGCTTGATCTCCAATTCATAAAATGTGCCTTGGATTTTGTCACAATTTAAGTCGGTGAGATAATACATCATTTGTTCATAATGGCGAATCTTGACAATCCTGTAGACTTCGCAGCTCCAGTTCAGCATATATGATTTTTCAAATGTTCCCTTCACTTGTGATATCCTGACATAGTCACCAACCTTTGCCTTAGCATTGCACATATCCAAATTTTTCACAGCTTGGAACACAGTCTCTAGCAAAAAATTATTAGTAATGCACACTGGGCACATGCAGATAGTACGATGCACATGATGTTTGTAGGACAATACCAACATAGGTAGTAAGTCGAGCCACTTGTAACTGCCCCGAGACGAAAATTCTCGCCACGTGTTAGTTTTCAGTGTACAGTTAAACCATTCCGCAATGGAGGCCTTCTTCTTACCATATGCACTGTAGTGATTAATTTTATTCGCAGCCATTAGCTAATGGAAGATGGGGTTGTAGGATTCTCTGCCAAGATCCATCTGCAAATTTTTAGTTGAACCCTTATCTTGCAAAACGGTCTTCATTGCATTGCTCATATAGAGGCCACATTTCCTGCGAACTGGTATTACCCATGCATATTTGCTTAAACAATGTATTACTGTTAACATGTATCTGTAGCCCTTATTAACAGTAGCATATGGGATCATTTCAACGATGTTGGTCTGGTACAGACCTCTCAACCCGTAGACAAGTACTTTCTGCCTGGGATAATTACAATGTGCAGGCAGGTGGATCTCGGTGGCGATCAGCACATGAGACATTATCTTCAGTATATGTACCTACCTTCACACAATTCATCTAAAATATTCACAATCTAGTTCGTATGGGAATTATTACCGTTTTACTGAGATGCAATTAGCAGCTGTTTAGCTGATACGAAATCAATGAAATCGTCCCAGAATACATACTAGCTGACATCCGGAAAAGGTTCAGCAACAATGCCGAATTTCGGATGTATTTCATCCTTATAAGCATTGCTGAATGAGTAATTCACTGCCAAATGTTTACTTATGGGGGAAAGTAATCGCTTGTACTGGCGAAGAGCCTCGCATGAGAATCTGCCAGGCTCGCGTTTAAACAGCAATCCATTGAGGCCTGGAGACGATCGTGTCGCTTCTGTATAAAATCGTTGGGTGGAAAAAAAAAATTGTTTATTCCCCAAGAACTTCCAAATAAATGTACACTTCTCAAAGTCAAAACCAATATAAATGATTTGCTGTAATTATAGGAATATAAATGTTTACAATCTACAATTTCTCTCGATAAGTGTTTCATTTTTCATTATGTAACAAATATGTTGTTCTGTATCTTACCATCACCAACTAAATTTGTATACCACATTCATTTGTTCGGAATAATGATACTTGTATTTTTGTCGTGACTTTCACTCAACAGATGCCAAGAAAATGTATGACGCGTCAAACAGGGCACATCCCTCAGTCAACGACTGGAAAAAACTTTCCGCTACCTTTTCCTTGCCAATTATTTGTCAGCATTTAGATATAATGCAGACTGAACAGTCAGTCTGATGGAAGAACCTGGTAATGCAGCAAACTTTCCGCTACCTTTTCCTTGCCAATTATTTGTCAGCATTTAGATATAATGCAGACTGAACAGTCAGTCTGATGGAAGAACCTGGTAATGCAGCAAACTTTCCGCTACCTTTTCCTTGCCAATTATTTGTCAGCATTTAGATATAATGCAGACTGAACAGTCAGTCTGATGGAAGAACCTGGTAATGCAGCAAACTTTCCGCTACCTTTTCCTTGCCAATTATTTGTCAGCATTTAGATATAATGCAGACTGAACAGTCAGTCTGATGGAAGAACCTGGTAATGCAGTATCTATCTACCTAGTGGGTTCTGTCAAATATCGTTTGCAGCAAAAAACAGAGACTTTTCATTTGTTACAAGAATAATAAAAGTAAAAAGTCTGTATGATAGATCTGACTCAGCGGTTTCTCAGAAACACGCATTCGCTTATAGCGTATGTCGCTTAAAATAATACATAACAAATTATGCAGTTCAACACTCCATCTAACACAAAGAAAAAACCCGAATTTATAATACATTTTGTTGCTAAGTAAAGAAATTTAAACAGATATAAGCACACTATATTATATATAAATATCTTGGAGCACAGTGCGAAAACTAAAGTGCCCATTCACATGAGAATATTCCAAAATCATATATATGCAAAGCTTATGCACTGGCGCATATATCATATAATTAAATAAATAATCATCGGAATATATTGGCACGGGAATATTCATGTGTGTCTACACACACTCACACACACATATATATATACGATTTTCTTGTAACATATTTATATTATTTTCATAGGATATTGATATGTTCTTATAAGATGATGCACATCTACCATGTTACAATGATATTCGATAGTTTATCATATGATAAATCGTGTGAAACCTAGTTACTAAAATTATTAATTTTTCGTAACCTTGCCAAGGTGATCCTTGCCCTCTGACCTCCGCTCAGGGATACTCCTCTCTCACCGACGACGGTCTTATCACCATTGGGGAAGAGCTCGAAGTCTCTCTGCAGGGCGCAAACCTGCACAACCTCCTTGTACCGCTTGGTCTCGTAGGGCTGTCCAAACAGGATGTTCTGGAGAACTGTGCCCACGAACAGCCAGGGCTCTTGAGAGGAGTACGATATCTCTCCTCCGACTGTCAGGGTACCACTAGACAATGGCAGCTCCCCCAGGATTGCTTGTATTAAGGAGCTCTATCAGAAAAGAGAAAAATGAATGACAACTAAATTTAGTATATTCGACACTGATAACTATTCACTCTTTATATAAACAGTTTCACGGCCACGTTTGATCCATATAATGAGTTGTGTGATAAATATTTACATCTTACCGACACACTCATGTCGTGGAGAGGACCTGACAATAATAAAACATTCAATGTTCTTACAGTGGATAGTTATGTTAGACATTAAGTAAAATTAAGTGCTAGTAATTGAATACAAAAATTAACATTAATTTTAACGAATCTAATGAGCAATAACTAAGACTCAAAGTTATATAACATTATAATTATTGAGTTTCCCTCCCCATTTTTGGTACAAAATAAAATCCAAGAATTTTGTTTTTCAGTTGGATTCAATCATGTTTTACCACTGATACCAATACATTTTTAATATAGCTCGAAATTTTCCAAAACCGTAAAATTTTGGAAATAACTTGAGCATTTTTAATGTTGTTTGCAGCGACTATTGCCGAGAGTGTATATTTTGTTCAATAGTTCTTCAAATTTAGTAGCTTGGTAAAATAACTGTTACAGTATCACTTTTTGTTCAAGTTTCTTGGTAACTGGTAAATTTGTATTAATTCTTGGCATTAAAATAATATCTAATTTTATCCACAGAAATTGGTCCACCAGGGGGTTTATTTGATACAATATACACAGTTATAAATCTGAGGACCTACCAAAATTTTTGATAAAATGTTGGCCATATGTTTCAAATATATTTTAGAACTTTGTCTAATTTCCGTATTCATTTAGAACAGCAGGCTGGAAAAAACTTGACGTTTTCACTTCCATGCTTGGTTTTTCATATAAGAAACGAAATGCAATTGCAAAACAATAACATTAGAGTAGTATTATCTTTATCATAATAATCAGTAAAGAAATTAAATAGTTTTATTAGCTAAATTACAAAGTATATTTTTGATAGCCTACATTAAATAAGATTGAAACTAACAAGTCTCTCGTTTAACACTTCCCATCCCCAATGGTTTGATCACAGCGACCAGTGGTTGCCTGAGAGATGTCGTGACCCACGCACAAATACTTCTACCGTCTACGTATGTCCTCGTGCACTCACTGCTTCGTCTCCAGTGCTTGGCGCCTTTGTTAACAGTCATCAGTCTCAAAGTTGGCTGTACTCTGTTCTCACCACACTCGTTAAATTTTCCTACTCCGTGCGTTGACGCCATTTCACAAGATCAAATATTTATTCTATTCTATTACTTGGATTCAATTTATTGAACTAAAAAATATCTTAACTTGCTTTTAATGAATTGCATTCAATAAGTTTTCAAGTCACCACATACAAATTTATTGCAAGCATTTTAATAAAACCAGTTAAAAATTACGAAAAGTTAATTTTTAAAGGATTTACGACTCATTCACGGCACGAAAACAATTGGTTAAACCACAACAAATGTTCTTCATATTATTAATAAAAGGTCATCTACTCTCTCTAGGCATGCCTGGCACAGACCCTCATAGAAGACTGGTGTCCACGACTGACTTGGATGTCTGAATCCCCATTTATCATAGCTGCGTTGATCCTCTCGTGGAAAATGGGAGGAGAATGCCTGTGGACGTCTTAGCGATTATTTTCCCTACAAGTGCATTACGTATTATGCAAATTTTATATAATTTGAGAAAAGAATTTGTAACAGGCCCTTTAACGTTTTCCGTAATGTAAACCTCATCAAGCATAAATCGGTAACAGTTTTTATTTGATTTCATTTTTAATACTTATTCTTACAACTACAAAATTACTCATTACCGTAATTCAGTTTTCGACTTGTACATTCGCTATGCTAAGACAAACATTGAAATTCGAAAGGTTACAAAGCGATACACACCTTCCCTGAACCCACAGATCCTACCACTGCACATAACTTTCCTGGCTCTAAATTAGCATTAAGATCGTGAAGGGTGTCCACAATTGAACTACAGGTCCATTTCGCGCAAACGTTGTCCATTTTAAGTCCCACTTTCTCGTTCTTCTTTTCCTCTTCATTAGTGACAGCCTTGGGCTGAATCTCATCCAATGCAAGGAATTCCTGTGCAATCATCAATGATTACTCAATCGTATATCATCAAAGTGTCATTTTTTTATACACATGCAACTCACTCTTTACAATGAAGAAGACATTTTTGAAGTTACATATTCAGATTATAATTGAATTTTATAATGTTATTTGTTAATGATAACTATATTAAAATTAGTATTTTACAAACATAACGCTGCAATAGTCGTAAGTTATCAAAACTTTAAAAGCAGCATTATCGTCATTAAGAAGGCGATATATCCAGCAACCATGTGTTCGAAACTAACTCCACTAATGAACAGAAACACTAAAGATTTGATATTACTTCATTAAAAAATATTAGAATTTATATTTAATAAGCTTTAATTAAAAATCAACAAATTCACAATTTATACATATAAGTTAACTAGTAATGTTAAATGATAATGTGTTATAATTTAGAATCATAATTTTGAAAAGTACCTCGATTCTTTTTATTGAAATCCTTGATTCAGCTGCTAAATGAAAAGCTTGAGGTAACGAGAACATTATCACCGGCTCTAAAACATTGTAGAAATGTACTAGAGGGAACACCTATAACAGAAACAATCCATTTATAGGCTGTACACGGTAAAGTGAGTACTTTTGAGGCCCTAATTACTTCTTCTTTATCAGCCATTTTTTTTATCCTTCCGGCACTTTTTCAAATAAATATTGCAATGCAAGCAATAAACACAGTGTATATATTTCACCGGACTCGAAAGTTAATGTCTACGGCTGCAATAAAATTGACTACTATTCCAAATGGGAGGGCTTCAAAAAGTGCTCACTTTATCGTAAATAGCATAAACCTATATATAGTACAAAGTTGAAGTAAGTTTAAACTTGTCTCCTGTTGTTAATATCTTGCAAGGCTCACGTGCCAACTAAGCCGGAGAGTTCTTAATGGTATGTATATTTTGTTTGCTATATTTGTACATATTTTGGAATTTTGTTTAGTGATGTGCTGGAACTTCTAAGTTAACTAATTAACAATTGTAGTAAGGAGCGCACTTGCCTGAGAAAGAACATCACATAAACTTTTCGTTGAGCCATGTAGTAAAAAGCGATTTAAGATTTCATTATAAAGTTGTAGAACATTTTTATAAGAGAAATGACAGACTTCTTATATTTATTCAACGAATAATATGCTTGCGAAATCGAATGCTGTTTAAGCGTAATCTAAGGGGAATAGGCACATGATAATACTTAAGTGTGTATAGAACACGTCGAAACAAGCCATGTATAATGTGCATAATTTACTTATACGACATTTTTGAAAGAGAAATAGTGCAGATGTGTTGCAATATCAAAATATCACATAGTTGACCGATACAGTGCATCAATTTTACATTAAGTAACAATACTGATGAAACAAGAATTATATATTAATAAAATTTAAATATGTAACTTTGAACTTGATCATATTGACCTCAACCTGAGAGATGACAGTAGGTGACCTTAAAACCCAAAAATTTTAAAGAAATTCAAATCCTCCCCACAATTCCAGAACATTTCAAAAGCAACAAAGAATTATGTACCGTCCACCTGGCACGAACAATCAATCGCCATGACACCACTAAGAAAAATTAATTTTGTTTACATATTTGACTTTTATAAACTCGATTTAATACAATTTTATAATATTGTGCCAAAACACAAATAATATATATACAAATTCGGCCAACAACTCATTAATTTAGCCAATAAACATACATTGAAACAAATGTAGCATCCTAGATTATTTTGACATGAAACTTGGCAATAAATAAGCAATGTTCACAAGAATTTCTTTCTTTCTAGATCCACACAAAATGATTAAAACTTGACTTGAATGTAAATAATTGCTGTGAAAACTGGAATTACACAACTTGAGTAAAGTTTATTAAAAATAATTATTGATTCCCAAAACAATTAAAGCGATATATGACTGGAATAAATATAAGAGCAATTTGAAAGGAGGGCAGTTGCATGAGCCCAGTAAAGCCTCCTTTTCATAAAACCAACACGTTTATATTATCATTAAAAATTTTATATAAAAAAATCGAAATTTTGGCGGAGGCAGTCAAATGACCCGTCAAAACTCTCACCGAATAAAATATTACTGAATGAGAACAATTAAAAAATTTGACAAAGCCCAACGCAAGAGTCGTGAACACTAAGCATTTAAAAAGAAAAAGAATTATTACTGGGCGGCAAACAAAACTACACGCAAAACGTTAAAAGCAGGCAATACACAGCAACGCTAGGATTTAGTTAAAGCCGAAACCAAATTTATACTTGTGACCGAGACCACAATTTTGAAGAAAAAGAAACACTAACATTACTGCATACTCGAGACAACACATCTACACCACACAATACATTAAAACATTTTTAAAAAAAGTCCAGCTTACACACAAACTCTTGGTCCACGACTTACCGTTTTAATAGCCCAATCACTCGGCAGCTCAGGCGACGATATAAATTACAAAATGCCCCATCATGGATTCATGTCCGTTGGACAAGTGCGGTAATCTAATTCATAGCATCAAATCTTCAGAAACAAGTTCAGGCGAGGGCATGACGCAGAATAGAAGGGGCGCGAGCCGTGCAACGACTCAAATAAACAAGCTAAATGATAATAAATAATGACGCACAAGCAGAGGAGAAATGAAGGGAGGGTGAACAGGGGAGGAAAAGGGAGAGGATCCGAGTTGATCATAGAGCATACCACCGCGCAGAGTTGAAACCAACGAAGACGACTTGCACGACGAGCGCTAACGTCGCAATATAATAATATCAACTTGAATAAAACTCCTTTGGATGTTACACTCAGAAAGTCCTTGGTTCGATCCTCACTCAAACTTCCTCCTCATAAATAACGGAGCACATTCTTTAGGTCATCCGGTCAGTAGAAGACTGATATGTAACCGGTCAGCTGCAAGCTTCAGATAACTACTTATCTCGCCTCTCTCACTGCCTTCCAGCCAGCGGTGAATTTTTTCCTTATAGACGTGGATGCACGTGTTGCTCTGGGGCCATTATGCATCGGGTCGCATGATAAAGACGTTTTAGCTTATAATTCTTTTAGTTTCCCAGGTTCCATCCACTCAATTCGTCATTAGAGTCTTCAAGTCTGCCAACTTAAATGATGTAATTTTCAGTCCATATGATCAATTTTATTTTTTTTCACAATTGAATTCGTATATTAGTAGTATAAGATGGGATAATTTTTTTTTAAATTTCCTCTTTCAATTACTTTTTTTTTCATATCTGCACAGTTGCCTTAAGGCACAGCTTAGTTGTTGTCAGTTAGTTTCATAATTTCAGACAGATTTCCGAAATCAGAAATGCTTTGCCGATCTCAGAGAAACCGGAGACAGATATGAACCAACTTCATAAAGGTAGACATACCTCAAACGATTTTAGACAATAACGCATTTACCCACAAATGGATATAAATCGACCTCAAACAGACATTATACGTATCTCTTTCGACCTCAGTTGACCTTAATAGAACCAAAATAGACTTTAGAGGGCTTCAAAATATCCTTAATCGATATAAACATATCTCGATAGACACGTTTTTTGAGAAAGATTGAATACACTTTGGGGTTGATTGAGGGGAGTCTGAGGTTGATTGATGACAGTGAGAGATTGATTGAGGAATGTTTGAGGTTGAATGTAGACTGTTTGGGGTAGACTGAGGTCTATTGGAGGTCGGCTGAGGACGATTACGATGTCCGAGGCTGATTGAAGAACGTCTGAAGTCGATAGAGATTTAAATCGATTGAGGTCTGAGTTCGAGTAAAGTCTATCTGAGGTTCATCGAGGTCAACTGATATGTTTTTAAGGTTTATTTTGGTATTGTCGGAAGTCGACTGAGGTCCATCTGAAGTTCCGTTTGAGGTCGTTTGTTCTGTCTGAGGGTTGTCTGAGATTCGAGGTCTGAGGTAAAATGCTGTCTCTTTGAGGCGTGTCTGAAATTGATTGAGGTTTATATGAGTTTTGGTTAAGGCCTTCTTTCTGAAAGTGATTAAGGTCAAATGAGGTATTTTTGAGGTCATCTTGAGACAGATAGTATGGGGACGATTTAAGTCGTTTTATACCTGTTTAAGGTTGGTTAGCTTGTCTGAAGCCTGTCTCAAGTCTACTGGGTCTGTCGAGTTGTTCAGTTTCTAATGTACTAGTTTGATATATGTATGGCAATTTATTTTTGTGCAAGACCATCTTTAGTTTGTACAGAAAAATGTGTAAATGCTGTTAAGACGCACCTGAGCCGCTGATGCAAACTTCAAGAAATAACTTAAAAGAAATTGTTTAAAATATTTTAATGGCATAAATTTTAGTACAAGTTTTAGTAGATAGGTTGTAATATATTGAAAAATATTCTGAAAATTATTACCGAGTAAAACAGTTTGAAAATAATGTAATTTCGTTCCATAGTAACAATGTTAAATTATTATATTAATTGTGTAATTTAAAAATAAATGAAGATAGAGCTTTATAAGGTTATTTCGTTCTCTACATTAAGAATTCACCATCGAATGAAAAACACATATCTCTTATTGATAGACCTGCTTCCTCTATGGCGAGTTGCATGGGCCGAACCAAGTCTGCTAAAAATACTTATTAGCGAAGGCATCTTTATCAGGTGACCCAACGAATGGCTGCTCCGAGTCATCTTGACCAGCCAGGTACAGTAAGAGAATGTAAAAATTTTATCTGTAATTTTTTATTTTAAATTTTTTAGGAAATATTTGGTGGTAGTAAATACGATGGTTGGATATTAAAGGGAAGGGCGTGAAGGGTAATAAATAAGGAGTAAATGATTTTGGGAGGTCAATCATGAAATAAGGTGATTTAATGGTGGTAATAGCAGTCAGCAA
Organism: Clitarchus hookeri; assembly: GCA_002778355.1. Lineage (NCBI taxonomy): Eukaryota > Metazoa > Arthropoda > Insecta > Phasmatodea > Phasmatidae > Clitarchus > Clitarchus hookeri. Next base: position 92,262 of record NQII01001644.1, on the reverse strand, counting down.
CTGGTCGTACTACAGAGAAAATGAGCTGCGCCATTTTTGCCATGGAGTGGATTGAAAATAAAACTAAAAACTTCTAGTATGTAACTCATTTAGAAGTTTTTCTCATTTATAAAAGACCGTATACTGATTTCATTAAATATTTTGTATCCTTCATTAAAATTAAACCTTTGTAACAAAATTAGATACATTAAAATTATTTACATATTTTTTTAATGTCTTAATTTATTAAAACTTTTTTCTGAAAAATAATTTTTATTGAATTTGTAAGTTGCAGAGGCCTGTATGTAAGATAAGTTCAAGGTAAAATCAAAAGTGTTCAAGGTAACGGTCACACATAGTGATATACAGGTTAAATGACAAATCATGAACAAATAGTCGACGCCTACCCCTGCTCTTAGACCATAAGCCAGTGTTCCCGAATCGTCATATATACACTACTGACACAAAATCACATATTAATAATGCGCAGGAAGGTATTTACAAAGAGTATAATGGGTTTGTGAACGTAAATACTGTACTTGGTGAACAAATGTTTTACATGACATGTAAAGTGCACTTTTCATGCTCTACCGTTGATTAATAAAGTCTCATTTCAATTCCTTCGAAATCCTCGATAAAACAGACGTCAGGAAATACTTGCAAATCAACCTACAATAATCAGCCTGAGGTCTTCCTCCTGGGCACACATTTGTTACTATCAGAGAGATTGCCACATCACACAGTCATTTTATATCAGATACACAAGCTATATGACTAGTTATTGTAATAGATACAGCACAAAGAATGTACAGTGTGCTGCCCGTTTTTCAACGGAAAAATATAAAAATCACATGCAACATACGCAACATTTCTATTACAATTGACATCAGAAAACTGTTCTGATTTAAAACATAGATTACATAAACAGCTAAACTCAATTGATATTATACATACTATTTCAGGAGTGATGGAGTTCCCCATAAGCACATACGACAAAAACGTAAGGAAAAGACAAATCCCCTTACACAAAATTGAGATAGAGATGTACATGCTGCTCAGGTATGCTGCTTTCTTTTCCAGGCTAATTTCACGCCTGTGAAAATAAAAATAAAAGTTTATTATAGTAATGTATGTAACGTTGTGGCTACACGTGACACGAGATCCAGAATTTATATTACTAGTATATACAGGATCATTCTACACACATGCCATACCAGTCATTAAATTACTTGTTTCCGCTTAAAAATCGTCCACCCTAACTATATCCATTTAAAGGCAGCCAGTGGCTTGTTCTCACTTTCAGCAAAAGTTTCATTCTATTTTTTGCAGTAATACTTCTTCAATTGTAGATTTAAATTGCTCGTAAGTTACTTTATATTATCTCTAAACTTAAACTATATAATCGCTTAAGTGTAGGAGTACATTAAATTTAATTTATAAGACGAAGGAACTAAGTTTCTGTGATTAAAAGTACCGCTATTTCATTAGACCTCTTAATATAGGCCTTTTCTAGGAACCAAGAAAAGTTAGTCCTTGGACACTTGGAAGTCTCACCTTCTCTGTCCGCCAAAGCATTACAACGCTCGTGTTGAGATGTCAGATGAAAGGATACCAGCACGGATGCGCTGAGTAACTGCGCACTAGTTTTTGTGTAAATATTTGAGAACAAATATGGATACCCCGAAACATGTAAGAAAACTGGACTCAAATTAACCTTACTTCATGTAATTCAACTTTGCTGTGCATAACATATCCTGCGTTCTAAATCTGAATCAGTGAGACTTTCACTACATGAATCAGTTAACAGCATCTCACTTATTCAATAGTCACTTCAGCTAGTTTGAACTGACGAATCAGTGAAAAAAAAGCCGTTTTCTTCACTTATTGATTCAGTGACATTTCCCACTTATCATTCAACAATTTTATTCGTTATATTTCAGTGATTTGCTTTTTGACTGACCGATCAGTTAAACCATGCGTATCAGTTCTAGAGTTTGTTTGTAATTTTTCTGACAATTAGGATAGTAAAAGTGTTTGTTAGTGAGTTTATTTTACTCCTCATAATAGCAAAAACAACCCTTACGGAAAAATTTCCACAGAAAACAGAAAACAAAGCTGTAAAACGTGAAGATATTTATCTACGCACACGTCATTCTTTACACAATTGATAAATATATAAATCACCATTCCAAGGTATCAGGTACAGTAGCCGATGAAGCAAAGGCACAAAGCTCCAGGAATAGAGGTCGTGGGCACGAAACTCGGTCAAGTTAAGATGTTTTTAATAATCGAAATTGTATTGTACGGTCGGTCATACAAATATTAATTTGAACCGACCTATTCATACACGTTTATGGTAACAAAATAAAGCAAAGTAATTGCTTTAAATAACTGATCGGATGAAGTATTCACTGATTAATTCAATGAATGTTTCACTCTGCAGCAATTGGTGATTCTCCATTTATTCCAAGTGAAGACATTTTCACCTATCAAAGTAGTTAGATTTGACTGCGAATCAGTGACTTTCCACTGATACGAATCTAGAGATTTGGGCGGCTCTTAACAACGAGGTCTTGAGGTGAGAATGGAGCAGCGCCGGAATGCAACGGTGGTGAAACGAGAAATCCCAGAGAAAAACCAGCCGACCAGCGACATCGTCTGGCACGATTCCCGCTTGGCCCGGCAGGGAATTGAACCCGGTTCGCCATATGGGAGGCGAGCAGGTTAACCGCTCAGCCACCGCGGTCCCTCGAATTTAGAGTGTGTCTCAAAACATATATCTACACCTACGAAAAATAAACACTACTTACAGATAAACTCTCTCACTTACAGATAAACAGCTCCACTACATAACACAATTTTTTAAAGCTATTTTAAATCCAAAATCTAGAATTCGGCATGTTGCAAGTAATAAATAGCGCTTTTGTTATATCATAATATTGTCGGGTAGAAAATTTTGTACCAGGTTTTGTTGCTGCTCTGTGTTTAAATTTACCTTCAGTGCGACTGGGCGGCCGCGAACTCGGAGTAGTTAACAGCAGTAGAGCGTCACCTCACGGGGTGTGAGCTGACGTTTCATGGAAGACCGCTATCGACAATGGGTTCAGTGTTCGTTTCCGGATATGGGTTACTATGCAAAATGTTCTCTGCGTGGTCCCCGCTACAAGCCCTCAACATGTGTAATAGGAATTTAGATATGCCCTGTAGAAAGTGGATTCAAATTTTAAAATTTACAAATAAACCTTTATATCTAAACGAAATTTCTTTGTAAAAGGAGTAATGCAAAGCTTAGATTTTCGTAACTGTTGACATATTGTTGTGTGTGAGATATTGGGTAATGTATATGTGGCTATTTGGTAACGTATTTTACTATTTAAAATGCTTAGAACAAGCCATCAGAGAACGGAAACTGACGTACTTGCGTAGGATTGAGATAATATTGTGGAGTGTTTTTTCCCACGCGTACATCTTGAGAACTTGTATGCCAGCGATAATCTCGTTCATAAGCTTTAATCTTTCGTCTGTCCTGGTCGCTTTCTTCTTCCTTAGTTTTGAAGCGACATTCCCAAAGTAACCTGAAAATACAACAATATTATTATTTCAAATAAAAACTATTCACCTTAGTCTGTACGTTTATAATTTTTTTAACTTAATTTTAATGTCAGATAAATTTCATGGACGCGTTTTTACTTCATTAGGCAATGCAGTACAAATTACAGAAACATAGGATATCCGGAGATAACAGAGTGCTCTAACTACTGATGACTGTTATCAAACATCACATGCTTAAAAAACATGTCTACGTACAACCCTAAATTGTTCGGAAAAGGTGTCATACCTAATGAACTTTTTATAAATGGAATGACTAACGTGGCAACCACTGTGTTCTAACTCATGGGGATATAAAGGTTTTATGGCAGTTGTAAGTAGTGCTGTGCTTGTGTCTCCTCGTGCGCTGTTAAAATGTGCCCAGGCAGATAAAATGCGTCCAGGCCGTAATTTCCAGCGACCACCTGGCAATCTCGGGCACCAACCACAACGCAATGCACCAGCGCGTCCCTCTGCAGGTATAACCTTATGAAAACTTATGTAAAATCATGTAAATATATATTTAATCCAATATTACTTTTTGTAAAGCTTATGACTAGTTATGAATTTTACCATAATATGCATTGACAAGGGGACCCCGCGGCCATGCGCTGAGCACGCCGTCCTCCAACCACGGCGATCAGGGTTCGATTCCCGACGGAGATCCAGATTTTCACATGTGGGAAACAAGGCGGACGTTGCCATGTTGCTGATGGCTGGCGGGTTTTCTATGGATACTCCCGTTTCTCACGCCCTGAATTCCATCGTTGCTCCATACCTGCCTCATTTTATCTCACCCATTCTTCGGGCTGGCCGGGAACGACAGGTCTATTCCTCCTGCAGGGAGGGCGCCAACACCCACTTTGGCCCTGCCGCCTCAGGTGGAAACAACATGGATCATTTATTCGTTCTCCATAATATACACTGACATATTCATCCGTATTGCCGAAGGCGACCTGTCTTCAACTCTACTGCATCTATCAGCGACAATTTTTTTTTTTGGTCAGCCTGGTTTAAGAATAACTACTAATTTGATACCTTGTATTAGAACCGTTTGCACGAAGAGAGCTCCCACGCCAACAAGCGCAGAGACGCCGACGAACTGCCAGATGAAGTATGTCACGATTATGGTCTGGACTGGAGAAATCCACATGCTGTGTAGCAAAGGAGTAACTCGGTCAAACCGATTCACATCATTGGACATCAGATTGACAATTTGGCCCGTTGTCGTCATGCCGGCTGATCTTCGGCTCAGCCGCAGAATCTGTTGACATGCCGTCAGTATTCAATCTCACTTATGAATAACTTCGTTCTCTACACGCATTGAATAGTCTGTCCTAGGAATATCCGCTTGTGTCCCAAAATCACCAGAATAAAACTTTATCAAGTTTTTTGATTACACAGAAAAAAATGTTGTAATCCGAAGTAAAAATTTCTTGTAATAATAAAATTGCTTGTACTTTTACAAAAAAATTGTTGTAAAGCTGTTGCATTTGTAATTGTGCAAAAACAGGATTTGTAGAAGTACAGACAAATTCTTGCAGTAATACTGACGCTTGTAAAATTTACAAGTATTAACTTGTAATGGTTCTAAAACTTTTGGAAACTAGTTTACAAAAAAAAGTTTTTGTAAAATTACAACCAAAAAAAATTGTTGTGCGTAGTTAACATTATGTCTATAGAATGTATAAAAAAAAATTTCAATCGTTTTTACATCAGTCCTTATATTTTATTTAAACATAAATGCATATAAATCAATATATAAAGTGTTTTTGATATTCTTATGATATCCTACGTTTCCCGTGTGTAAGTATTTGGTGTTTTTCTATAACATTATAAAATTTTATATTCTGGTTACCTGCCGTGAAGATATCCTGAGAGTATATAGACTACTCAGGGGGGCGTTACGGAAAGAATAATAAAGATATTCGAAAAGTTTATCCAAATGAATGTATTACCTGCACCTTCATTTAACTTTGAAGAATACAAAGGACTTAGCTGTAAAATCTTTGCAACATCGTAATTTGTTTACTCGTGGCTGTTAAGATGGGATTAACCATGTGGTTCTCTCTCAAAGGCTGAGCTGGAAGTGATAATTTAAGCCATATAAGATATTTTATAGACACCAGAGTATGCCCCAGGAATTGCGTGCATGTCCTGAAATGTTATGTCAAGGACAGCGGCAGGACGTTTATGTGCTATTGGAAAGGTAAATAAGATTCCTATCTCGCCTAAACTTGCCGAGTTCGATTCTCAGCGAGGTAACTCCTGATTCTCGCATGGAGGTAACATGATGGACGTTGCCACCGATCAACAGGTTTGCTCAAGGAATTCCAGTATCCATTGTTCTTGTATTCCATCTCTGCTCCATTACGTGGCTCACTTCACGCACCTGGGCAGCACTCTAATATTTTTTTTCAACAAAGACATAAGCATGTTTTACTAATTATGTGGGGCCCCGGTATTGTAGTTAGAATACTCGTCTCCCACAAATGCAAACAGAGTTCGATTGCCATCGGGGACACCCCCCCGATTTTCACATGTGGGAATCGTGCAGGATGATGCCGCTGGTTGGCAGGTTTTCTCGGGGATCTCTCGTTTACCCCACCCTTGTATTCCGGCACTGCTCCATACTCACCTCGCTGCATCCTCATAGGCTCTCAAGACCTCGATGTTAAGAGCCGCTCAAATCTCTTCACGCACTCACTCACTAATTATGTAACGTAACGGAGACTTCAATACAGCTGTGGAACACTAACCTTCCTGTACATTAACGAACAACAGGCCACGCGAATCCTCATGCCGAGTTGCAAGCTTAACCTGTGCATGGTATTAATGAAGAACGTAGGGGTAAAGCTCGCTACAAACAGGCAGCCAGCATAAGTGCACGCCATCGTCTTTGTTGTTGTGATGCCAGGGGAGAAGTACCGGATCAGGCTGGCGAGCAGCAGGGGCTGAGATACCCTGAAATCATTAATGATCTTAAAAAATATTGTGCTAATATAAAAAAATAACAGTTATAGAAGTTCGTTTCATTAATTCATTACAAAGGTACATTTTGTGTCCATATATGTTTCTTTTGTAAATGATGTTAACAATTTTAAAGAGAACTGTCTTTTTTTACGAAAAACATTGAGGTATACCATTTTAATCCTCTATATTTCATGTCGGAGTACTCGTATATAAAATGCTACGAGATAAAGAGGGATATATTTGATAAATATTTTTTAACATCTAAAATTTAGAATACTGCCGTTACGGTTACCTGTATAAAACTGCAGAAAACAAAAAAAAATTTATATTGGTATGTCAAAATCTTTTAGTTTCAAACTTTCTTGACAGGATTGATAGTTTCTGTTAAAAAAGCAAAAAAAAAAAACCGTTTTCGGGCGTACAAGTTTTTTTTTTTTAGTAATTTTAATAGGCTATGTTATTCTGATGACCAACTGCCTCATATAAATGTAATGGGAAGGCTACATATTTCTTAACTTAGTCCTTTTTATAGACACAAATAAATATATCACATATCATGCTTGTAAGAGTTTTTTTTTAAGGTAATCCTGAAATTTCGGCCTAAAATGTCTGAATTATGAAGTGATTTGCTTTCATATCCAGCAACACCCTACAACATAATGATTTGCGTTGGTTCGGCATGCCTACTACAAACACGCTTTATGATGTCATCCCATCTGTCCGTTTGAGGTAAACGACACTGTTGCATTTTCTACCGACATTTTCGCCGAAACAGGCGATTCGTCCGAAGGAAAAAATACAATGTAGTTTTGTTATGCCGCTCATTTGGTTTGACGAGCCGCGATGCTGTAGGGGTCAGGATACTCACCACCCGTTTAGGTGCACCGGGTTCGATTCCCAGTGATGTCACTCCCGGATTTTCGCATGTGAGAATCGTGCCGGACGATGCCGCTGGTCGTCGGGTTTTCTCGCGGATCTCCCGTTTCCCGTACCCTTGCATTATAGCGCTGCTCCATACTCACTTCACTTCAACCTCATCAGCTCTCAAGACCTCAATGTTAGGAGCCGCCCAAATCTCTCCACTCCGCTCATTTGGTTTGATGAGCCGGATATTCCTGTTATGAGTTGGAACCCATATATGGACGTGGTTCTTGATGGGAGATGTGAAAGAGACACACTAAAATAGAGCGAAGAAGAATTATATTTTAAGGAAAACGGGAGTACTCTGAGCAAATCAGTTCGGTCAATCGCAACATTCGTAAAACTCACTGGCCGTGACTCCGCCAGAGATAGAACCCGAATAGCCTTTGTGCGAGTCATGGGTGCTACATGACCACGGTAGCCCTGCACGCGGTAAACTGAGAAAAAGACGACGCGAGCCTGAAGCCTCACACATGATGGTAGCATGGAGCTGTAATAAACGGTTATAGACTGTTGTAGGCGTTGGATGACGTGTTATTTTGCAATACTGCTACTTTGAAACATACAGAGTCAGTATAAAAGAGTACCCCAACTTTGAAGGTCTATAATATCAAAACCAAACAACCTACAACCTTGGTTGACCAATCAAATAAACAGTGGAACTGTGAAGTTTGTTTATCATATCTTCATAAATGTTCAATGTGAACACCACGAGCGACCCGAACGACATGTACGCGATAATCAAACGCGTTCCACACTTTTGTAAGCATGTCCAGTGTTGCGGTTTGGATGGCGTCCGTAATTCTGGTTTTGAGGTCGTCAATGTTAGCCGACAATGGTGGACGAAACATTTGATTCTTTGTGTACCCCCATAGAAAAAAATCGCACGGGGTAAGCTAAGATCCGGGCTTTTTGGGGGCCAGTAAAGAACAGCCTGGTCACCAGTTGCTCCTCGACCAATCCAGCGTTGCGGCAACGTCTCGTTCAGGTATACGCGAATAGCTAGGTGCCAATGGGGTGGTGCACCATCCTGCCGGAAAATGAAGTCCCCCGCCGCCTCTTCTAACTGAGGAAACAACCACTCTGTAAGCATGTACAAATAAGGTATTCCAGTAACAGTGGACTCGTGAAAAAAGAAAGGGCCGAAAACAGTGTCTTTGGATATAGCGCAAAACACGTTCACTTTGGGGGAAGCGCACTTGGGTTCGGTGGTTTCATGTGAAGTCTCCTGACACCACATCCACACGTTGTGCCGGTTCACCTTTCCATTTGTATGGAACGTCGCTTCATCGCTAAAAACCAGCTTAGACATGAAGGCATCGTCTACCTCGTTCTGGGCAAGAACGAACGCGCAGAAATTACGTCTCGGTTCTTTATCCCTTTCGGTAAGAGCCTGTATAAGCTGTAACCTGTATGGTTTGTACAGCAATCGCTTTCGCAACACTGTCCATACCGTCAATTGAGGGATTTGAATTTTCCGGCTAGCTTGTCGAGTTGATTTTCTCGGACAGCTAACGAACGCTTGTAGAATCCGTTGCACATTCTCTTCGGACACACGTGGCCGCCCGGAACTTTTGCCTTTGCAAAGGCACCTTGTGTCACGGAACTGACAAAACCAACGTACGATACTCCATCTATTGGGAGGACGACGTCGGTATTTGCGACGGAATTCGCGTTGAACAGTCGTAACCGATCCACATTAAGAAAACTGAATAACACAGAACGCCTTCTGTTGTTCCGTCGCCATCGTGATGCGGACTAACACATAACACACACTCACAGTGCAACGACAGACGCTCCCAGTGTAATCTCTCGGCACATAAAGGAAACACCAGACCATCCGCTTCCCATTGACGTGTCTAATGCGTGCTCGCTTTCCCCTCACCACCTCAAACCGAGCGTTACGAACGTCATCCAACCCGTAACACCGGACATGCTGACAAGAGCGTGAAACGAGTTTGATTATCGTGTAGATGTCCTTCGGGCCTCTCATGGTGGTCACATTGTACATTTATGAATGTATGAAGAACACACTTAACGGTTCCACTGTTCATTTGATTGGTCAATCAAGGTTTTAGGTTGTTTGGTTTTGATATTATGGACCTTCAAAGTTGAGGTATTATATTATACTCATCCTATATAATGAAGTTGTTATATCCCCTGATGATATGAATATGAGATATCATTTTTTTTTCAAGGTACCGTGAATTACTCCTAAACAAGCACTGAAATGATATCCGATGATTGGCTTGAAGTCTGCACACACGAATCAATGGCAGGAAGGGCTGTTCGTCCCTTCAGGACTGCCTAACAAATATATTCTTTGAAAAATGCAATGTATCTCTCAGCTTCTCTATGGTAATATAAATTTTGAGGTCATATGTGCAATTCAAACATGCCAAATTTTTTGTATGTAAAACATTTTAATTTGTGAGAAATTATAAAAGTGACAGTATAAAATGGTTCCTCGGCTCGGTCAGTAGTATTTATATTTCTGTTAGTATTTTGCAACTTTCCCGCTAATACCAATACGGCGCGTCACTTTGTTTAAAACATGCGATAAACACTCATGCTGGCGGTATGTCTCAGAGCCTTTAACTGATAGTCGATATGTTACCATCACAACCTTCATACTGAATACAGTCGAACTTGAAGTATGGATCACACAATATAAATATTCCTCATAGGTTTACAGTCTTAAATGAAAATATAGTTTTACTTACCTGAAAACACAATTAGCCAAAAAATTTAATATGCCGTACTTCATATATTCACAGCCAAACATCTTAATAATAGTCCTGAGCAGACTTCCAGGTTGTCCTCTCTTTCTGCGATTTTCTTCTTTCCACAACCTGCCGGAAAACCAGTCACGTAATGTAGCATCACGACTGGCAAAATGAACATAGCACAGTACACATTACAGTTGCTTGATGAACTGAATGCCAGGTGGAAGCAATTAACAATACAAATCGTTTATATAAGTTACTTAAAATAATACACTGTACGTGAGCTCTTTTCACATCTTAGTTGGCAGTCACTATTATGTGGCGCCTCCTACTGCAAACATTACTTTAACATCACATACTAGTTTTACTTATCTTCGGCAAACACTACTGGAGCTGACGATACTTGGAGAGGCAGCCATCGTATCTCTCTCACCCAGGCATTTTCAGCTCTATTTATACTTTTAAAAAATCTGTATAAAGGAAACCTAGCGATACAAGGAAAGAAATAACAATTTTAATTTATTTTTAATTTCCGGTCCTACTGACCAATGATAATTAACATAGAGCGCCACTCTGAGCTAGGTTCATAAATCAGGAAAATTAGCAGCGCTGCACATAGTCGTTGTCGAGAACCACACATGTCTTATGGTGTCATAAGCACCCCAGCGCTAGTTCGCACCACGGCCATTCCAGCACGCAGAAACCGTCGTCAGATGAAGCAAGTCGCCTGGTTGAGGCCACACGTATGGGCGTGAGCTTTCGAGTTGAATCGGCCCATACTACAAGTCATTATCGCCTTCGGGCCAGCGTTCACCTTAACGAAACGCCCATCTACTACGTTGATTTCCCTCAACGGTGAAACGTCAATAAGGTAGTTGTAGCAGCTTCAATATTTTACTTACCCCAAGGTAAAATAAATGGCGATGTCGGGAAGGATAGGCGGAAGAAACGTTTTCCAGGAGGTTCAAATGCGGTTGAAAATTTTGCATGACACAAACGTGTATCAATTTTTAATTCCACTCTAGGAGGAATTAAAAATTCCTATTAAGAGTAAAGAAATGTACACTTTAATTTGCAAATTGTGCGAGAAAAGACACGTTTCACAAAATATACAAACGGGGGAGAGGGGAAATATTAGACAGACACTGGCCAAATGCCGAGTTATCGTCTCACATAAATAGTAGCCAAATATACATTTGAATTTTAGGAGGGTGCATTAATTTATGTTGTAATTCTGTATATGCCTACAAAATAAGTATATCTGTAAATACTTAGTGATAACCTACGGTAAGACTATTTCGTTTACATTGTGACGGTTTCTGCCGACACATGTAAATAGGTCTCCGTCTCTGTTTCCTTAGGAAGATGTTCATTTTTCAAGGAATAGAGACTCCCCTTTAGTGTCTCATCAAAAGGTATATTTTAGTTTGGGTTTGTACAGTAAAAGAAAACTTAAGTACAAAAATATATTTCTCACCTTTTTCTGAAGTACAAAATATCAATTCCCAATATAGGATTACAGAAGCTATTTAAAAGTTTACATAAATCCCATGACTTTTATTTTCCCCACAAAGACCTCCCAATTTATATTTGCATATTGTTTTATACAAAATTATTAAAATATAAAGGCAACATAACTTTTCATAATTTTTAGAGTAACCACACCCCCCCCCCCTTTTCTAATCATTTTTTAAATCAAGGAACAGCAGTTCGTTCCCTAATAAAGTTCCTGGCCTGTCTCCCCGAGCATGGGCAAACACAGGCCTTATATACAAATCTTCGTCGTCTTCTGAAACATTTTCCAACGATCCCGGAGCGGAAACACCCCCTGGTGACTTCATGGCTGGCCGGCGCGCGTCACGTTGTCATGGCAACACGCGGAGGAAAGAGAAGGGGGTAGGAGGCGAGGCTTCGAAGCGGCACACTAGAGCTCCACTCGCCATTTGACGTCCATCAGTCATGTCGGCAACAGCAGTGAGATGGTCAGTAGAGCGGGTACCCCCCAGAGATCCCCAATAGCATGAAGGGTACTCTGCAATAAAACTAGAGTTAAGCTGGGACCAAGAGTCTCCCAGCACTATTGATATAATAATAAAATTACAATTAATAGAGTTAGTAGCGCTTCACGCGGGCATAACTCCTTCATATCCTACCTTGATAAACAGTCCTATACACGACACTGCACAAACAAAAACACAAAACAAAACACCGTTGCACCGAAGGTAAGCCATGTCCGCGACCCTCATTTAGAAGCAGTAATCCAAGGTGAGGTGAAGTTAGATGTAGTTTTGATGTGCGTAGTCCATCACAACATAATTACAAGAATGTTCATTAAACCTGAAGAGGCAATGGAAATGATGAAATCACTTACTCACTCCCATTTTACTAGCTACAGATTAGCATTCCTGCACAGTATTGCACAGTATTCCTAGTACTCCTACGTTGGCAGCGGAACTCTCTAGTCCGTCGCGGCTTTCCTCAGCTTTGTGTTCGGAGGTTTCATATATATATATATANTATGCACTACTTATATTAGTAAGCAGATGCTTCTGAAAGAGTGTGGACGAAATATTGAAAAACATCCTCTACCCCAAAGATTACTTTCTCAATTCTCAACAAAAAATGACTGTACACCCATTCTACATAACGTCAGAATTCACTTTGATATTCCCAGGTACTAACGCTTATCACAAAGCATATTTGTCAACATCAAACAGAAAATTATACTGCTTTGATATGCGAGCAGAGATATTTGGAAATTAGATCACTTACCTTTCCATTTCATCACCCAGCTTATCCGACAAGTCTGAAGGCAATGCATTGTAGAGGTCATCTTGTGTCAAGTCGTCACGGAATCCCAAGAGAAACAAATCCTTCATCCACCTAGGTAAACGAAAATGCAGATGAGTTACTAGATCTCCAAGCATATGTATAAATATATATACATATATATATTTAAATACAGGTAATTGAAAATTTTTTACTTTAATGTTTATGATAGTTTTGACACCCCGATGGCTGATCGGACCCACAAGAAACGCCACAACGCTGCACACCTGAACTCGTCAAAGGCGACAAGGCAGAGTAATTCCGTGATGTTTCGATATGGAGTTGAGCCAAACTTGACAAACAATTGAAGGATTCCAATAACTGTTGCTGAACATCGAACCAGATCCCCGCGTGGAAAGACAGCATTACTACATACAAAAAGGTGGTGGGGGATCTCTAAAATTATGAACATTATTTTTTTCATAGGGAGAAATCTACATGCACGAGACACGAAAAATAGTGACCCTGTAATTACTAGAAGAAACATCAAAGACATTTTTATTTAGGTACCCCCCCCCCACCCCCCGGGGGTGTTAAGTTGTGAGGCAGTAGTTATGAAACGTTTTTAACTTCAATTTGTTGATAAAATATACATTTTCATAAAGCATTTTTTTAATAGAAATTTAGCACAACCGTTAGTAGGCTGCAAGAAATAAGTTATACCAGTCACTTCTTATTTATTTACCCTGCCAGTATTATATTTATTATTTTTAATTCTTTATATGTGGCACATATAATCTATAGCATATCGTGATAACTTCTGTTTTGGTACTTTTTTCACTGGCGTACAGTTTATCTCATACAGTGACACATTTTTCCAGCCTTATAGGTCGAGGGCAGTGCAAACGTTATGATTCAGTATTAAATTCTTGAAAACAGTGCCGTGTAAGGTAAAAAAAGTAGTCCAAGTTTTGGTTTACCATTCACGGTATATTAATAATCCCATGGAACATCCCAAACATGCCGCAGGTTTATATTTTAAAATGCACAAATGGATTTTCAACCCCTCCTTTTTCTCGTGGGGAGGGGGGGGGGCTGATATCAGCACCCGAATTTTTATGGTTTACGATTCGTTATTCAATAATGCATTTTCCAGAAACTCATAAACTTATCGCTAATGCTGGCTGTGTGTAACTGGCAATAAACGCTTTCTTCAGCTACACTTTGAAGGATGGACACATCCCTTCCGGACTATATCTAGGCTATAAGGTCGTTTGCACCGTTTCTACCTATTTTTGACGAACAATCATCTGCTGAATGTTAGCAAATTAACATATAGTGTTACTAAAAATAACATGGGTCATTCTCAAAGAAAACTGGAAAAAGGTATATGTAAAAGCCTTAACTAAGGTAACGAGCGTATGATAACAAAATCCCATCGCATTTCATACAGTGATATGAAACTCATGACAATATGAGCATTTCGGTACTTTTAAATATATATATTTAAAAAATATATATATTACGTACGTCAGATAGCAATAAATACTGACCAGTAGAGCAGCTTGGAGATGGGGTTCGCTCGGAGAAAGGGGCTGGGGTTGAGATGCTTCTTGGCATGTTCCATCGTGCCGTCTCATACGTGCGCTTTTGAAGAAGTGTACCACAGGGCGACAATCCGCGATTAGGAATAGTAAGTGCTTTCCGCCTGCACTATTGCAGTATCTGCAACGCTAGGTCACGTAAGTCCAGATAACTGCCTTCGTCTTAGAAACCGAGAACAGGTTTTCTCATTCTCTCCGTTTACCAGATTTCAAACTCTATACATTCTACTTACTGTAAGTACCAACGTGACGCCGGCGTGACAGACAAAGAACAATGTTGATAAGACAACAGCACCTGTGAACATCGCATTAAATAAAAGAATACACTCTTTAATTAAAGCCATTTTCATCTTATATTTAAAAAGGTGTCATTTCTAAAAACCTTTTGGCATAGCTTACTTTAGTGAATGAAATATATGTGTGAGTTTTTTAAACTTCCACCACACATTATATACGTATATATTCTAGTTAATGGGAATAATAGTACATTAATCAGAATGTACGTGAGTCTACATATGTGCACAAATACACTTATATACAATGTATATAAATTTATATACAGAATGAATATAAATCCCATTGGCAAACTTCAACTACAGATTTACCATAATAAAAAAAGTCCGAAACGCGAGTGCAATTTTCGGTCGAGAAAGATTTCTGGAGGTTTGTAAACATCTTTAAATCGGAGCTGAATCTCTTATACGTTGGAAGTATTGGGGACATTTTTTTATGTGTAATTTGGATTGTCTCTATAATACGCAAGATAACGAAGAACTAGACACAATGCAAAACCTGTTGCTTTTATCAAATTATTCCATGGAAATAACATGGGATATCCCTATTATTTCGTAATAATTTTCGTTTGATGAAGCATAATTGGGGAGTCACCAAAAAATTTGATTGTAAAGATATTGTCACTAATAAAATATTACTAGTTTATACTGTATCAGTAGTTACCAGTATTGAATTATTATGGCCCAAGTAGTTGTAATTTCGCTGTTTTAACTTACTAGTGTTCTATTTTATAATTTGATCTACAGGGTCCTATTTTGGTGTATGTGTGTATACATGTGGACTTGTTGTGCATTTATCCACTTATGCAAATGTATATTATTGCATGTATATACTGAATGTTTTGGCCTAATGCCTGCGAGTTCATCAGCGTTTACTGGACTTGTTGAAACTTAATAATCACCTCTTAAATTTAAATATTTTTCCGTACTTAAATATGCATGTTATTGTTTAGTATTAATTATATGTTACATTAATGTCAAGTATGGACTATTAATTTTCTGTAGTGGTTATTCATTTGTAAACACTATTAATTTTTTAAAAATTGTAATAAGCAAGTCTAAATAGCAAAAATGGATCACTGAAGAAATTTTGTTTGTTTTTTCTTGCTATGATTTAAAATAATAAAGTGACTAAAATAAATTTTCCAGGAAGATATTTATGCTATTCTGTCATCAATGTTTGGTTTAGCAGGTTAGTAAGTATTTGAAAACAAGTCCGATTTTGCTGAAACACTATTGAGTTCAAGAAAACAAGACTACTAAAGCTAGAGGGAATTTATCCAGAAGAGTGAAGTTGTACTCAATGGTGTGTCTCTATTTTAGTATATTTAAAACAACACAGTGGCTGGTCATGCGTTGATCTAAAGTAGTACGACAGTTTTTTGTGTCAATCCAGATAATGAACGAACGTAATGTAGAATCGAACACTGAATAATTTCAACAGTGCAACTGGGCATCAGTCGT
The DNA here is from genome assembly GCA_002778355.1 of Clitarchus hookeri. Lineage (NCBI taxonomy): Eukaryota > Metazoa > Arthropoda > Insecta > Phasmatodea > Phasmatidae > Clitarchus > Clitarchus hookeri. The sequence continues at coordinate 75,945 of NQII01001644.1, read as the reverse complement.
AACGTGAAAATATTTTTTAATGTCGGAATATCTAATTTCTTTAGCTCATATCCGATCATGACCACTGAGGACTAAAGAGAGCCGTAATGCAGATAAGTGTTTGCTAAAACTTCGCAAGTACTTATTATAAAATATACCCGTTACTGCACTCTAAGAAATTATTTGTAAATTTACCATATCAGTGAGTTTATACTTGCAGTGACAAAGCGTGAATCGTAAATTATTTCCTATATATGCATCGTAACGTTCCTACAGTTGCTCAGGAAAGAGTAATATGCACAGGGAATTTCCCAACTTTGTATAGAAGCAATGCTAAATATTCCCATATTTTCAGCCTGACATGTAGTACACTGGTATCTAACATTAACAAAACAAATGTTAAACGTAACAAATGTTAACGTATTTGACAACGGAATGTTCCTCTAAAAATAATAATAATTATATATATATATAAAATTATTTTAAATTTTACAAAAAAGTTTCTTATTTGTACAAGAATTAAAATCTTAAATTCAATATGAAAAATGTCATGCCATCATGTTATTGTGTGGCCATGTTACTATAAATAAGTATAAATTATATGTCTCTTTGCCATAATATTGACGTAAACATTTCATTGTTTCATTCGTAGACTATTTCAATGTAGTAGTTTTTTTCTTCTTAATATTTATACTGTTGCTATCATTGAAATATAACTTTTATTTTCAAATTCTTTTAAATCTAAAAATTAATTTAAAAAATTTTTTTTTTTTTTTTCCATTTTACATTATAATTTACAAACGTTTGATTTTGGACGCCTCCTATAGGCAATCTTAATATGTTTAAGTTGTTTTTTTTTTGTTTAGCAATAATACATTTTTAGAGTAAAGTTGTTATGTAAGTTTTACTGTTACCTGCAGGGTGCAGTGTAAGTGGTTGGAAACCGCTGTTTACCTGTGTACGACTCGCGAGCTGCGTTAAACGGCAAAGATGATGCAGTGTAATGAAAGTGCGTGCCTTGACATTGATGTGTGACGTCAGAAAAGGTGTCCTGCTGCCCCTGCTATAGCGGACATTGCTTGCACCGCCCTCCGGAGGGACTTTGGATGAGAAGATGCGACGTCACTGCTGTTCATGAACGTGCGGTACCGATGTTCTGAAACTTACAAGGGAATTTATTAACAGAATGCTTTCATAGTTTATCTAAACACCTAATTTGCAAAAAAAATTTACTTTAAAGAAATAATATGGCCCTAATAGTGTATGAGGAGTAGGGATATTTAAAATTCACTTGTTAATTTTACCATGGTTTTATTGAATGTATATATAGGTTTGCTATATTTCTGGGTGTGTCCGACCTTGGAAGCTTGCATGTTGAGACGTGCGTTAAAGTTCATTTATTTCTGAATAGTCTTCGTCAATTGTACTCTCAGGCAATAAAATCTTTATGCTAAGGTACGTTTCTGTTTAAAATCCATTTCTTAGGCAATGTCTACAAATGGGGACGGTTATACAAATACCTATTTTAATACAATGTTTTTAAAATAATTTATTGCAGTTAGCTGTGTGTGCAGATAAAGCTCTTAATTATTAAAATTCTAATATGTATGCTGGACACCAATACATTATAAGTAAATCATAACGACATTGATTATTTAAAAATTACGATAGTAATAGAGGAGAAGAACATATATATAAAGAGTAACTATAATAGTACTTCCACCCACAAATAAAATGTTATCAAGGCCGAGGGACAACACATAGTATAAGTAAAATATTATGACACTGATTATGCAAATAGAAAATAATAGAGATGAAAGGAACACATAAATAACTAAGTAGGTGCTAATTGCAATTCTACTTCCACACAAAAGGGTAGCATACGGGAGTTGGGGAAATATCTACGCAATAACTTACAACAGGGCGGTCAAAAGCGAAAGTACCCTCATGGTAAACTTTCAAGGTACTGTGTAGTATAGAAAGGACCCACAGCAAAAATGCAATGCATCCAGATTGTGCCCCTTACTGCCTGAACTCTTTCAATGCCAGTAGAGCACAAAAGAAAGGCCTCTCTGGTCGGGTCACCACTCCACCAGAGGCCCAAAGATTGCTCCACGTTTCACGCGAAACGAAAGGTTTGACCTCCTGAGTAAGTACTCCTGATAATTGGGTGGATGTGGGTAAACCATGAGCGGACAGTAACAGTCAAATTGGGTGTGTCTCGGGCACTATTCACATTTCGTTAAATACTCTTGACATTGCACACAATTATACCTTCTCACATTAGGTTTAGCAGTCTGCGCATCCCCTTCGGGATTGGTGTGCAATTCAGCACATCCGAAAGCCCCGGGTAATGGGCTAAGTCCGTGAATCACAATAATGCGTGAACCCAACGGAATTCATTCTGCCCCGTGTCCGTATGGCAATGTATTGTCGGAAGTGCATGAGAATATTTGGAGTATGAGGCACTTAAACTAGAACAATACAAGTAAAGTTTCAATTGGGCAAGGTGGAACATTTTCGTGGCGCGCTGGCACGTGCTATTGCAACACAGCGGCGCTCGAGCCGTGAGGAAGTGCTGATGCGGAAATTTGTCGTCTCGGCACCTTGCAACTGGGTCGCGTCGCCTGGCATATAGAGGCGACTACTCGTCCTTCAATATGGCAACTTATAACGTAATATGGGCATTCTATCACCGTACAAAAATCTCATAGTTAACTGGCAATCTCATTTCTATGCATTTTTCTTAACTATATGTTGCCTGATGGGAGAGCATAATAAAATAATTTACCTTTATTCGAGCACAATAATATCTTACTACATTATTATGTCTTATATGGAATTTATTCAATTAGCATGAGTTGAAAGTTCATTTCATGGAAATTGTCACGTGATTATGAATTACTATCACAGTAATAGTTTCATTTCAAATAACTACATCCAGCGCACACAGGTGATCTATATCTTAATTAAAATTACTAGAATGGTATTGCTGAGGTAAATATACGCAACTAGGGATTTGCGGTTCATACTGAAATTTTTAAGTTTTAATAACGTTTGTTATTTAGGTTTCAAATAATGGCTTTGTAAGTTTAGATATTGGGCTGTAAAAAGTCATTTATTATTTAAACCTAATAAATTTTAAATGTAAATATTATGATATTAATTTAATTATACAGCTACTTAAAAGCTAAAAGTTTTAATATTAAAAGTGGACGTGGCTGAAATTTTGTTATTATTAATACGGAAATTAGCATGGGTGGGTGGAGAATTTATTGAAATGGGGGTGGATGGTAGAGAAGCTGATGCAAGGCAGCGAGAGGGTAGGGAGGAACTAAGCCTCCACCATTGTTATGATTTTGTCATTTGGTTGATATTTATCCTTAACGGGGATATAGGGGCGTAACAAGTTATTGATAAGAGTTATATAATGAACACTATATAAAAGAAGTTTTATTTAACATTCAGGTTGTACAATATTATTTCAATATAAATATTACTGAATATGAACGGGGGAGCTATACAACTAAACTGAAATATTAAATTATATTATTTTATAAAGATTTAACCAGCCACGTTCTGAGTAAAGCCTAATTTGAGAGTCCCCGCCTTGCTCATGATTCCAGAAACTGATTAAGATAGCGCAAGTCGACGGCTGGACACACCCATCTTCATTGGTCTTCTCGTTCTAATGGTCCGACGACAACAGACACCGCCCACGGACTACACTGTCCTATATAGGCTGCGTTGTCCCCGTTTACTGGCCGGTGGATGGGATTTCTCTGGTTTGCCATTTCATAACTAATTTCAGCGATCACGGACCGTGTCCTGGATAAATAAGTGAAGGTGTGATCAGGCAGGCCGCTCAGCTAAGGGCCTGACCACAACTCGTAACACTTCCCACTTGCGTTTCGCACTTTAAAAAATTAATGCTCTAACACCTAAACAGATAATATTGGTTTTGCTTTATCTCTATTCACATGAAATGGCGTTTGTGCCGTGAGAAACATTCCCATCTACGTTTTAGCTCTCTTGAAAATTACAGCAGCTGAGAGAGCAAGCTGTTTAAAGATCTTTCTTCGAGTAGAACATGAAAGAGATTACGCTGACTTATGTTAAACTCCAAGGCTGGTGCAGTATCGTTATTGCGACGTAGTGTGTTAAAACTTGACGACGCCTTAGTGCCTAGTAAAATCATGATTAACATCCTTTAAAAATTATTTTATTAATTGTAACTACACGTTCGGTAGAACGGACGAATCAAATTTTTATGTGGGCAGCGCCAATATGAACCAATGATGCGGCTTAGGTAAGTTTTAAAAAAAGTGACTACGTACTGTCATCCATAGTATACCATTTCCATGTGTCAGTACAGCCTCTCATTTAATTTTTTCGTATTTTTGTGTCCACATATATTTTTTTACGTACAGATTCGTAGGGCATGGAATTTATACGAGTTACAGTAACAAATAAACACGGCCAAAACTAAGTGTGCACGTTAATTCGCCAGAGTGATTTGCAAATCTCCATACCAGCGTTAATTGTTTAAGCGTTTTACTACATAATGAGCGTCATTCTAACAGTTCTCCGTCTGGTATCTTAATCTCAGTATAATTGTAAGCCTAGTGCCAACAACAGACACGGCTGTCCTTCACACAAATAGCATGTAACAGAAGTATGATAACGAGGACACTATTCCAAGTGATCTACCAGTGTGTGTCGGGTGTCGGGCTTTTAACCACAGTAATCGCAAGACTCAACTTCAGTGATCTCTACAAGCGTTCTTCGTCTAAACTTTGACAGCGTTTGATTCAGATACTTTTGTCTTCAGGTAACTTTATTTCACAATTTTTTTCCCTCCAGTAAAATGAAACCAGTTACAATATGGCTTATAATTTATATTCATTAAGCGAAGAGATGAGATAACACGACGTCGCAAATAAGAATTTATACGTCTGCGCCAAACACTTTCTTCTTGTTAAATGCAATTACTTCATCTAGTTCTGTTAGTGTAGAAACCACGTGCAAGAAGACACATAAGTTAACGTAACAACCTTCTTAAAATTTTTACTGTGAGGGTCTATATTAAGCCAAATCTTTCAGTCGCTATGTATTACATTTTATATATTTTGTCTGAATATCGTGAAGTACTGTACAAATTCGTGATTTAACAAAAAGCTAAATTCTTTTAAGTTGATAATATATTCTTACGAACAAATAAAATTTGAAGTACGCGTCTCAGTACCCTTTTGAACATTTGTATTTCCCACTATTAAAATCGTGGACACGTAATAAAACAATTACCCAATAGCTGTTTCATCTAAAGTACCAAATTTGTTATAAACTTAAATTTTTTCATTACTTAGATTTGAAAGATATGAAAAACTGGTAAATCGGATAATCAAATATTGCAATTAAATTCTTGAAGTCGCTATTAACTAGTAGAAAATTATGGTTTTATAATGTTACTAAAGATTAAAAAATCTTACATATAAGAGTGTAAACTTATAAAGGAAAAATCACACGCTCATATGGCTTTAGTAAAGTTTCCAGTTAAGAACACTGTTTACTGAAAGGAAGTAAGACGTTGCGAGATACAAGTGAGTCATTGTTAATTAAGTATTTTTTTAAATCCTACTTTCTTCTTCCAGTCTGCTGAGTAGACCTATCCTTGTACCACATGAAAAAAAAACTGTATTAAGGTAACGATGACTAGTATTTAGAACGATAACAATTACCTACGTGTCCATCTTGCAAAATTCTGAATTGTTAGGAACATAAATATATTACCATTTTGTACTTACTGAATCTAATTCTTATAGAAACCAATAAAAACCAGTGTCTATAATTTTAAACACTATGATTTTTATTGGCTGTCGTAATTGATAGAGCCCTTTTGAAAGTCCTGCGTAGGGTATGTTTTTCTGCTATTTTAATGATCTTCCATTTTAAAAATTAACATAGCCATGTACATTTATACGTCAGTTACTTTCGCTAGGAAAATAGAGCAGTAGCCCTAGGTTGCATAGCGAGCACGCAAATAATTGCGTAATTCACACATTTTTAGCATCTTATTTCTGTTCCCCTTAGCGTGTTACGCCACCGGAACATTTATTTGTTAACTTGAACGTAATTAAAAATATGCATAGTAAAAATGTTTATCTCAGCCAAGGGGTTTAATATTTTTTGTAATAATAAAATTGCAACCTTACCAATCCCCTTATCATTTCCATAATGAAGAGGGACGGTATTCACCATCAAAGTTTCAGATTTTAGATTTCGTTTCAAGAGAGTATTCCAGTATGCATTTTTGTCATGAATTGTTGCTAATGTTTCGATACAAAATAAATTAAAATGTCGATTTTTTCAGGGAACAAAACAACAGCATCGCTGTAAAGGAAGTAATTTTTTTTTTATCGAGGGCAAATGCAAGAACGTCATGGACAACACCAAGAAAAACGCAAATCCGAATCCGATTCTGAAGGCCGGCGTACTATCAAAGATGTTTTTGTGGTGAGTATTAAAATATGTTGTTAACTTTACGGTGGTTTTCAAATGTCTTGTATGTGGTGGAAACTTAGAGAAAACATATCACATAAATGCCATGCAATTTTTGGCGTCTAGTTTCTTTCCGATTTATTTTACAGCCAATGTTTACTTTCAGGTGGATGAAAAACTTTCTGTGGACAGGATTTAAGAGAGACTTGGAGAAAAGTGACCTTTATGACGTCACTCCCACCGACAGCTCGTCCCGTCTCGGCGATCTGCTTGAGAGGCGAGTTATGTCATAAATATTATTTACGTAATCAAACTCAAGAGTAGTCAAATATTAATTTAAGTTTGAATGCCGTGATGGTAGTTGAAATCCGCATGGGCTCCTGTATTTTGGTGTCCTTAGAAAATAAGAATTAATTTTATTATAGCAGTTTCCCTTTGATATTTTTTTTTGGTGATATAAAAGCTGTGCAAGCAATAAATATGTCAAATCAGTTTGTTGCTGCCAGTCTTATGAATACTCAGAGTCTACCAATAAAAACGCACAATTGGTTTCATAGCTCCGGTAGAACAAACAGTTGATATTCCTGGGTAAACAGTTGATATTCCTGGGTAAACAGTTGATATTCCTGGGTAAACAGTTGATATTCCTGGGTAAACAGTGTTGTACGGTACGTCAGCTAGAAGACTTATATGACCATTCTTGCTGTTCACAAAAACAAATCTATATAGGTACAATGACTGATAGCAAAGCAAAATATGAGTGCTTTTGTCACATTCATTATGGCTCCCGTATGACAAGTTTAAGTTAACTATTTGTCATTTCGTAGGTTTTTTTGCAACAAGAAGTTTAAGATAATTGCAACTTCCTAATAAAACCACTTTAGCCCTAACTTCTTCACCTTTGAGTCAGAGAGCCAAACTAATATTCCATCTGCGTTCAAAGCTTTACCACATGTCTTACACACATTTTTTGATTTTAGGGAGTCACTCTAAGGGTTTTCTATCTGTAAACGAGATGTTTACAATAGTTTAGAGATGTTTTATGTATGTATTATATCTTGTCGAAAAGTTACATGGGTATATTTCAATAATAACTTTAAATACAGTCGATGAAATAGATACCACGCCAGCGCGTAATAAAAAACAGCGACTTATTCATCAACTATCCTAGGATAACTTAGGTGGCCCTGTTAGTTTGGGTAAGGTTGGAAAGCCCAATGCTTTTGACTGGGTAATTGAAATTTTTCTTCGCCAGGGTGCATTGATGTCGCACGTGTATCTTATTTTCCAGTTTTTTATGTAAATAAATAAGATAATAGCAATTATCATAAAATAAATATAATTGTGTAGTGTGAGGTGAAGTGTATACAGAAACACAAACTGGATTGGATCTTACCACAGACTTGTATCTTACCAAAGATATTTGTAGCTCGGGAACACTTGCAACAACCAATCTCCGTCGGCTACCAACAACATACAAGAGACACTAGGAAGACACAAATCAAAACTACCTATAGCTACTGATCAAAAGAATACTCACAGAGAATTGAGTGGAAGTAAATGTGATTTAATTGAAAAATAAATATTTTGGTTGAAGAATAATGAATTGAAGCGTATCTGTGTAAACATTAGCATTATGTAGCAGCTTTTCTTTTATTTTCAAAATTCACTGTCCTTTGTGTGGCCGTAACTATGAGTGTAGTCCTCTAGTACGTATCTATTATTTGCAATTCAAAACATAACTAATTATCTTCGGCTTATTTAAATTATTTCAAAATATGCAAATTATATTAATAAATAATTTTCTCACACCAACTCAGTTGAGAGAACATGAGAACTCAGTTCAGGGGCTCCGTAGGCATATAGGTAGAGTAACTTTAATTAACTGACGTTCCAAGATGGCGTGACGTAAGCCAGATTAATTTCACAAAAATTATTAATTATTTTATGGGCGTAGTCTCTGTGTCAAAAATTAACTTTAAATATATCTTGATTACAGCAGCAACTCTTGCGATCTTCGGTAGCTGGTTCCGTTGGTTGTGGGCCTTAGTCCTCCCCCACTAGGCTTTCAAGCCTTAGGTACGTCACTAAGAGTCCTTGCCGTATCACACGCATTCGCGGTAACTCGAACTTGGCTTTAAAATAATCCGCGTAGGTAGCGCGTGCAGACTTAAAATGTTACTCTTCAAATGCCGCGCGTCTTCGCCTTATCGGCAGTCTGCGTTTCTGTACGGGACTCGGCCAATTAACCAGCAAATTAAAATATCACTCAGGCCGATGACCCATTACTTAATTAATAATATGATTTAGAATTGGAGTAAATAAAATATCTCTGCCATAAACAAATAATAAATTAAACGAATGCATAAACATTGCAAAAATAAACTGAGATAACTGTGACAGGAATAAATAGCGGTTATTTGAGGCATTACAAGAGAATCTTCCTATTTTAATTGCGTTAGAAAATACGTAAACAATAAACTTTGTCCTTCACGCTACAGTGAAAAATTAAAGAAATATGTCCACGTGTTGTTTAATATTCTGTCTTTTAACTGTGTTTGGAAAAATGAAGGGTTGCACAATCAATTTATTTAAATATGATATCTGAATAAAAAGGAAAAAAATTAGTAAAAATGGTTTTAAAAATAATTGTTAGTGCTTTCCCGCACATATTCCTTAAGGAAAATGAGAAAAGTACAAAGTTTATTTTTATGACAGCTATATTTATTTCGAACTTGAATTCGTAACGTTTTTTCCATTTAATTAAGCTTGCTTATGAACATTCAGTGCCAAACACAGTTGAATATTTACTGTTTGCTCCTGTAAACACCATTGGAGGACGTGAATAATAGTTAAGAAATAAAGATGTTTTCTACATGTAATCGATCTCCGTTCGTGATGGCTAATTCTTGTACACGGGTGTATATAGAAAGCTCTTTTTAAAATAAATCTAATAAAATATTACAAACATTTTCACTAGCATTGTAAATTAATGAAACTAATGATTTTGCACTTTATATAGGTAAGTTCGAAGTAAAGAAACAACTTACTAAAACAGTTATAGTAGCAACTGAGATCTACATTTTATTCTGTTTAGGGCAAACATGCAACAGAAGAAAGAAAAAAATGTTTTCGAAAGTATTTCATTGTTAATAAATATTTACGTAAAAAGCTTAATTACTGCCTCAAATAATGTTTATTCTAAGGTATCATACCTTATTTAACCGTCAAAGTTAATGATGTAGTGGTAATCAGGTGTTCTCTTTTCACAGGCACTGGAACGATGAGCTGAACAAATCCAAACAAAAGTCAAAGGAACCCAGCCTGCTACGAGCAATCTTGAAAGCGTTTTTATCACAGTACATATGGTGCGGAATATTAAATCTCACATTTAGTTGCATATCAAGGTAAGCTGACGGATTTATATCATTTGTAATTCGCAAGGCCAAAAAAAAAAGGCCAGAATGTACAGCAAGTTAATTTTAATTCAACAAACGTCAACGTTTTCCTCTTGTAAGTATAAGTATTTTGCTCACTAGAGTTACGGGAACTGAAAGTCACCATTTTGTATTCTGAGACAGGGCATACAATACTGCATGCACTACATTCATTATTATCACCTGCGTAGTTGCATGCAAAAAACAGTGACGTATCGGCAGTTACTAGTCAGAATACAACAAAGTTGCACCAATTTAATAATGTCCAGGAAGCCATTGTAGATGCTATGTCAGGAAAAAAATTGTCAATACATCTTATTTGAAATAAAACTTGGAAGAAAATAAATATAAATTCAAAATGGTAATTATTGAGTGGTCCTCTTTAATATCCCGTCTAGAAAAAAACGTTTATCAAGTTAAGTTCAATTGAAAATCGCGTGTTTGAATGTTATTACGAGGATGCCAGAGTACCTGCAGTTACCAAATAACATTGAAATTGTAAGTACACTTTTCTGACATCACTCTAAATAAACTCAACAATAGATCTACGATTTTCAAGCAATAATTTCCAGAACATATTCACTGTTAAACACGATTATTCCTTGAATTCATGTTTATCTTAAAGCAATCATTCCCGTGCGTGTACGTCTCAGTAAGCAGCGTGGAGGTACCTGTTTGCGTATGCACGAAAGTCTCCTCTTATCAGTCACTCGGTGTCAAAGTAGATGTTAGATAATTACCTTTTTAATGATGATGATGATGATGATGTAAACATTTTTTAACTTCGGTAGAAATCGCAACTCTCTGAAGCAGATGTTATAAATTGTTCTGCAGTACAGACATGCCACCATGATGAAAGAGATAGCTTGTGTCAGTTTCTAGAATTAATGCTGTAAATTTCTATTTAAGCAATATTTATGATAGTCTTTGTAATTAACACCCAGAAGGTTTAGAAAAACGTTTGTAGAAACAATGTGTTTAAATGTTAAAAACTTTTATAGTTTAGTTTTAATTTTATATTATTATACTTATTAATTTTAATAAGTATACATTTAAGGTATTTTAACCTAGCTATATGGGATCAATTACACCAACTATAAACAGACTAAATGAAATGTATTAAAATTCTAGTAAATCCTAATTGCCAGCATTATTGATTTCTAAGTATTTTTTCTAGAACTACAATTTCTGTTTAAGTTGCTTTGCGCTTGTTTCATGATTTTTTCTTCGTCGTGTAGTCCAGAATTTTTTGGGTGTACCTATATCCATTCTCTTCGTTGTTAGTATGGTTACCTATTGATATTATCTTGCTTATTAGCAAAACAATTCTTAATTACCTTTGTGATTATTTTTATATTTCAAATATTTGTTCACTGCAGCTAATATTGGCTTGTTTCTATTGTATGTTTTTATGCTACCCTTTGCGCTTCCGTGGCGACATATGTCAGTAACGCCTTATGTTAGCAGTAATGTGTCATTTGATTACTTGATTCATTTTAAAAATGATTTAAAGGTTACATTGCCATACTGGACCAAATTATCACGATTTATTTCAAAACACAATTTATACAGTTTTGGAAGATTTCACACTCGCATGTATTTTAAAATTATTTGCTCCTCCACGTTAGTCTCGCAGTGTCGTAGCACGTTAAAAACACTCTTGGTGATGTGGATATCGATACGAGGACGTGCACAGCCTGCACATTCTCTGTACCTCGATCGAACTTCTTGAATTTTACAAGCAAGGATATGCAAAAACCGTAGTGTGCCTTATTCATGAAGACTTAAGAGAGGAACTGAATAACCCAATCAATAAAGCTTTCAACAGATCGTAAATAAGCCTTTCAGGTGTGCAACATTAAGGCGATAAATGCTCCGCAAATATAGTGAGAGTAATGAAATGGAGGGAAGGCACTTGAAAATATTCTACATCGTGGTCTCAGTTCTATTATTCTCGCCGTTTGGCAGGAGTTGTAGAGTAGATACTGTTCTAACAATACACAGCTCTTTAGGGATGCGCCGGTGAGTGGAGTTGCCTTGAGGAAAATTATGCTTTGAGTGTATTTTAAATGCCTTTAAGTTTGTAGCATACGTCTTTGTATATCCTGTATTCATAAAATGCAACCAGCTTTTGCATTATTAAAAAAAAACCAATTAATCCTAGGATAAAACCATAAAGAGTTAATTAGAGAGTCTGTACTGTTTATATCTCAAGGAGGGTAGGTAAAACTGTAAGGGAATTTTCAGGATAATACAGCCTATTCTGCTGAAGAAAGTGATAGAGTTCTTCAATCCTGGCAGTACATTATCACAGCAAGCTGCCCTGCTGTACGGCGCTGGCCTGGTCGTCAACGGTATAATCACGTTTCTAATCGTGCATCACGCTTTCCTGAACGCCTGTATTGTTGGGATGAGAATCAGGGTGGCGTGCTGCTCTCTGATGTACAGAAAGGTGAACTTACTCTTTTGGCCACTTCCTGAAGAAGCTTTTGGTATATTATTTTATGATACCTTGTTATTCCCACAACTCCATAGCATTTTATTAAGAAAACAGTTTTGTTATAAATACTACAACTAATTAAACCCAGTAATTATGGAGGGCGTCTTGAATTTCCAGCCTCTGCCTGTGTTCTGACTGAATTCCATCCCAGTGCTTCGTATTAACTCGTTAGCATGGTGCAACAAAAATCGCTTACCTGAAAATACGATTTTTTGCCAGTGCATGGTTCAAGTGATGGAAATGTCTAGTCTCCAGTCGTTTTCATGTAATCAGAGGCCTTAAGGAGCGATGATTACAAAAATTTCGATTGTACGTATGAAATAAGTACTTGGTATGAATTTATGCACTACGTGTATATTGTGTATTAGTTTTTTTCTATTCATATGTATTTGTATTAACATTCACGGAATACGGCTCAGCCTGTAAAACGGTCATTTCCTATTTGCGGATTCCAAATCATACGGTACATAACGTCGTAAAGACCATGGAGAGAATGAAAAGGAAATAAATGTTAAATATTGTAACTGCAATGGACTTAAGTAAACATAACAGAAGTGTAGTACACAAAAACAGTTTTTTAATGAAGAAAATATGTTAAATTATCCTTGAAAATGAAGCTGGTGTTTCTTGTATGCATAAGGCGAACGTCATTGTAGTCGCACGATATAAGAAAACAAACAACTGCGAATCGTGAAGCGCATGCACAGAGCTTGCACGTGATTATTTCTAGAAACGAAGAAATTATCGCGACTTAGATGTTCAATCCAATAATAATGAACTTGAAAAATCGTCGATTTTTCTCAGACATTGCTGTGCTTACAATGTTTTCTCTTTTATCACTAAATCCAATAAACATTAAAAAAAAACGTGTAATTGCGTACATTTGTTAAGTTTTAGTGCGGGAAGCAAAATTTGAAAATATAATAACATATAGGGATACAAAAAATATTTAAATAGTTTCAAGTACTGGTATAAAAAAAGCTATCTTTAATTTGAAACGAAGTCATGGCTATGCATATCGGTGTTATGATTAATATTATAATCAATAGCAGTGCATGCCAAGTCTTAGTTTAAGATATACAAATAAATGCGTCTTAGTTCATAACCTATTGTACTCCGACTGTATGCTCATAAATACGAGTACTCCCTGAAATAGGGGTGGGCTTCTTTGCCACATGTATGACGCCAGTGTTTAGCGAATGTACGAGTTTTTTTTTCGATTTCTGATATTTACCATATTCGAGCGATGAGATGCACTTTATTTCGACGAGCTACATTAATTCGACGAAGCTGGTGTTCCTTCATATCTGTGAACGTGTGGTCAAGGAAGTGGTCTTCTGAGGTAACTGAAAGACACGTAGAGCCGTTACCACCGAGGCCTAGCAACCTCGTGTACCCAAGCCAGTCACATCGCTACTAAAGGGTAAGCATAGGTGGCCAATATGGCTAGCAGCTTGGTTGGTTAAGGGCATGTGGCGGGTCGTATTTTAATTAAAACTGGCGGCGCCTGTGAAATAATACATTATGGCGTTTACGTTGTGTGTTCCTCGGTGTCTTGGAAATTACTCTCGATGTTAACGGCAGAGTTGTAGCGATGTAGTTCATACCGACTGTTCACGGTTAATTAAGCATTTTTGAAAACCACTTTTGAAAATGTCCCTGTCCCTAACATATATTGTAATGGACACGCTGAACGGCATGCCCCCAGTAAACTTGCCAGCGATTTACGGTAAGTAGATCCGTGTCTTAACGTCATAGTAAAATAACGATGTTTACATTTTGCGGACGTTGAAATAACTTCACTTTAACATATTTTCTGTTTTTATGCACATATGAGTAAGAATAAGTATATTAGTACTATATCAACTTACCTTACAGTTTCACAGTCCCATTTCATATAGGCGTAACAATAAAGTGATTGAGTTCATACCAATGTTAATTTTATGTATGGTAGAAGGATATAAACTAGGCGGAGAAGTAGTTCTTAAGCAAAGCTTTTAAAAGTGTTGAATTAAAAGCGAACAGCCCATATTCAGCTGTTCTCAGTGTGGATTGCTTCTTAAGAGCATTGTCAGGTTTCTCATTCTTACTTTCAACTTTGATTGGAACCTAAGTACCTTTAGAACATGGGCCAATTTAAGATCTCAAATGTCCAACAAAGTCTTCAATTATATTATAAATAAATTTTGTATTGCAAAAATTTAGATTTTTTTTTTTAACAGGATAAGATAAAATATTTGAAGAGGAATAAAAACGAATAGGATAGTTTGAAAGGTATAATTTTTGCCAGAACATTTTCGAATATTAAATGCAGCACTTCAAACAAATTTCAGATAAAGAGTTTCCTAATTACAGCATATGAATAAAAAAAATTCTTCGAATTACGACGCTTTTCCCACTTTCATTAAAAGTTTTAATTTAGGCTGTTTTGACGTCAATCATAACTATTAATTTAAAACAGTTTATAAGTAAACTATTTAAAGGTTTATGTCTTTACTTTTTGGTGACATAAATTACTATATGCTCTATCGAGACTCGTTATCCTTATAAATATATACCCTTTACACAAATTTTGGAATTTGTTTGGTGCTGTTTATAATTATGTAAATATATTTAATATATAGTAATTTTGGCTTTTTTAGATTACTGTTTAATACGCTACCAAATAATTGAAAATTCCAGAAAATAAATTTTAACATAATTTGTACAAAAATAACTGGATAATTAAACAAATCCCTAACGGCGATTATATATATTTTTTTAAACAGTCAATGTTAATAGAGATTCTCAAAGTGAAATCTTATAACGTTTTTGCTTACTTTGATATCCACATTTTATATTGGTTTATCCTATGCGCCACAGAGTAAAGTTTAAAATGATGACATTTATGTCCTGTTTATAAAACGTCTTTGTTAAAATTTCGTATCTAGTTTTTATTTGAATGGCTCATTTTACATGCTGCCGCAGGTAATGCGGCTGAGCAAGACATCTTCTGGACAAACGACAACTGGGCATCTCGTGAACCTCATGTCGAACGACGTCAACCGTTTCGACATGGCCACGCAATTCCTACATTTCCTCTGGATCACGCCAATCCAAGTCCTCATAGTCACGTACTTCCTCTGGGAGTACGTTGAACTGTCTGCGTTCGTGGGGATCGCCTCCCTCTTCATACAGACAGTGCCCGTACAAAGTAAGGACTCGCCATACCTGTTATGTCCCACTGTGGCGTAATAACAAATAACCACTACCCATTCTGCACGTTACTTTTTGTACTTAAGAAAGACACAGCAAAGCTGTGAACACTGTATTTTTTTGTATTTTTACAAATAATTATTTTGAAACTATTTGCAGAAGATATTTTTTGTAACAATACAAATAAATTAGAGTAAGATTTCACAAAACTAGTGTGGAATGTGTAAAACTAATGTTTAATTTTAACAAGCAATTTTTTTAGCCATCGAGTGTAATATAAGTATTGAGTTAAATAAACAATTGTGTATGTTTTCGAAAATAACATGTTGTTAATATAGAATATTTCACGTGTAGAGTTACAAGAAAATTTTTAGCAACTAGTTTCGAAATAATTATTTGTAACACGTACAGAAATTTGTTACTGTGTTATCTCTTCCAATGCAGCTTTAAAACTGTCCTAAGTGAAAAGTAGTTAGCGCTTATAACATGGCACCGTTTGTTTTCCTTAGAAGTCTTTGCTTTGAAGCCTGTTGTAAAGGCTCGTTTATTTAAGTGGTAATAAATAAGTACCAAGAACAATCCCTGTGATCGCACACTGTTTAAGAGTGTAAAACAAATAGTCTTCAAGGTACGATATTATCATTTACTGTCCAAAACACGCAACTTTATGGATGATAACGCAGGTACGATGACCTCTTGCCAAGTACCACTATTGTAAACATTGTAGTTAACCAATTCCAGGCTGTTGTGTATATGACAAATATGGTATAAATGTTATTGACTTCTTCTGCTGCTCGATACGCGAAACTTGTGATTGTTAGATATATGCCAAGCGACAATGCTATAACTGTGATGGTTTACAAAATTGAGCACGCTAGGCCTGTGAATCTGCAGAAATGCTTCTCATGCTCAAGCAATTTTATTTGGGGAGTGTAACCAATGTATTGCAGGTATTTGCTGATTTCCATCTTTGTGGCTTGGATGGCAAAAATACGGGCTTTAATGGTAAAAATATAGTCAGTTATGGCTAGATTGAAAGTTTTGCTTTCCTGCTCAGAACACTGTTTCCAATTATTCAGATAGTAAAGTATGGCAGAGACATAGTAGTTACTCACGGTAATGAAAACTACTATATTTTTTTCTGTAAATTCAATTTGAAAGTAATTGTTGGGAATTTCTCTCATTAGTTAGATTTGCAATCCATAACGTGTTATAAATTGCATTCTGTACAATTTGTTATGTACTATTTACTCATTTCCAAAATGACAAAAATATTCACAGACATTTGATGCCATGTTTAAGTGTAGCTGAAACAGTCATTTGCACTTATGTCATTATCTGAAAGCTTATATCACAGACATGTCAGTCTACATTTAACACTTTTCTTTAGCAAAACTAATTAAGGAAAGACGCAAATATAATTGGGATCGACAACATTTCTTTACAGACAATTCTTCAGAATTACTCGTAGTGTTGGAAATATTCATGAATTTATCACTACGTCACCAGTGACCAGTGCACTTGTTGGCATGCGGAGATACGTGTTAGACAAATAAGTACAATTTCCACAGGTTACATCAGCAAAAAAATCGCTGACTTCAGGGAGCTGGTGGCAGTGCGGACGGACGAGAGGGTCAGGCTGATGAACGAGATCGTGTCCGGAGTGCAGGTCATCAAGATGTACGCGTGGGAGAAGCCGTTTGCTAACGTGGTGGCCATTTCCAGGAAGTGAGTATGCGAGCAGGATATCTGTCCACTTGTATTTCGCTTTATGAAGTCGTACGCTAATATGCAAATAGGTATACTGCGTCTGCATTTGTTCATCCTGTTGCGGAGAATTGTTATGACAGAATATACAATCATTATCACATTTGTGAGTAGAGTAATATTTTTAATTTTATGTAGGTGGATGGGAGAAAGGAGGGTGTTCTTATTTTAATTATATGTAGCTTTAAAATGAAGTGGGTGTAGTTACACATATTCTTAGTCATTTGCAATTCACAAAGTATTCATTCGTCCTTGAATGGCTTTGTTTTGTGTTACCCTCAGCTATACTTTGAATTTAAATAATATTATTTCATAAAACCGAAGGTCATAGACAAGAGTATTGTAAGGTTGCAACATAGCAGATTTGTCCTCCAAAGAAATCAGGACTACGATGCTTGACATCAAGATTGCCTGTATGTAAATACAAATTAGAGAGCGCATCAACTGCCACATCGTTAATTCAGATGGTGACAGGCATGCTTTGATATAGTAGTCACTCGACAGAGCAACCAGGATTTGGTGATTGTTTAAAAATCTTACTTAGCTGTATTTAACAAATTACAGTGACATTCCACAGATTGAATAACACAGTTGTAGCTGCCTGCAGTAAAGTTGCGAATGGTAACAGAAGTGAAGGAATCGGTTTTCTCTTTATTCGTGTTCCGTCTTCAAAGACGTCTCACACACCAATTTTTATTAATGTCTCTTTTGAAAAAAATTTGCGTGGTGTCAGTCTAGGGAACATAGTGGCCAGGTGTATGAAGGATAGATTAATGAGGCCCCCCAGTCACTAAATACCTTAGCGGGGTAGCGCAAAGTATTCCTGCTGAAATTTTCCGGGGCTTCGGGCTACCACAGCTACAAACTGTCATTTTTCGACACTCTTAGTTATATGTTGCAAATAAACGTGTTGTGTCCATTAAGACACGGCGAAAATGTGTGTGGTCCACTTAACTCCAAGGCAACGACATCAAACCAGATGTTGATTATGATAACTTATGATGAAGCAGGCAGTAGTAAATACATCGCAAGGAAATTATATATTGTGTTTTATATTTCTGCGAAGAACCATAAATTATCTTAGTTAATTCAAGACTGGATTTTGGTTTACCAGTTGATCAGACACTTTTTGAAAACGAATTCCTCTATGTGGTTATAATTGTGCAAAAGGAAAACTTTAGTTATAAATTAGTAAATAATTTATCAGAATTGGACCCTTCAGACATTATTGTATACAAGAATACCACATCAATTAATGTGTGGCAGATAGGAAAATATTCTAGGTATTTACCTATACTCGTTTGAACTTAAATAATGAAGCTTGTTTGTACGCTTCAGTTATTTGAATCATTATCAATGAATTGTTACTTGAAAACAATTTTTGTTACATAAATAACTCAAAATGCCAAAACAAATTTTGTGAACAGTCTTGGCTATAAATTCACCGATATAATAACTTTGAGATCACCATTAACCAATACGTTTTATAAAAGATATCCCGTACATTCAAGTAAATTGTATATCTTGCAAAAACAACCATGTTGTTAAATAACGCTGTTAATATTTGTTGACAGGTCTGAAATTAATGTCGTGAAGAAAGCATCGTACCTCCGAGGGGCTAATATGTCATTCATGATGTTCACCGAGAGAATTTCACTTTTCTTCACCCTCTTTTCTTATTACTTGTTCGGTAAAATAATCACGTCGGACAGGGTAAGTATCTATAGCATCATGCATTGATACAAATTATGCATAGAAAGCATTCATTTAATTTTGTATATACAAGGGCCAGCAAAATTTGTCAACGCCAAATTCAAAGAGCAGGCTTCTCTAAGTTGTCGAAGTTTCTCTCGAGGTAAGTTTACTACATGCTTTAAAATGTTATTGCTGTTATTTATCCGAGGTTGGTCACCACCTGCAATTTTATTGCCGCATGGACTACAGATCACAGCAATAAAAATGTTTAGTTTGGCATTTTGCAATTAACATTTTAGAAAATAATTTTTAGGAAAACGTAGTTTTAAAACTTAACTTGCCGCTGATGGTATAAACACATTAAACTAAAAGTCAGAATGTTACGTGCAAAACTTTCATATGCAATCCAATTTAATTCGCTGCTGACCCACGTGACTTTGCGTCCTGTGTATTATTTCTGTTTTTCTGTACAACATTAGCTTGAATCTAATTACTGATATATACTTATCAAGCACTCCACTTTTTGGTGATATCAAACATATAGGCCCTAACAAAAAAAAAAAAAAAAAAAAAGGAAAAATTTTGGATATTATTTTTAATCAAAGATTTTAGTAAATTTGCAATAATTGATTAAATAATAAACCTGAGTAAAATATACTAACCCCGTGTCACGAAATTCAATAAAAATAAAAGCAAAAATGGGAATTATTTCCACAAAAAAGTTTTATCGTGTTTTGATGATGCTGCAGATTTGTGTTGAAATAGACATTTTATAATTTTCCAGACACTCAGTATCTTATCTTAAATACTTGAAGCCGCGGATTGTTGAAATTAATCTTTAACATCTTTATAGGTTTCTTGTTACTTTACTGCAAAATATGTGCGTAGGGCAAAATAAGTACATGCCGTCTTTACTCAGAGGTAGGTAAAGTCCTCTTTATTTTTTTTACAGAAAGTGGCACTTTTATTTACAATTTTAAATTTTTTCCACACAAAAACGTTTTTGTTACTGTTTTTACTATAAATTCAAAACTGTACCCTAATCATTAGTTAGAATAATTTGTATACAGTTATTCTGTGAACGCGCAACAATTTAAAATGTTTTACTTAATTAACGTTTTATTTAGCACTTCATAATCGTTTTATTTAGCACTACGGTTTTCTCAATTAAAAATTTGCATGCAGTTTTACAAAATAAAAGGGTATCACTCGTGACAAGCACTGATATTTTCATTATGAAAGATTTTCCTACCTTATAACTCATGTGTTTATAATTATTTTTTTATTAATTTTACAGTTTCATTTTAATTTATATTATAGCCTCACTAAAATTTTTAATAAAAAATTGAGATACATGAAGGATTTTTGTAGTGATAAACATTTGAATGTGGGATTTTAATATGCCATTATTGATAAGTCCTCACAACAATCGTGTTGGAAATTGAACGTTTCTTTGCAAGTAAAAAACAGTATGAACGCTGATATTAATATTGTTTAATTAAAATGTTTGTTATAGGTATTTTCCATGGCGCAATTCTTCAATGTGACAAACGTAAGCTTGGCAATATTATATCCTTTCGCCCTCACATCTGGAGCTGAAGCCAAAGTGTCTGTAGAGAGGATACAAGTAAGTACAGCATCATCGGTCTCTTCCCAATATATGCACTACGACAATCAATTGTAAAATACCTGTTCGCGATTAGCTCAGCACTTCTGTAAAAATTTTCAAAAATAACCGTGTACTGCATTTACACTGGGTGGAGTAATCAAAATTATGTTGGCAGCGAATTATGTAAAGTAATTAAACATATTAACTTCTCACTAAAAGTTTTATTTTAAAATTATTGCCACCTTAAAATTCAGATTCCATCTTTCGAAATAATTTCACAAAGTCTCATTTTAAATAACAAATAAGCTGTTCTGTATATCCATCTTTCTCCCTTGTTGATAGAACAAATATTTCTTGGGTAATTTTATTTTATATACAAGAAAAATAAAAACTCACGTTATCATTGAAGCAACTTATATCGGTTCTTATTGAAGGAGCAAATTTTATAAC
This sequence comes from Clitarchus hookeri, assembly GCA_002778355.1. Classification (NCBI taxonomy): domain Eukaryota; kingdom Metazoa; phylum Arthropoda; class Insecta; order Phasmatodea; family Phasmatidae; genus Clitarchus; species Clitarchus hookeri. Next base: position 54,815 of record NQII01001644.1, on the reverse strand, counting down.
AGATTTTCGTTGTATTCCAACGTAATTTCTTTTTCACAGAGAGACTAGTCACAACACGTAATACAGGGAGGCACGGTGGCGTAGTGGTTAGACTACTCGCCTCCCAGGCGAACCGCGTTCGATTCCCGGCGGGGTCGCTCCCAAATTCTCGCAAGTGGGAATAGTGCCGGACCATGCCGCTGGTCGGTGGGTTTTCTCGGGGAACTCCCGTTTCCCCCTCGCTCCTGCATTCCGGCGCTGTTTCATACTCGCCTCACTTCACCCTCATCGGCTCTGAAGACCACGATGTTAAGAGCAGCTGAAATCTGTCCGCTCCACTACACGTAATATTCAGAGGGTAGATGCAATTAATTTCACATTGCGTTCAGTGTTTTAAATAAAAAACGATCTAACCTGAGTGTGTCGACAGGAGTTCCTGATGCAGGAGGAAAGAGCCCAGCCTTCTTCAAGCGTAGTAAACCCGAGAGATGCGGAGGAGAAACGCAATCTAGTCGGGGTGACGATCGTGAAGGGTGACGCCAAGTGGGAGTCGACGCAGAAAGAAGACACGCTCCACAACATATTCCTTAACGTGAAGCCGGGGAAACTGTGCGCCATCATTGGTCCCGTTGGGTCAGGGAAGGTAGGCATTTCATTAAAGACTATGATAAGGTCTCAGTGTGCTTATATTTCCTAAATATAAAATCTATAACTGCATTTGAATTTATTAATATGCTTTCATGGTGTTTGTTTCGTTGTATACATTTTTAACTAACTAAACCATCACTTACAACAATAGTTAATAAATTGTATAGTTATCGAAAAAAAATTACCGTCGTTATTTCGAGTAACAATGTATAAAAACCACAAAATCTCTAAATGCGCAGAAATAACTAATTAAATAAAATTTATAAACTGTATGCTATGCAGAACTGTGTAATAAATAGATTCAAAACAAAATCATTTTCTTCATTTTAACTGAATTTAATCTTCTTAAAAGTGGCTATTAGAAAATTTTATGTAAGAATAAGTATTTTTCCTTTGCTATATTACTTTAATTTTGTCACACTTAGTATCCATAATTTTGCCATGGTTTCTCGAAATCCAGGCGAACGCAGGGAATTTTCCTTACTTGAGACCATGGCAGATTACTTCCCCGTTCATGCTTCTCTGTGCAACTTGCTCCATTTCTTATTACTTCACTGCTGATGAGACGTTAAAGTTCAAGTAGAGTGGCTTTTGAATAACTGTTACAACCGACTGTACAACATGCAGAACTCATTAAAAATCGGTGGACTCGAAACCATAAAATCAGAAAAGTACTGTTTATGTTGAAAATGAAAGAAAAATAAAGATGTTTTGTAACACCATAGAATTTTTCACTAAAATTTATTTATTTAAAAGTAAAAAATCAAATATTAAGAGTATATTTTTAATAAACATTTAAACCTGTTTTTTATTTTGGGTGTTCTGTAAAGCACATCTTGCAAAACAATCCCTTCGTCAAGCAAGATGATGTAATAGTTAGTATGGTTGTTTGTAAAAGTTGGTGCCACATCCATTTCAGTTACAAAAATAATAACTTTCGTTGCTGGAACAGATGTGTATAAAATAAATTACTGAAGATATCATTATTCGTTTTTGGTTATTTTTATTGCCAGCCAGAGTAATAGCCATTATATCCTTGCTTGATTTTATTTTGAAAATATGCTTTCTGAAAAAAAAAACAGAATGTAAATAAGCTTAAATTTTTATTTGAAAATACTTTTATTAAGTAAATGTTTAAACATTAAAAAAAACTAATTTCTAGCTAAATATTTTACAGTTTTACAAAATATAGGCGATGCATTCTTCTTTCATAAGCATCACAAATCTAACTTTTATGATCATTTTGGTAGCGTTTGCACTACGTTTTACCGAGTTCTGCACATTATATAGTCGGGTGCAGTACTCCATTAAAAGTTACTATACTTGTACCTTAAGCCCTACCTTCCTAATGCAGTGGACTAATTTAATTTTACAGAGTTCTCTGCTACACACCATCCTGAGAGAACTTCCCCTATACAACGGCTCCATCCAAGTGGACGACGAGATATCGTACGCCTCTCAGGAGCCGTGGTTGTTCGTCGGCTCCGTGAGGCAGAACATACTGTTCGGACAGCCCTACGACAGGAAGAAGTACGACGATGTAGTACGAGTGTGCGCCCTTCAAAGGGACTTCGAGTTGTTCCCGTACGGGGATAAGACCATAGTGGGCGAGAGAGGGGTGTCCCTCAGCGGAGGTCAGAGGGCAAGAATCAACCTGGCGAGGTAAAGTGCTGAAAGAACGTGTATACCTGGTTTATGGTTAATTGAACAGTGTTATGCTACAAGTAAGTGATCCTCTGTGATCCAGTGGGGTTTAGTGAACTGTTGCAAGGTAAACTGGCGCTTGCTTACTGCTGTACATTCTCGGTGGACGCAACAGGAGCCAGTAACCACCGTGCAGCCTAGGGAAACGAAATAAATCCCGACAGTAGATAGAGTAAGGGGCTTCTGGCACAGTAGCATTTGGTAGAGCAGGGGTTCTCAACCTTTTAAAGTCCATGCCCCCCTTTTAACTAATAGATGTGGTCACGCCCCCCCCTTTTTTATTGAAATTATTTTGTTTTACAATAGTTAAAACTAAGATTTGAACTTATCCCTGTAGTACTGCTATAGGTTACATTAAAATTCAAGTATTTTAACATTAGCTTTATTATTATACATACATTAAAAAAACTGTTTGAAAGTAACATTTTATATTTAAATACATAGGTAATGTTAAAAGAGTGTATTCCATAATTGATTAATTAGTTGTAATTATACATATGTTTGGCATTTTAATCATTTGTTACCCAACAAATTTAATGAGACGGCTGGCACTGTTTGTCTTTCACAAGTTTGTTTATGTTTGGTTGCAATTGTGACAATGCACATCTCAAATCATTTTCAACGTCTAATCGTGCTCGATATTTAGATTTTATAACAGCTAGTGTAGAAAATCCTGCCTCACACAGATAGGTTGATGAAAACTGCACCAATAACTTAGCAGCTTCCAAACACACTTGTGGGCTCACACACACAGGCAAATAGCTCAACCAAAAGTCTTCAACAGTCATGTTTGGGAANGTGTAAACAGGGAAACAGCTCAACCAAAAGTCTTCAACAGTCATGTTTGGGAATTCAGTCTTTGCTTGAGAATCACATTTTAGGTCGATTGTCTGTTTCTGAAGAAAGGCAGGAAGTATGTCCACATCAACTTTGAAATGGTCTCTTCCCAATTTAAACTGCCAGTTTTCTGAACAAATGTCTGGGAAATAGTCTCCTATTTCGATTTTCAAAAAAGCCAAATGTGTTAAAATCAAGTCCTTCAAATTATCTTTTAAATATAATTGAACACTTTGAGTATCATCGAGAAGCTCATTGAGCCTTGGAAACGATGAAACTTTAGGTTCTAAACTTTGAAGACGGCGTTGGCACAAATACATTTTTTCCAAGAAACCTTTAATTGCATCGTATGTCTTCAGAATATTTCTCTGTCCTTGTAACTTCAAGTTAAGTACGTTGAGTGATTCGAAGAAATACAAATATACTAAGTAAAAAATTAATTTATCTTCTGTAAACTGGATGTATAGGTCTTCTTTACTGGAACTCATCAAAAAGATCTCAACTTCGGATTTCAAATTGAACAGCCTAGATAGCATGTTGCCTTTAGAGAGCCAACGTACTTATGTGTGGTACAGAAGAGTTTTGTGGTCGCTGTTCAACTCTTTGCACAAAACCTCAAAAAGTCTAGTGTTGAGAGCGCTAGATTTGACACAGTTGACTATTTTAATTTCCAAGTTCAACGCAGTATTAAGTGATTCAGGCAGAGTCTTAAAAGCCAGTGTCTGCCTNGACTTACAAGCCAGAGCCAGCCTGTGAATGATGCAGTGAGAACCAATTATGTTTGGGTTCTTTTGTTTTGCCAGTTCAATGAATCCAGATCGGCATCCTGTCATAGCTTGGGCCCCATCAGTACATATCCCAATGACGTTCTCCCAAGGAAGATTATTTGCTGCCAAAAAGCCACATAAGGCAGAAAATACATCAGCAGCCTTTGTTGTAGTTTGTAGAGTTTGAGAAAACAATATTTCCTCCATGAACTGTTTCCCGTCAATAAACCTGCAGTAAAATAACAACTGAGAGTGCTTAGAAATGTCAGTTGTTTCATCACATTGCAATGAAAAAACGGGGATTCATTCAGCTTTTTTATTACTTGATTTTCCAAATCTTCAGCCATTTAATCAATTCTGCGTTTTACTGTGTCATTTGACGAAGATATTTTTGCAACCTTATTACAACTTTCTCCACCAAGAACAGTACTACAAGCTGTTAGTAAACATGGTTTTATAAGGGACTCACCAATAGTATGTGGTTGCTTGTCTTTTGCGATTAGCAAGGCAATATTAAAAGAAGCTTCAATGGCCTTTTCATTTTCCATATGAAAACTTCCAGTTGAATCCAGTTTCATCCGGGTCAATGAGCTTTTCTTGGTAACAAAAAACTCAGCTGGTTTGTCTATCAGGGCGGCGTGGTTGGTTGTCAAATGACGTTCCAAACGACCTGGCCGCATTGCATCGTTACTCAGAACAACGTGACAAATAACGCACTGAGGTAAATGGCTTCCATTTTTCTCTACGTATGAAAATCCATACTTAATATAGTCATCACTGTACAGTCTTTTGTTAGGCAATGATTTTGCCATATTTAGCCGTACGGTACTACACAGAACACTGCCACTCACACACACTATATTAACCACGATTAACAAAATATAACCTAGCCTAGTCTGCAGCCAGTTGACAACTAGGGGTTACGTTAAGTGGAAGGTTATGTTAGGTGGCCACGTGCTGGCGCACAGAAAGGCAGAGGTGGAAAACCTCCTACACTTCACCAAGTACTTAGTAGCTCACAAAAAAGCTACACCTTGCTACAGGTCTAATACAACTTTCTTCTCGGACCTATTATACTAAAGTAATTGGCCTGCAAGTATCGTCCCGGTCTTCTACCGTCTGCGAGCACAGCATAAATTCAAAGGCGGCAGGTGCACGCCGGCCAACACAACCACACTTTTCGCCTCACTGTGCGGCAGTGGCCACTATTGCCAACTCAACAATCGAAATTTCCCTTGTGAAAAATTTACATAGATTTAAATTTTGAAAAAATGTAGAAAAGCTAACAGAAAACCTAAATTGTATACTGTTTAGATTAAGCTGCTTTGAAATTGTAATTTCCACAGCTTACCGCGCCTCTCCTGAAATTCTCCTGCGCCCCCCAGGTTGAGAATGCCTGTGGTAGAGGACCAGAGGAATATGCAGTCGCATATGGCAGTGGACAAATAAATTTACCTTTTACCATTGACCTTGACATCTAACCTTTGACCTTGACCTCAATCTGTCAGGTACTTCATGCTCTGTCATTCCATGCCACCATCTTGTGTCTATAATTATCCCGTTCAAGCCGTCATTCCCTTGGTACCTACGTCGGTCATTCCATGATGCCATTATGTAATTTACCAGTTCATGCTCTGTCTTTCCACCTTGGTAACGCCTGCTCTGTCATTCCTTCACATGGCATCTGGCAGAGGACCAGAGGAATAGCCACCATTGTTAGTCCATCTTAGTACCTATTCCTCTGTCATTCCTTCACATCGCATTTGGCAGAGGACTAGAGAACTAGCCTACATCTTCATTCCATGCAACCATTTTGGGATTATCAATTTTCTTCCACTGCCATTCCACATTAGCCAATGGCCGCCATATTGAGAACCAGTACACTGCATTCTTGGATGCCACCTTATGCTCTATCATTCAACATCACCAAATTGTTTTTAGAATGTTACATTTTCCTGCTCTTTCATTTGACCTTGGTACCTCCTGCCCTGTCACTCCTTCTCGCCTGCTCTCTCATTCCAACCAGATATCGTCTGCTGTTGACTGCTATCTTGTATGCTTGTAGACCACCATCTTGTTTGTCTGCTACCATCTTGGTTCTCATGTCATCTGCTAAGTGGTGCTAGTATCGGCCGCCATCTTTTTACCCACTAGGAGTTCCATCTTGATTCACCCACTGTCTACTAGGCAGCACTAGTGTCGCTTTATGTCGTCATCGGCTGCTAGGAGCACCGTTGTCCACTGGAGGCTAAGGCCGATGTTCCATATGCTGTATGCAGACACTCGCCTCTATAGTCATGATATGGTTTAATACAGTATCAAAAGCTGTGGAGGTGGGTAGCTGTGGATTGGTAGATAGACGCCTCAGTCGACTGAGCTACCAGGACATGGGTGCCAGTACAGGTATCAATTATATACACTGGAGAGCCAAAAAAACTGGTATAGGCGTGAGTATGCAAATAACAGAGGTATGGAACCAATCAGAGTAACGCGATGCAGTCGGCAGCACCTATATAAGACAACAAGTGTCTGGCAAAGTTGCTAGATCGGTTACTACTGATACAATGGCAGGTTATCAAGCTTTAAGTGAGTTTGAACGTGGTGTTATAGTCGGCGCACGAGAGATGGGACATAGCATCTCCGAGGTAGCGATAAAATTAGGATTTTCGCGTACGAACGTTTTACGAGTGTACAGTGAATATCGGGAATCTGGTAAAACATCAAGTTTTCGACATCGCTGCGGCCGGAAAAAGATCGTGAACGAACAGGACAAATGACGACTGACGAGAATCATTAAACGTGACATACGTGCAACCCTTTATCAAATTGGCGTATATTTACATTCTGAGGTATCAACAAGTGCCAGCGTGCGAACTATTCAATGGACCATCATTTATATTGGCTTTCGGAGCCGAAGGCCCACTCGTGTACCGTTGTTGACTGCACGACACAAAGCTTAACGCCTCGCCTGGGCCAGCCAACACCGCCATTCGACTGTTGATGACTGGAAACACGTTACCTGGTCTGACGAGCCTCGTTTCCAATTGTATCGGGCGGATGGACGTGTATGGGTATGGAGACATCCTCATGAATCCATGGACCCTACATGTCAACAGGGGACTGTTCAAGCTGATGGAGGCTCTGTCATGGTATGGGGCGTGTGCAGTTGGCGTGAAATGGGACCCCTGATACATGTAGATACGACTCTGACAGGTGACAGATACGTAAGCATCCTGTCCGATCACCTGCACCCATTCATGTCCATTGTGCATTCCGACGGACGTGGACAATTCCAGCAGGACAATGCGACACCCCACACGTCGTCGAGAGTTGCTACCGAGTGGCTCCAGGAACACTCTTCTGACTTTAGACACTTCCATTGGCCACCTAGATCACCAGACATGAACATTATTGAGCATATCTGGGATGCCTTGCAACGTGCTGTTCAGAAGAGATCTCTACCGCCTCGCACTCCTATGGATTTGTGGACTGCCCTGCAGGATTCATGGTGTGAATTGCCTCCTGCATACATTCAGACATTAGTCGAGTCCATGCCACGTTGTCTTGCGGCACTTATGCATGCTCGTGGGGGACGTAAACGATATTAGGCAGGTGTAGCAGTTTTTTTGGCTATTCAATGTATATATAAAGAACCATTAGCATATGTATATTCGAGAGGCAATGAAAAAATATGAAGTACGAGATGTCATCAGTATATAAGCCTAGTTATGCATAAATCACGAATCATCCAAACTATATCCTCGAAATTTTGTATGTAGGCACCATTATGCATCCTGATAACATACATGGATTAAGCCCACCAAGTACTTGAATAGGCAAGACTGAAATAGGGAAAGCTAGCGGTACTGCCCGCCACAGCATGTAGGCACACATGCTTTTAATGTATGTGTGGAAAGCACTTATCATTTGCTATGCTACAGAGAGGACAAAACTTATTTACTTATTATTTATGTGTACAAGTACAAAGAAAAAGAATTATCAGTAAAATTAAAGAGTTCTTACCATTCTTAGAAACATCTCATTATTGATATGACACATTGTCACAGGAATACTGATTTTCAAGGACCTAACACTAGTTGTTTGCAAATGTAAGCTAACTATGCCTATTAAAGTACTTGGTGGGATTAATGTATGTTATCGGGATGCATAATGGTGCCTACATACAGAATTTCAATGATGTAGCTTAGATGGTTCGTGATTTATGCAGAACTATGCTTATAAACTGAAGACATCTTGTACTTCATATTTTTTCATTGCCTCTAGAATATACATATTCTAATGGTTATTTTTATACATACATCATTTAGACCAGAACTGGCACCCATGTTCTGGTGGCTCAGTCGACTGGGGCATCTGTCTCATGACGATAGAGACGAGTATCTGCATACAGCATATGGAACATCGGCCCTAGCCTCCAGCAGACACCAGTGCAACTAGCAGCCTATGACCACATAAAGCGAAATTAGTGCTGTCTAGTAGACAGTGGGTGAACCAAGATGGCGCCCCTGGTGGGTAAAAAGATGGCGGCCGATACTAGCACCACATAGCCGACGAATTGAGTACAAATATAGCAGCAGACGAAACAATATGGCATCCTACAGACATCCAGAATGGAACCCAACAGCAGACGATATCCAGTTGGAGTGAGAGAGAGCAGGCGAAAAGGAATGACAGAGCAGGAGTTACCAAGGTGAAATGAAAGAGCAGGAAAATGGAACATTCTAAAACTAGATGGCGACATGGAAAGATAGAGCATGAGATGGCATCCAAGATAGCGGTATACTAGTTCCAAATATGGCGTCCATCACCCAAGGTAGAGCGATAGAGCAGGAAAATGTAAAATTCCAAGATGGTGGCATGGAATGAAAATTGAGACTAGTTCTCTGATCCTCTGCCACATGCAATGTGCAGGAATGAGAGAACAGTAGGTATTAAGGTGGACTGACAATGGCGGCTAGTCCTTGGGTCTGCTGCCAGATGCCATGTGAAGGAATCACAGAGCAAGAGGTACCAATTTGGGATGACAGAGCATGAAATGGAAAATCCTAGAAACAAGATGGTGGCAAGGAATGAAGATGTCGACTAGTCCTCTGGTCCTCTGCCAGATGCCATGTGAAGGAATGACAGAGCAAGAGGTACCAAGGCGGAATGACAATGGCAATTAGTCCTCTGGTTCTCTGCCAGATGTCATGTTAAGGAATGATAGAGCAGGTGGTACCAAGGTGGAATGACAGAGCATTATGTAGAAAATTCTAGAAACAATATGGGGGCATGGAATGAAGATTGAGGTTAGTCCTCTGGTCCTCTGCCAGATGTCATTTGAGGGAATGACAGACAATGAGGTACCCAGGTGGAATGACAGAGTATAAACTGGAAAATTCTAGAAACAAGATGGTGGCATGGGATTACAGAGGATGAAGTACCTGGCGGATAGAGGTCAAAGGTCAAGGTTAAAGGTCGGTCCACTGCCACATGCCACTACTGGTCCACTGCCAGATGCCACTACATAGTCCTCTTGTCCTCTTCTAGATTCCACTGTGCCAGAATCCCCATGATATATCTACTACTCCCGACCACTCCAAGCGAGCAGCCAGGGACCCATTACACGCGTCCTGTGGCAGCAGCTGCCGAGCTACATTTTAGTGGTGGAAGTGGAAACTAGCAAGCAACAGGGTACAGTACAAAGCTAAAGCCAGTTTGCCTTGCAATAGTTCACGACACGCCACTGCTGAGATCAGTACTTTATTGGAAAGACAAAGAATCGATTAATCTCGCAAAAACTCCTTGTGAAAATGTATATTTATTTATCACAACTATATTGCCATTTTGTTTCCATATTTTTAACGAATTTTACAGCTCATAGGAACACAAGGTGCAGACCTATCATGTGTATTGAATTTCCTAGATTGGTTCCTTGGTGCATAACACTATCCAGTGAAGCACTTATGTTGCCTGATAACCTCTCGAGAAAGTCCTTTTTTCTGTAAATGCATATACAAATGTTTACATTTATCTATGAAGTAACTGGAACGTGTACAGAATACCTCAAAAAACCGGGAAGTCCACACGAACATATATCCCACGATCAATTTTTACGAGATAAACGCTTGCTTGTTTCAAGGGTCTGTATTAGCTTTATGTTTAAATTCGAGGCAAATGAAATCGGTTTTATCCTATACTGGGTAGTTATGGACAATAAATTATATTAATAGTACTAATCGACGCATGGTTACCATAAATTAGATACATGGAAATATTAATTTGGTTGAATTATTCACAATACTCTGAAAGAAAGAAATAAACAAGGGTATAAAAATTATTCTATTAGTCTCTAATAAGCTATCTTAACGTTAATTTGCACAAATTAATCGTTTTAAAGGTACAAAATATTTGCATTTTGATGTGAAAGGAAAAATCTGCTAAAAAAATATATACGGCTTTGCCCAGTCATTATTTATTTTATTACTCCGTAAACAATCGATTAAACCAGTTCCCACACAGAAGTCTTCTCAATCAACTTCACTTCATTCGGAAACACGTCTGAAGTGTGGTTAGTATAGTGAAGAACTTTTGGCGCAGAGGCGGAACGCAAGGGTGGGCGAAGCGGGCGTACCCAGAGAAAACCAACCGGCCAATTGCAACGTCCGTCACGTTTGCTACATGCAAAAAATCGGGTGAACCAGCCGGTAATAAAACCCATTTTTGCCTTGGTGGAGGTAAGTAGACTGATTACTAACACCACCGCGCCCCTCTCAGTTACTGTAAGTTTAGTTGAGCAAAAATTGTAGTTTCAAAATAAGTAGATCAATTAATTATTAGTTTTGAACACCTTATTATATGCGTGAACACGTTCCCAGGGCTGTGTACCGGAGCGCGGACATGTATCTGCTGGACGATCCTCTGTCAGCTGTGGACACTCACGTGGGAAAACACCTGTTCGACCTGTGCATCAGGAGCTACTTGGCAGGAAAGACTCGTATCCTCGTGACTCACCAGCTGCAGTACCTCAAGGACGCCGACATGATCGTCATTCTCAATGATGTGAGCATGTGTTTCTTTATGTGATGAACACATGAATAAAACCTGAGTGTATTGTGACAGTGATTTACATTTGTCTGACTACGTAGTCAAATGAGTTCATTAGAATTATTGATCTGCAAAAATAATGAATAGATTTTTAATGAAAGAAAGGATAAACTTTTAAAAGCAACGTGTTTTAGCATTGGTTGCCGTGGTTCTAGCTCCTTCAAAGCAAAGAATATATCCATGTACTCTTTGCACGAAATTCGTCAACAGAAGAAAATCCATTAATTGAGGGGCTGAATCTTGGTAAAGTATTCCACTCACGTTTAAAAAGTTATTCCTCTTGCTGCACAAAATATCGAACTTGCAGATGTTATATCTCCATCCTAGTACTTTAAATTTCTTCTCGCTTATGTATAAATTATTCTACTCGTTTACTGTATAAGCCTTCTAAGCTTTATAGGGAAAGCTCCGAGTGGGTGTCTCATATGTAGGGCCAGTAACTTTTCGCCTAAAAATCGGAGCACACAGCAGACTTCAATACTATATACACACCTCAGCTGTTGTTATACCTCCATTGGCTGCTGTTGCCGTGTCAGTCTTTGACCAAGCCACTCAGGACTAAGTAACTCCGACACTGAAAGAACCTTCGTGATTCGTGCGCAAAAGGTTAACACGGGCAAGAACATTTGTTAGCCAATCAAAAAATTTGGACGACCCTACAGTGCTTTGGACTGTATCTTGTCTCGAAATCGTTTCGCAAAATATCACTGCCCCATCTCATATGTGATTCCACAAGAGAACTGCCAGTGTGTCGCCAGCCACGAGTATGTCATAAGTCACTTTTGTGTGACACACTGGCTGCTTCATTTGTTGTGTGATATGGTGAACTCGCATATGGAGAGGAGGTATATGTTCTAGAAAGTCAGCCATAAGACTCCTGCAGGAGCCAGAGAGCAGGAAGAGGTCACGTTGACCTCCAAATGGTCGGTTATCCAGAACTCTCTTCAGTAAGCCTCGATTCACTAGGGTGGGTATAAAGAGGCCTCAGAGGCTAGTCAGGAAGCTTTTGGTGAATGAAAAGATGGTATGCCGAGACTCAGTGTGCGAGGCAGTCTGGAAGACTCTCTGTTAATATCTACAGCTAAACATTGTCACAAAAATGACTGAAACGTTCTTCGATGTCTTTAATATATAATCTTAACCTCACTCAGCTGACCTCGTTAGGTACTTGATCTGAATAACAACAGTTGCAAGGTAATCCGCCGTTTGGCCCACGCAACACAGCTCACTAAGAATTAAGTGCGTGGGATCAAAATCACGGCGACGTAGTATCAAGTATGCATATTACATGCTAGCCGCAAATGTTAATTAAAAACTGCTTCAGTCACGAAAGCGTTGAAAACGGGCTCTCATTTTAATTCTTCGAAAATGGCCACCGAATAATTAAACTTCTAACATGCCACACGGGTTCAACGCTTACAAGTCTGACGATTCTGCTGGTCTGCGGGTTTTCTCGGGTATCTCCCGTTTACCCCCCCCCCCCCCNGCTCCATACTCTCCGTCGGCTCTCAAGACCTCGATGTTAAGAGCCGCCCAGATCTCTTCATTGCACTTTACTCTGTGTACTTTTCTACTCTGTGTTCCTACTGTTACGCGCAGAGGAACATTAAAACACTAGGAACCGCACAATCCAATCACGTTTCGATCATAGCGCCATAGAGTAGATAATTACACCAGAGGCGAAATGCCGCGGTGTTACCTTTGATGTAAGTGTACTCGTTCTCTTATTGGCTGTACAAGGCTTTGTGAACGGGTCTTGCGACTGATTGGCTACTGATGCCTGCGTTACGTTCCCTATTGGCTGGGCTGCCCGCTGACGAGTAAGTTACCAAGCCATGATTGGCGAACAGAGTTCCATGTTGTTGGCTAGTAATGTCATATTACTGGTGTGTGCGATGGCAGTTCACGGAATAACAGGCTATTTCACCTCTGTATTCTTAATTCTCTCTGACAGTGCCGTCACTTTTTCACGGCGTCAGCGGTCAAATTACGCATATTACCAGTAACCTCACGAGGAAGATAGAGAAGAGTCGCTACATGCGCACAAATATTCTTCGTTACCTGAATAAAAAGTAATATAATTTTCGCCCTCTACTAATGTCCCAAACGTTGAAACAAGAATTACTTGAAAAGGTTTGGAATCGCATAATTTAAAGGACGATATGTTCATGTTTGATTTCCACGATCGGCAACCCTAATTATGTTTTGGGCGATTAAAACATTTCGAAGGTTATTTTAAAACTGCCATAGTAACAGTACATTCATATAAAAACACGCTCTGAGTAACAGTGTGCTAATCTTGAGTTCAAGTCACATGGTTTTGATATTCCACATGGCAAAAAACATCTCAACGTTTAACTGCGTAGCTGGTCTGCGCTTTCTAACAATTATTCCCTTTACAGCGCTATTTTTGGTGACAAGTGAAAAGTCGCCCGCAATACCACTGATAGCGACCTGGGCATACCCCACTTTTGTAAAGGTCCTCCCTGGCCGTTATTGACAATGTGTCATACTCATGTCGCGGCGAGGCCGGCCATGCGATTATCCGTAGATACACACATCCCACTACTCAGTTTAGAGTAACACCTAACTAAGTTTTGGAGTCCCTCATAAGCAACAGCTGTCGACATTTTAGCCTTCTAGTACAATCGTGTAAGGCAAAACCTAATCAACAACGACAACCAAATACGTGCTTCTCTCCTCCCAACGGCCAAAATCAAGGTGACTTCTTGGTTCAAAATTTTAATCCTAAATGTTTGCGCCAGGCCGTTATGAGCAAACACACGACGACCTTCAAATGTTCGCTGTAGCTTTAATCACTCGCCAATAAAATACATATGTAAGGGGGAAATATTATTATATGCGGTGAAATCCAACCATTTTGATGCATATATCACTTTGAATTCTTCTATTTACTATTAAAGGAACTGCACAGACAAGTTATAAAAAATATGTTTCTCCACCATTTTAACAATCTAATTTACTTAAGGGGACAATAGTAAAATGTGGCAAACCTGGGCAGGTTTTATGTTTTACCTTTTCTATCAAAATCTCATCTTATAAAAATGTTTATTTACTTAAGTGCGCATATACGTGCAACACTAGTTTTGCAGCAAATATTTTACTAAGAACTCGATTTAAAAAAAAAACAGTTCAGTGTAAGGTCAATATGCATGCAGCTACGACACAATTTGCTGTTGGCTGGACTTTCTACCAGATATATGAGCTATAATTATTAACACGTGCAAAGGGCCATGTAATGTAATTTAACGCACAATAAAATTTATATACTTGTTACAAATAATTAACTATATAATAAACTAGTTGCAGAAGATTTTCTTGCTACTCTACAGTCGAAATATTGTATATTAAGAACACATTAATTAAAAAAAACACTCAAACTGTTATTTAGCACAACATTTATAATAAATTGGAAGTCTTCAAAACTTGCTTGTTAAAATTTAACATAGTTTCTAGACATTCCACACTAAGGGCTAAGGGTATGTGAAATTAACTTTAGTTTATGTGTGGTGTTACAAAATTGTATTTGGCAACTAGTTTCCAAATAATTCCTTGTTCAATTACAAAAAAAAAATAAGCGCGGTTTTGTGTTAGCGAGATATATTTATAAGCACTTCTTCCGATTTTAGAAACCACATCCCACAGTATGAAGACTAGCGCCATTAGAGCGACGTCCTATTTCCAAGAAGGAAACATCTGGGATACTGCCAACTGAAACTTCTTGCATGTTTTCCGTTGGTTACTCTCTGTGTAGAGAGAGATAGAATCTTCAAAATATGTGACGTTCTCTTTGACTGCAGTTTTGATCAACTATTGGCTGTCTATTACCTATCAAATGTTATTTATCTTCAGAGATAGTCTCAAAAACATGTTTACCTGAGAGGAGATAATGCCATCGGAGTGTATATTACAGTTCAATGTCGAGAAAAAAAGGTCCACGTGATCGATATTAACCCAGATTTGTCGCAATCAGAGAAACGTTTTGAAAATTTATCAGCGGTTTGATAGATTTACAAACAGGAGGCAAACCAACAATTTTTTTCAAAGCCTCTCTTTTGTATTATAACTTAGGTGGTAAAATACACAAACTAATAAAAAAATAGTGCTTTCCGCATTAGAGTCAAACAGCATATAATCTGTCAAACAGAAATTCACGATTGCAATTTAAATTAATAATTCCCAACTAGTTCAATTTGTTTATTTGTCTTTGAATCTTGACTTCTTTTACATGCATTCTAATAACTGGATCAAACTATTTATTTGTATTTTTAAAGAAGATATACATAATGTATATAACTGTGAACAATGAATCTCTCTTTTGTAGGGTAAAATAGAAAATCAAGGAACATATTACGAAATGCTCAACAGTGGACTGCACTTCGCCAAATTGTTGCCGCAGCAGAAGAGCGAAACCGACGGAGAAATGCAAGACACGCGTGAGGTGAAATTCCTCCATCGTTCACGACAGACGTCAGTTAGGTCCACATCCGTAAGTAAAATGACATTTAGCATTATACTGTGGAACATTTCCATAACTGTATTTGATTTGATACCGTTTCAATATGAACAACCAGTGATTAATTATATTAAAGAAATATAGTTTTCGTTTCCTAACGGATAATCCAGGTACGTTTATAATCATTCCAGCCAAAAGGGTATATCGGATACCTCATAGTTTTTTTTTTAAAATATGTATAAAGTTTTGCATACGATGTCAGAAACATAAACACAATCTAATCAATGTAAAGAAATAAAAAGAATTCTCTTTTTGTTTTGAGGTACAATTTTCCTGATGTAGTAATACATATATTCCTTAGTTTAAAAATGTATATAATTTTGGCTCAATTCTGATTTGACTTAACGGGAAGAATACGCAGGAAAACAACGTAAGTAAACACTCAAGAACGCACATATATAAACACACATTGTGGTATTGTTGAAATCGGAAATTTTTATTAGCAAAATGGTTACGTGGCTGATTTTGTCTGTAAAATTATTTTTTTATTTGCGTTTTGTCAACTTAAAAGCTCGCAAAATACCAAATCACCACCATGTTAGTTTTTCAACATTTAAGTGTAAAATAAGCATACAAGAGTTGTTATTGTAATAAATGAATGTATCTCACATTGAAAATAATTATTTTGTAAAGTAATGATTTAAAGTATTCACGAAAAAATATTTTTTTCAGTAGTTATAAAATGTATGTTCGGCACCCGGGGATTGGGGATGCTGAGCCACCGTGCCACGGCTGCCATCTTATATGACATCATGCGGCAACGTCCTGCTATGTCAACATGGCTAAAAACGTCCCTTCTAAACTGCTGTATCTCAAAATACGCTAATCGGGTACAAGCAGAACTTAGAACTTATATATAATATTGCATTGAATTTTGCCACACACAGACTTTCCACCAATAAAATTATATTATCACCGTTAAAGTCCGATAGAAAAAAAGGTTTGGTGGAGAGGCTACATGCCAATTTGGTGGCGTGTGCCCAGCGGTGATGCGGCACTTGATGCGCGTGCCAGTGCGGCCCTTATAGCTCCCTTTATTCTGTAGGAACTAGATGTAGCCAAGCGGCGCCCTTAAGAGCCGCCCAAATCTCTTCACTCACTCATTGTACACTAACGTCGTCCCGCAGAGCAGCTACGTGTCGGAGCAGGAGCAGGGGGACCCGGAGCTGGAGGAGGAGATGCAGACGTCGGGCGCCGTCAAATGGGACATATACGCGAGCTACGCGAGGGCCGCCGGCAGCTGGTGGTACGTCTGCTTCGTGGCGCTCGTCATGGTCGTGTCGCAGGTCGCGCTCAGCGCCGTCGACTACTGGTCCAGCACCTGGTGAGTACTGCAACGTGATACCATCCGGGACATCGCATGTGGGAATCGTGCCGGACGAGGTCACTGGCCAGCGGATTTTCTCAAATATCTCACGTCTCCCCCCGGCCTTGCATTCCAGTGCTGCTCTATACCCACTTCACTTCGGCCTCATCGGCTCTCGAGACCTCGATGGTAACAGCCGTTCAAAACTCTCCACTCCATTACACTAACCGGGACATCGCCGTTTGAAGTCATTAAGAGTGTTATTTTCAAAAATTTGGCCCGATCACTCGTTCTAGAAATTGTAGAAATACAAGAAAAATCTTTTGAGTCAATTTCACGTGAGTGATTTGTTATTATTCTTTTAATACACAATTCAAGTCATTAGAAGCTTTCAAAATTATTACTCAATTGACAATTTATCGTTAGTTGCTGTATCTCAGAAGTCCTGTAATGAAGTCCCATGTTTACTGGCTAACTGTCAGCATTAAGTGTGAGACTGAGTTAGTGAGTGAGTGAAGATATTTGGGCGGCTCTTAGCATCGGAGTCTTGAGAGCCGAGTCAGCATTAAGGAAAATTATTATAATCTACCTACATTCAAACAACAGTGACGCTCATAATACTCATTTCACCCTCATCGGTTCTCAATACCTCGTTGTTAAGAGTCGCCCAAATCATTCAACTCAACTCGGGTAGAGCATTGGCTCCACTCAGAAAATATTATTGTTTCATTCACGTTAACCCTTCTCTAAATGAGAAAATATCGCAATAAATTGGGTAAAAATTGAATTAATGCGCCCTTGCCAACCTGATGAATGAAAACCTTTATACACTAAGCTGTGAAAACTTTAAGCTAAATAGGTTTACCCATGCGTAAAAAGTAAAAGTCAACGTTTCAGTTTTCTTTGTATTTTAAGTTTCACTTAGAAATAAAAAGTGCTTTTAAGCTTCTCATATTTTTCAGGTCTCTAATATTATGTTTCAAAATGGCGTGCCAATATTTATACTGATGCTTAACGTGCTTTCGTAGAACATATTAATCCAAATTATACGAATGAATGTTTTATTTATGTTTACAGGACTACAATGGAAGAAGAAAGGCTGTTATATTATGAAATTGGAAGCAATTCCTCAGAAACCGTTACAGAATTTGTGTCTTATTCAACTTCCTTGACCACGACGCAAGCTATCATCATTTACGGAGTTTTATTGGTCATGAGTGTAATACTAGTGGCATATCGGTCCATAATATCCTACGTGTTCTGCATGAGAGCCTCGGTCAGCCTTCACAACACAATGTTCAACAACATTCTCAGGGCGAAGATGAGGTTCTTCGATACGAATCCTTCTGGAAGGATACTCAATCGGTTCTCAAAGGATATGGGAGCCATTGATGAATTCCTGCCCAAAGCGATTGGCGATGTTTCCCTGGTAAATACGCTTTGCAACATTTATTGTAATTTTATACATACTCTGTCACTTAGAAATTAATTTGATTGGTAAAATGTAACTGATGCCATTTTCTAAGATAGAAATAAAAATTTATAGCGTAGTTTGTTTTTAAAATATTGTCAAGTTTGTTGTTGCTTCAAAGATAACATTTAAAATCAAACAAGATATTTAAAACTATAACAAAAATATGTTTATATAAGCTTTTTGTGGTTGACTTAGCACTTTTGAAAGCCCTGTTAAGTGTTTACTTTCAAGACACTGTATCCTTCCGCCTCCTGTAAAACTAACATAGCCGCAGACCTCATGAATTGTATAGTCATGCGTTGACCAAGTAATCGCTTACAATACACAGAGACGTAAATGTATAACTTTCAATAAAAATCTTATTATGATGTTTATAAATCATAAAGAAAACTTATTAAGAAGCCATTTGTTTAAAAATCGCACTTTTATTAAGACCTTAAAAAATTTAATTACTTTTCTAACTCTTTGTCAATTTTACAGGGAGATCTATATATGTAGGGGCACCTATTTTTTGCGAAAATATTTCAGGACAAACTGTGTTCCAACGCATTTTAGTTCAGAACCACTTTCCTGATTGGATCATTTGGATTGTTACGTGTCTTATCCGTCTGCCCGCGAATCACAAACGGTCAGTATCGAAGAAACTTTATTCTGATTGTCTCACCCACGTAACAGACTGCATTCACACAAAGACAAGCGGCCAATATTCAATTGAAGACTGCAAGTGTGCTCATAGGATATTAAAGTATAGCTTCATTTCAAAAGTGCTGATTTAACTACGGATAAGCCCGTAGGTATATTCTCGTAGCAAGTGCAATTTAGTGTCCACTACTTTAAATATAACGGTCTCCTTGGTCGAACTCGCTGAGGTACCTCCGGGTCGGTCAGTATTCCGTGTAAACCACGCATGTGTTTGTCGGTTCTAGATTTTTCTCTGGCATAAATCTCAGCTGCTAAACAAACATAATTATGATCCATAAAAGGCATATACATGTTTTAATATTATACAGTACAAGTACTTTTATAGATGCATGTACAGCATGAACACATATCGAAAAAGAAACAAATGAGAAAACTTTTTCCAGTTTGATATAATTTATTAAAATAGCAGTCGCTATGTGAGTGACACTTTTTTCACTGAATTTCTTATGCGATTCATAGTTAATCATATCCCGCTAGAATAGGATGCTGATAAAAATATTTACTCTTTAACCCTTCCAGACCTAACCTAGTTAATGTGTTTTAAAAATTGCAGCTAAATATTTTTGATACGTGCTGTATTTGAGACGGTACATCATTTGTTTTATTATCGCAATAAATGAGTTGTAGGTTTTGTGTTCGGGTGTAGTAATATGAACCATTCATAACCTAGAGCCAAAACACTGTTTACGAATCAGCAGGGCTGCCAGATTGTATATAGTTCGATGCGAAATCGGTATAATTTGACTGCCGTTAGATTCATTTTTTTGTATAGTGTAAAGCACTGTATAATATTATACAAATAATCCATTTTAATAAATTTACTTATGTAATATACAGGAAACGTGTGTAAAAAAAACAGTTATATTGATTGTGAGTCATGACGTGGAAATGTGTAACCATGTATGTGCATTATAATAATTAATATAATTGTATGTAATGAAAAATTAGAAAAGGTTTACAAACTTGGTTAGTGTATTTGATTTCGTGCACATCCATTTCAGTCAAAAAATTTACAATTTATATAACTGAAATGAATGTATATAAAATACTATTTAAAAATAGTGACAATAATTCCTTACATACAACCAAAGAAAAATTTTCTGAAGCATCAACATTGGAAATACGCTTGAGTTTTGATTATAAATACATGAATTAAGATATATTTAAAACATTTTTAAAAAGTGAATTCAGAGATCTCTCGCACTGGACGCGGGCGCTGTTTTATCTAGTTATGCGCGGGTGATATTCTGTGTAGGGGGGGGGGGGGTTAACTCTCCTCTCCCCACTCCCCTCATATACAGTGTCATGTTTTTTTTGCCATTAATGCGATTACAGTGTTATACTGAGACATTAACGGTTAGTATCTAAGCTGTACAAAAGAAAGATTCGTATTTCATTTACAGTAGTTATTTTTTTTTGAAGTTTTGAATAAACATACCAGCTTTTGTATAATTTCACGATCCAAGTTTTATAATCTAAAGTAAATTGCTGGAAGCCCTTGGGATGTACAGTAACGGCAAAAAAAAACATTCCTCTGCGTTACGTACACAATTGTGTATAGTCTATTCACGGTTACTTCCAACTTTTCTGAGGGATTGTTAAAATTCTTCTTCCATGCTATTCCTCCGCCTCACGAAAACAAAGCTTAACTAAATCTCAGGCAGTTACACAAAAGTGAGGACAACACGCCACATTTGTGCTCACTCAGTTTCATAATATTTTTGAAGAGAACTTTTTCTTACCAGGCATTACCAACACGCATGCTTTCTCTCTGTTTTATTCACATTAATTATATATGAAAATTATTAATTTAGTTAAATTTAATGAGAAAAAAGATACTTTTCTTTTAGCAGAAGTATAAAACTCTTGTGATACATGACATATTTAGGGAACAATGATATACGTCTTATATTTGGTCATCATTCAAAGGTTTGATTTAAAAAGTGCGAAGATACCGCGAATGGACTATACTATAGGCATGAATGTGTTAACACGCTGTTTTCAAAAGTGCAGAAGAAATAATTATAAATATGGTTATAACAGTGGCGCCAGTTCTGTGGCATGTGATCAAATAATTGCTTTAGAATTGCACCGCACCACTGCATGTCATGATTGCCAAAGACCAACATTAAATTAAGTTATTCTCATGTAAATCGGAAAATGGCTACAAAATGTAATGCCAAATGTAAACAGACAACTTTTATTACTTTGGTATTAAATGCTTTGCCATAAATGAAATTATAAAATCACATATTGAAATCCTACGGTTTCTCATTTCCCAAAGCAAAAATTATACTGGATTTCAGTATCTTGCGCACAGTGACGATAATGCGTTTAAAGTTTTCCTTTGAATCTGTGTCTTAGCAATGAAAAGAGCAAGATTTAAAGAAGAATCTTTCATTTGTAAATACTGATATAGCCGTTAGCCAAAATTAATTCGAATTTGCATCTTCTCGTTCGATTTAAATTCACAACTATGCATAAATGTTTATTCCACACCTACCAAATTTTTCTTAGTCTTTAATACGGCATCAAAATAATACAACGCCCAAACTTCTACTGGAATACAAGAATATCCAGTAGTACGGTCTCACAAAGCCAAAAAAATGTTGTGCTCAGAAATAAAGTAAACTGACCACCGTCATTAAAAAAAAACTAATAGACGAATAAATTACATAGTTTTGAGTAATTTGTCACCTACCTTTCAAAATGTTAGCTTGAGTATCTGATACGTAATATTGAAGAGATAGCCCATAAACTATGCACACTTAATCTGTTTGTTGACTGTTTTATAAATGTATTCATAGAGCTTATTAAAATATTGTTATTTGTGTTTTTTTCTTTTTTAATTGCTCTTACGTACAATAATAATGACACTGCACTACTTATCTTATAGCACAGTATATGATTTAATTTTTTTTATACTTAAGTGCTCATACTTTTAACTTCAGTATATGACCAACAAATAGTAATAGTAATAAATATGATTATCTGTCCAGGTGTTTTTGCTGATGTTTGGAATTTTGGCGATGGTTATTTCAGTTAACTACATCATGATTATTCCTATTGTTGTGGTTGGCGCGCTGTTTGTGACAGTAAGGATAATCTACGTGTCATCTGCAAGAAGTTTAAAGCGACTTGAGGGCATAAGTAAGTATTGTCTTTGATGCATTTTTTTACGTCTCGTGTTCAATATATTTTATATATTAATATCGAATAAATACCTTGCCAGACGTTGCCTAACTTGTGCAAAATAATGCCACATCATACTATCCCTTGTACGTCACGTGAATTTCCATGATATTTTTACTGCCCACACAAAATCACAGTTTAGAAAATATTATTATAATAAAAAATTACAGTTTACTCTTTACGTATTTTGGTACTGCCAAAATCGAGCAATATTTATGAAGAACTTAGGCTTGCTTAGCAAAGAATGTGGCAATTTGTTCAAGCTGGGCTAATTGCATATGAAATATATTGACTTATTGAATGGCTACTTATTCGTAGCGAAATGAATAAGCTTAATGAATAATCATAGAGTTCGTTTAACCAGCAAATTTTTGTCGCGTGCAATAATTCTGTCTTAGGCTTTTGTCATCAGGTTAACAACTTTCATTTCTTTTTTACCTTTGTACACTCGGATATCACGATATTAAATTTAATGGCATCGAATCGTGAGGAAGTGTATATTATATAATTGCACTAGCAATCCTCAAAAACTGGGAGTAAAATATATTTTTTAATCCACATCCGGTGCAGACATTACTAAAGCCAAAACTTCGACATGCCAGCCATATTACAAATATACTTTTAAAATGAGTTATACTTCTGTCATTTTCTTATGTTAATGTATTTTAAAGTCCCATAGCAAAGAGAGCAGTGAAACTGCATGTTAGGGTTCATCTGCAAATACGTTTGCTTGATGTTCATTTTGCAGCCCGGAGCCCAGTATTCTCGCACCTATCGGCCTCCATCAACGGGCTGTCCACAATAAGGTCCTGCAAAGCGCAGGATATGGTCTGCAAGGAGTTTGACGACTATCAGGTGACGTCCACACTCTGCAGTTATACATTCTAAGAACTTTAGCACATACGCCGATTTTATACGCACACTTGGCAGCTGACATCTGTGAACTTATTTAGTAGCCTAACACCTCGGCTTACTTATGTGCAAAGTTTTCTATTTGACTCTCGTATAAGGCATGAACTTGAATTACATTTGTTCTTCATGAAAACGTTTATTATGTAAGGGAGCGTGCCCTCCCGCCAGGCCACCTAAAACTTGCATGCTGGAAAACTCGGAATTCTGTCACTTTTTAGCAGGCAGTGAAAGATGGAACATTCTCGGTATTCACCTGGGTTGGCAATAGTGAAATGGGTACATAAAATCATTTACGGAGATTTCAATAGTAGACTAAAATTAACTAAAATTTATATTTGTCTTTTGAGCATGTAACGTACCATAAATTGGGTCATTTTTTTGACAACAGAAGTGTGAGAAACGTGACTCAAGCAGTAAAGTCTACACGCTCAAATTTATTTGAAAAATAATATTTTACGTTAACTTATTCTCATTTCAATAAAACGCTGTCATATTACGTGTACTAAAATTTCTAAGTATTTATTAATGTAAGGAAGAGTTTTACAGTTCTAGAGTTGGGGGGAGGGGACTTTTAGTGTGGAGACTTACACTGGACAAAACGGAACTAACTTATCTTCTATTTACGATTTAATTGGTTTCTGTAGAGTGTAAGCTTGGTTTTTACTTCTACTGTAAAATACTTGACGCCGATATAAATTGAACTTTCCCCCACATTTTCAGTAGATATGACTGGAATATTTTCTGTAATTTCTACAGGTTTTTAGCCAGCTGAACTCTAGTCATTCATCAAAGATTACAAACTTAATAGAAGTATAGCAGATCCGGCCTCGACGCAGGTGAGCTGAAATCCTGAAGTGTGTCATATCAGTCGGCTCGTTTTAAGAAGGGAATCCAAATATAGGAATGTTAGCCTGAACGTGGGAAGTGTTTTTTTCAATTCGTCCTGCGCTCTATTGATTATACTGTTTATGGATGGTTTTAACTCTAATTGACAACACGGTCTTTAGGAATGAAACAATTTGCTTGGACATTTAGTAACGGAAAAATGAATCTGTAATGACCAGTAGTAAGAATCCATCCCATAATTACTTTGGAGTGATTCCGAACAACTATGTTAAACAGAAATCAAGTGGCGGGACCAAGGATCGAACTTGGTTTTCCCGAATACGAGTCCAGTGTAGAAGAAGAACAAAGACTCGTTATTCTCTATTTATGCACAATAGTACCAATTTTTATGGTATTAATTTTTTCTAATGCAAATTACATTTCAATGCCATTAATTTATGTTATAGGATCTCAAAAAATCTTGCATATTTATGGGAAATAAAATTAAACCTATCTGGAAAGTTACCATCTTCAGCTATTCCAAAACTCTTTTAAACAATATTTAAGTTTACAAAGTTTGTTGAGAGTAGTCCTGTTATTTTTTTTTTACTTGTTGATTTGGCATTAATTATTATTTGCGTCCCAAGAAATATCAGTCTTGAAAAAGCAAAACATTAATTTTAATACGTAAATAGTATGCATTGTACTGCGAGTGTTACATTGTTCTATAGTGAATTTGTTACATACTGTAATTAAAATTGATTATATTTTCTATAGGACCGGCACACATCCGCTTGGTATCTGTTCCTTACTTCAAACGCTACGTTCGGCGTGTGNGATTATATTTTCTATAGGACCGGCACACATCCGCTTGGTATCTGTTCCTTACTTCAAACGCTACGTTCGGCGTGTGGTTGGACAACTTCAGTAACATATTCATCGGCGTCATCGCCTTTACATTCTTGTTGTCTCCTGAAGGTAAGAACCGCCTTCAGTGTTTCTAGTGCAGCGTCGTTGCAGAACGACTTACTCGGGTATTATGAAAAATATTGTAAAATACTCTGTCGTACTTTTCACGAGTCAATTTATTTATATTGTCGTTTTATACTTTGATAAGACGTTATGTATATTACTCAAAAAACTACTTTCGTTTTTTTACATTTTGTTGTGAGGTTATACAAAATGTTTCAGTATAAGCGTGCAAAAATGTAACTGGGCATAGGGGCCGCACCACGGAACGTTTTGAGATTGGGAACGTGTGGTCCGCGAATCCAGCGAAAGGTGATACGGGCGCAAACATGTCTAACACGAATACAGGTGTCCGTATTGGTTACGTGGATTATTGACATTGCGTGTGTACACCGTTGACAGGTAGTACTGTACAGGACCACTCCACTGACGGACCTGTGCCAACGTATCAGTTTGTACCTCATACGAGTTGCTCAAAGTACGGCCACCAACCTCAACGCAAGAAGGACAACGGCGTAAGAGATTCTGCCCCATCCGTTCAAATATACCAAGAGTTATGCGTCCGTCGTTGATACATGCACGTACTGTTTTAATGCACAGACGACAGATCCACCTTGCGGACGATAGGTGAACCTCACATACTACATGGGTCGCCCACGCGTTTACGCCTATATCTCCTTTAGCTGGCCTCCTGGACCACACGTTCCCAATCTCAAAACGTTCCGTGATGTGGGCCCCTATTCCCTGTTTCATTTTGGCGCACTTTTGCTGAAACATTCTGTATATGACTTATGAGTATGTACACGCAATCCCCCCCCCCAAATATGCATGTACGTATTACAGTTTTTCTGAATTCGTGCTTGGCTATCTATCTAGCTATATGTTACTAGCCTGTGTGGTGTTTGCAAAGAATGTGTTAACGGTGGTGTGTGCTTGCAGGGACGTTCGGAGCGGGGGTGGGACTAGCACTGTCCCAGGCTCTCATGCTGACTGGGATGGTGCAGTACGGGATAAGGATGTCCACCGAGCTTGTGAGCCAGGTCACTTCTGTAGAGAGGGTTCTCGAGTACACACGCATCGACAAGGAACCGGCGTTGGAGTCTTCCCCTGGTGCGTCCTGCGGAAACTCCGCTAGAGTCCCTGACTCACGCATTGTTTATGTATCGTTCAATACACTCTTGTTATTCTTGTAATTAATAGTTATTTATTTTGGGATGCATTCATGGAAACCTCTTTGTTATTACCTTCGGGTTTAGGTTGTTATTTAAGTTCTACCTTTATAACATTCTTCTTTGAGTATTAATGAAGTATATTTAAGTATTAATGAAATACAATGTGTAGTGACCCAGCAACGTACCCTGAAATTTCCTCGATATAACCTCAGTGCACTCTTAAAGTAGATAAAGCTGTTGTTTTAGTTTTTAATGCCACTACATAAAGTAGGTTCCACGTTTTCCGAGAGTGATCTGAATAATTTGTAGTTATTGATATATGTAGGCAAAAGTTACTTTATTGCTGCTTATACAATTATAGTCACATAATATCAAGATATTTAAGGCTTGACTACTTTGTTATGCTTATTCATGTATATTTTGCGTGGCCTATGCTCTGTGTATCTTTTCACGTGATAAACCGTTTTGTACTTGTCATTATTTCAGACAGAAAGCCCGCCTCAGACTGGCCACAGGATGGGTGTATAAGACTCTTAAAAATGTCACTCAGGTACAGCGAAAATGATTCACCAGTTCTCAAAGAATTAGATTTCATCATACTTCCTACACATAAGGTAAGAGAACTAATTGTGAATTTAACGTGGGGCCAAAGTAATATTGGAGTCACGCTGCTATAAAAAATTAACATAACAAAAGTTCAAAACAGCAGCAGATTCCCATCGCCAGAAAACCTTTACATGTGTGAAAAACTGCTAGTCTTTAGAGTATTTTCACTATTATGCACTCTCATGTATGCTGTTGTTTGCTATGGAATACATAGACTTCAAATAAAATTAACGAAGATATTCATTGAGAATTCAATATATTTATATGTTACAGNTGCTATGGAATACATAGACTTCAAATAAAATTAACGAAGATATTCATTGAGAATTCAATATATTTATATGTTACAGTAATTATAATGCATGTTCCTTATTATTATTATTTTTTTTTGTATTTATGCTTTTTTCCTATTTTTTCCTTTAATGTGAAAGGTTGAGGATTTGTGAACAGTGAGTTCCTAATATCTCTTTTAGGATATATTTTTTAATGTATTGCTTTTTAACGTCTCCGCTTCATGCTGTATGCTGACTGCGAATATCTTAAGCTTACTATGAAAATATAAATTTGCGCATAAACGCAACAAATAAAATCACGGCTTAATAGAAACTCGAACGTGAAAACTGGTGGGGAATAGGGGTCTTAGTGAACTCGGCCGCGGATTACTCCCTTTGTTGAAAAAAAAAATCTCAAATATTTACATAAATTGTCACATGCTCGACGCATCCCATGCAGTCTGCAAACAAAAACATCTAAAATGTCATGTAAGCCATATAGCAATAGCGTTTGCTACAGACGTATGATCATATGACGTAATCTGCTGAAATTTTTTTATTTGTGGCTTGTATACAACTATAATCAAATGCTTATTTCGTGAATTTAAATCTTTCAAAAGAAAATACTAAGATTTATGGATAAAACGAAACAAATGGTCTTCTAGGTTGCATGTATTGCATCTGGTATACGGAACCAAAGGCCCAAAATAATTTTATCCGTGCGTGCAGTCGCATGTAGGCTGTACAAGGTAAACTGAGCACTTTTGAAAGCTCTACTTAAGATTTACTTGTATATAAATTGTGTATTGTTCCACCATATGTAAAATTAACATTGCCATATGCCTCATCACTTTATTCATGTGCTAGGCAAATTAAACTGTGAAATTATTAGAAAAGTAAATATTTTACCAATTTTCTAATTTTTACACTTATATAGTACGAGTAAAAAACACAGAAACCTAAAAATATTATTTCAGTATTCAAAAATGTTTACCTAACACATTTAATTCAACATTAATAATGGAACTACTTTCCCTCCGTTTTACCAACTTTACAGGGCGCATAAAAGTCAGTGTGCCCATTAAAATATATGAAGGTAGAGGGCCAGTGACATTTTTCAAAAGTTGACTTTAAAAGTGCTCAATTATTCATGAACATCCTAAACACGGACACATGCATGAATATGTGTATACATACACATAAAAGCGCACAGCATAAATGTATACACGCATGCATACATATGCTCATACGGAACAAGTTCGAATACTCGTGCATGGAACATGGTTATAAAAAATAAAGTGCTACGCGATTTGTTGGTAGCCACTGAAAATATTACATTTTCTCATCTGATACCAGAAGCGGATCTAAACTTTAAGTTCGTGGCATTGGAGGGAGGCACTGTTGCATCAAAATTTTAGGGATCGATATTAAATAATTAAAATTAAATCAATATTTTACACAATTCTGATATCACTTCCTTTAGGATTTGAAACATTTGCAGTACAGTTTCATTTAAATGTGAGAGTTCTTTTTTTTTTCTTTTGTAGGGCAGGCTGAGGTTGTTTAGTCCCCTGTGGTCCCCTTTCTGGATCCGCCTATGGCTGAGACATTATGTGCCACTACGAAAAGTTCTTGTGAAGAACATGGAGACAGATTATACGAATTAACATTTAAGATGCTAATTCGAGTGCAGTTTAATAGTTTTGGAGGTTATCTTCATTCTCGTCATAGTTTTTGTGATGCATCTGATAGGCTAGGCTATCAACCAAGTGAACTTAAGGTATGTGGCTCACAGGTGGGGATAGTTGGCCGCACTGGAGCCGGCAAATCGTCTCTGATATCGGCGCTGTACCGCCTCGCGGACATTGAAGGTACCATCCTGATAGACGGCGTGGACACCCAGGCGATCGGCCTTCACGACCTGAGGCAGCGCATCTCCATTATTCCACAGGAGCCTGTTCTCTTCTCCGCGTCTCTGCGGGAGAACCTCGACCCATTCAACGAGTTCACCGACCAACAACTATGGACAGCTCTCGAAGAGGTACGTAGAGTCAGTCTGTGGTTAACTCAGCACTTTAGAAAGTGCTGCTTAGCTACTTGTTTTGGCCCGTTGCAGATGTTTCCGCCAAACGTTCACAGATTTAAAGTCAAACATCCAAGCCTTGATCAAGTGATGCCGTGAAATTGTTACAATGNTTTCCGCCAAACGTTCACAGATTTAAAGTCAAACATCCAAGCCTTGATCAAGTGATGCCGTGAAATTGTTACAATGTGTATCACTGTTACGAGGGCAAATCAATAAATAAGTTACACTTCCACGTTATGGCCATGTATNGTAGACATCTCCTCCAGCGCTACGTAACCACCCGGAGACAGCTGCTTTCACCTCCTCATCGTTTCGGAATCGTCATCCACCGAGATCCTTTTTCAGCTTACCGAAAACATGAAAATCGCATGGCGCTAAGTCTGGACTGTATGGAGGATGTTGCCATACCTCCCACTTGAATCGCTGCAGCAGTTCGGACGTTTGGTGGGCCGTGTGAGGTGTTCCGTTATCGTCCAACAAAATCATATCGGCGCTTCTCTTTAATTGCTTTACGCAACCGGTTCAACGTTGAGGAGGTGAAAGCAGCTGTCTACGAAACTATGAAACACATTTAAATTTAACTTTGTATATTGTATCTATTACAATAAACGAATGTGCTAATATATAAACTTTTTGCCCTCCATTTATGAAGATCTTCAAATGATCAATAGAGGTTTTTATGCCATATCTCGAGGACCAATCAACCGATATGCATACAGAGATCCTCCTTTGCCGGATTTCTGTAAAGTAGTGTGTCAGGTGAGTGAACTGAACATTTTGTCATATTTGCGGAATAATTCTACTAATTTCCACAAAATTCTGCACACCTACATAAGGCCATGTAAAGTTACATGATTTAAATGGAGTCAGACAATTATTTTAAAAATGGCGGCCATATAAATATTTTTATGTGTTTGGCATATCTTTTTAACAATTTCAATCAAACTTTTTATGCTGACATTGTCTATTACAGAAATAGTATACAGAGCCTCTTTTTAAGCAATTTTGTAAGATAGCCCCATTAAAGAAAATAATGTTTCCATCATATATCTCGGAGACCAATCAACCGATTTCCATAACATTTTTCACACAGATAGCTGCCATTCGGAAAAATGTGTTGCAAGAGTCGTTTCAGCTAATCGCTACCACAGAATTCGCTATTTTCTGTGCCAAAACAAAACAGCACTTTAAACTATAAAAACTAAACCACATATACAAACACGCACGCTTCATCCTGGACCAAACGTTGCTTGGAATGTCACGTCGTAATACAATATAGTAATCACAAGGACAGTAGGTAGAAACACCACTGGCGGCGGGGGCACTTTCCACGTTCAGCCCTATTGCCTTACCCCGGCGGGAGAAGGAAGGGCATGCAAGCCAACATTTTTACGACCTCACACACACCTCACAAACATTTCAGTGTTATCCGGTTCCTATCTTCAAAAGTTCGAGCACTCTGAATGGCCTTAATCCAGACTATTTAAATCATACAATTTATTCTGGATTTTTGCAGGTCGAGCTGAAAGAAGCAGTTCCTTCGCTGGACTTTCACGTGAATGAAGGAGGCAACAACTTCAGTGTCGGTCAGAGGCAGCTGGTGTGTCTCGCCAGGGCCATTCTCAGGAACAACAAGATACTGGTGCTAGATGAAGCAACTGCAAATGTAGATCCGCAGTACGTGACTTAATTACGGTAGTACATTTAAAGTATTTCTAGAATACAATTACCAACTATAGGTGGGGTGCGTAACTAATTGTGCCACGTTATGGAGTTAGTTCTTCTGATTTGTAAGCAATGGTATTTATAAAATAATAATAGTTTAATTAAATTGCAGCCTTTTAAATTACATTTTAGATGTAAAGATTTTGAGTACACAAATAAGTATTATATTAACAATACAAACTACACCAGTTATTTGTACAAAAATAGGTAACAGTAGAAAATATGTGCAACACATAAAACGCGGTATCAGAAGAAAACGTAAATATTCAAAGTATGAAAATAAGAAAAGCAACATATTATAACACTTTGACTCGGAGATAAAAGAAAAAAGGATCCTCATAATGGGAAGTAGACATATAAAGAAAGATATGATACAAACATGGTTACTAAATCCACAAATCTTAAGCAGCAACGTCATGGCTAGAAAGGGACATGTAAAATTAAAATAGTAGTGAAAAATAGAATGTGTGTAGCGTAAAAATGGGAAATGAGTGAAAGGCAAACAGAAATAGACTTTTGGAGGAGAAAGGGGAAAAATCAGGAGTAAAATGTGAAGCCGGAGATAGAAGTGGGGAAAAGGATTTATTGGAAGTTATTAAATTAAAGCAAGAAGATTAAGACAATACGTACATGTGAAAAGTAATACAGAA
Organism: Clitarchus hookeri; assembly: GCA_002778355.1. Classification (NCBI taxonomy): domain Eukaryota; kingdom Metazoa; phylum Arthropoda; class Insecta; order Phasmatodea; family Phasmatidae; genus Clitarchus; species Clitarchus hookeri. Next base: position 23,345 of record NQII01001644.1, on the reverse strand, counting down.
GACATTCATTAGTTACATAAAAGAAGAATATGATGATGATCAACGGATCTCAAATGAGGGAAGTGATTAGATGCATGGCGTGAAGATAATTAGACGGTTAAATCACTACAATTTGAGAGTTTATATTAGTTAAACTATAGCATAACTTATTCTAAACTGCTTATTAAACGATTATCTGCTGGAAGATGAGGAAAACTGTGACACCGTGGAAACTCTTATTACAACAAAAATTTAATCACTCATTAAAAAAATATTTAGCTTTCCTTGTAGATTTAGTAACAATTAGCATCGAATATTTTTTCAACAGCGGCTAAAGGCAAAATTCGGTATACATTGAAGAGTTTGAACAAAATCGTACCAACTGAATGCAATATTGTTACGCGCTCACTGCTTCGCATACCGCGCGAGCGAGTGGAAGTGAAGAACGGCAGTTATATGATAGCGGCAGCAGCAAGTCAAAGGAGGATTGTTTTGAATGAACAGGCGAGAGACAGGATGTTGGCAGCGTATCTGTTACAAAAAGCGAGCAGACACGATAATCCATTTTTCGGCACATGCTGCTGACCCTGGTTATGTTGATTTCTGCGTTTATCTTAAGAATGCTCTGGATTACTGACCTCGTTCTCTCAGCGTGAAATCAGCGTTGAATCTTCCAGATGGTCAGGGTGAGCGATATAAAAGTGTGACAGGCCTCCGAGCAGAGAAGTTGTAGTTGATGAGTGAATGAGTGGCTGAGTTCCGAGCGATAGAAGACGAACAGCGAGGGAAGTGACCAGCGGAAGGGAAATCTGCGACTGCGAGCATCAAGCAGTGAAGAGTACGACTGGCAGGCTGGACTATTCGACTAGATGCGTGAGTGAAAGACATTACAAATGATGGCAACAGATAGACTGCACATGTGTTAATGATGCGTATGAGTTAATTGACCGTAACCAAACAGTGAAATTAAGGAGGACGTTAATTAGAGTTAAAACATACATTAAATATTGCGCTCACTCTTAAATAAAAAGAGTAATAGTGGAGTCAGATAATTTATTGATGTAAATAATAGCGGTGTGAATATATTACAAATAAAATTTAGTTCTTTTATTTTTACTAAGATATACATCCCTCACGAACTCAGATAAGCCCCTTAGGTGTTTCATGTAACAATATGATTTTAACCGATTTTGAGTGACTTATGATTTCTGCCCTTCATTGATAACAATATATGCAGTTACTTCCAACTTTTCTGAAGCACTGTTCTAATTTATAATTTCAGCATATTCCTCCGCCTCATGCAAACAAAGTTTAACCATTATAGAAAATCACACTCAAGGTACAACACTCCTTATACGTGCATACTCAGTTAAATAATATTTGCATGAGAACTATTTCTTACTAAGCATTACCAACACACGTATTTTCTCCTGGTTTTATTAGTATTTATTATAAAGAAAATACTATAATTTGTAGTTAAAATATACAGTATTGTCCATCTTAAGTAGACACCTCCAAAATTTCCGGAACGGTTGGAGATCACGAAATGCTGTTTTCGCTAAATGAAATTATGAACGTGGGCTAGTAATTTGCCGCAAAGTGACTATTCGTAATACGTGTATGGACAGAAATAATTAAACCACATATGACCCTCCCCCCTGGAAACATATTCAACGCCATCTGAAAGTACGTGCAAAGAGGAATTCAGTGATATAGCATATGCAAATGGAAAATAACACAGAAACGCCAAGAAATAATGTGCAAATATGATTAAGTTAGGTGGGCCGGTAGCATAGGGCAGTGGACCTATACTTACAGCTGTAAGCAAGCAACACGCCCCGTGACTCATCCTGGTGGGACCGCTTCCTAATAGCAGCGCAGCCCCAGTCCCCGTAATCTGTTATGGGAAGTGGCATTGCAGGGTGTGACTGAGTCTACGCAATGAAGTTCAGGAATGAGGAAAAACTGGACGCTCTTATTATTTGCGGTGAGTGTTGCAGAAATGCCAAGCAAGCCGTCCAAATGTTTGGTGAAAGGTATCATAATCGGATGCNCTTATTTGCGGTGAGTGTTGCAGAAATGCCAAGCAAGCCGTCCAAATGTTTGGTGAAAGGTATCATAATCGGATGCCCATCTCGTGGCAAACGATACGAAGAATTTGCACATGTCGCTTGTCACGAGGTAATTGGAATTTCACAACACGAGTGCGACGAAAGACTGCTACGGGCGAGACACATCAGCACGATGTGTTGGCATGTATCGATGCAAACCCCCACATGGGTACACGAGAACTTTCCAGGTTCGTAGGAAGACGTAAAANGCATGTATCGATGCAAACCCCCACATGGGTACACGAGAACTTTCCAGGTTCGTAGGAAGACGTAAAACAAGTGTGTTACGGATATTGAACCAACGGAAATTCCTTCCATGTCCCATCGTTCTTCATCNAGGAAGACGTAAAAGAAGTGTGTTACGGATATTGAACCAACGGAAATTCCTTCCATGTCCCATCGTTCTTCATCAGGCATTACATGAATGTAATGCCTTACATGAATGTACTGCCTCCAGCAGTATGTTCAGTTTTGTAGATTTGTTCTGATGTCTGTAAGGGATGACAGCAATTTTCTGAAGAACATACTATTTACCTGTGAAGCGACCATCACAAACCATGGGCGCGTAAACATGCACTACTGGGCGACGGAGGAACCGCATTGGGTCTGGCACGTGGAACATTAGTGACAGTGGAAAGTGAACATGTGATGTGGAATCGTTAGAGACTATACCATATGGTGATACTTCATTCAAGGGACAATGACTGGCTGTACGATTACCCATTTCCTCAGAGACAAATTAAAGTCACTTCTGGAAGACATACCGCTCCAAATACGTCGTAATATGTGGTTTCAGAATTATGGTTGTCCGGCGCATTTTGCTTTGAGGACGAGGCAAGTGTTAAATGAAACGTTTCCAAACCGGTGGTTAGGACGTGTTGGTGTTGTAAGATGGCCAGCTCGCTCCTCCGACCTCACACCTCTCGGTTTTTTTCTCTGGGGAACACTGAAAGATAGGGTGTACAACACGGTTCCTACGACGCCAGAAGACATGCAGGGACGCACTGTGGCTGCTTGCAGAGGCATTATGCAAGAAACACTTCAGGCAGCTCGTCGCTCGCTACATGTGCGTTTACAGATCTGTATTGCTGTCGATGGTAAACACATCGAGCACGTGCTGTGAAAAAACCTAATGTGAAGAGTTTCAACCAAAACGGTGCTCTTTTCTACTATGCGTGAGGATGCGATTGCATTTATCTTTAGGTTGGTTTGTTCTATTTTTGTTGTGCATCTGTACGCACTCNTACTATGCGTGAGGATGCGATTGCATTTATCTTTAGGTTGGTTTGTTCTATTTTTGTTGTGCATCTGTACGCACTCTTTACTCAGTACAGTTAATGACTAGGAAACCATTCTCCTGAATTATGTTGGTATCTGAATAAAATGTAATGTATTGATATCAGACTTGCACTCACATTGCCCGTCTTCCCACCGCTGTGGTGCTCTCCTTTGTCCAATGTCGCATTCCGTGCCCCTTGGCCCATTAACGTAGGCGCTGCGCTGCAATAAGGAAGCGGTCCAGCTGGGATGAGTCACGGCGCGTGTTGCTTGCTTACAGCTGTGAGTAAAGGTCCACTGCCCCATGCTACTGGCTCACCTAACTTAATCATATTTACACATTATTTATTGGCGTTTCTGTGTTACTTTCCATTGCGTATGCTATATCACCGAATTCCTCTTTGCACGCATTTTCAGATGCCGTTGAATATGTTTCCAGGAGGGAAAATCATATGTGGTTTAATTATTTATGTCCATACACATGTTACTAATAGTCACTTTGCGGCAAATTAATTGCTCCCGTACGTCATTTCATTTAGCGAAAACAGCATTTAGTGATCTGCAACCGTTCCGGAAATTTTTGGGGTGTCCACATTAGGCGGACCACTCTGTATCTTAAAATTTTCTTTAACCAAAAATAGAAGTATTAAACACATGTGATACACGCATTATTTAGGAAGCAATCACACGCGCCATACATGGGACGATGTTTCAAACGTTTGATTCAAAAAGAGTGATGAAAGCGCGAATATACTCTAATATATTTTTTTAGCACTATGAAACTGAATCAAGCTACACATTTGGTGTTTTCAAATTTCTTGGCTACATCCAATTTTCGTAAACAGATTAATGCATAAAATTTAATGTGAACATTACATTATTTCCCCTCTTAAACTCTTATTTCTTAGATTATTTTGTAAAAACCCTACGTTAGGATAGAACAGTGCACTATGTTGGTGTCCATATTTTAAGTGAATGGGGAAAGTCCTCAGTAAGCTAATACTTCATAATAAATATAATTTAACTTTACAGGACGGATGCGCTGATACAAAGGACCATAAGGTCAAAATTCAAAGACGTCACAGTCCTCACCATCGCTCATAGACTGAACACCATCATGGACTCCGACAGGGTGCTAGTGATGGACGCTGGGAGGATGGTGGTTAGTATACAAATAGATGTTAAGGTTTTTTTTACTGAGTAATGGGGTAATTGGATATATGTGAACACAAATTAAGAGCTTGTATTCTCCTAAGTTCGCGTTTTGTTGCTGTCCCTTTTTTAGTAATTATCCTAAGCGTAAACACGTGCAGTTTTGTTAAAGATAAAGCCCATTAAGATTTACTTTCTTCTACTGCTAATTGAAGTGTTGCAATATTATTTTAATTTTATTGGTTATTTCACCATAATTGTTTAGAAACACTGTTATTAAGTCTCAAGTGCTATGGTAGCTTCTTAAGAAATAAGTAATTATGAAATATTAATATAATGGTAAACAGAATTCATCCCAGTGTTTTAAATATTATATTCCATACTAAATTATATGCAGAATATAAAAACATTTTTTTATTTTGCTCTAAAGAAAATTATTATAGTAGATTTTTTAATGCGTTGCAAGTGACCGCGTTACGCTAAATGTAAATTTATGTTTTCTGCAGAGAGGCACATAAATGGCATGTTCAAATGGCGAATTTAGTTTTCCAGCCTTCATTACTTTTAGTGTGTTCGCACATTTTTTCATGTTTCTTGGCTCATATAGCAAAAATTTTGTAACCATAAATTTGCAAGAAATATTTTATAAATTATACTTCGAGCAATTTAGAATACTGTGTTACATTTGTGCTTAAAACTTGACAAGCACCAAAACTGTCGCTTGGTAGAAAGTGTTTATACTGGTGTCTAAAGGGCCAATTTACTACTTANGACGTACCCGCCTGTGCTTCGCTAGAGCTTGAGTACGGACGGATAACATATAGGGACGCCGCAGGCGTCAAACTGACAGGTTTGCAAGCATAAATAAAAAATTTAGTATTGTAGATTTTGTACTTTGACATACATTAATCGATAAGTCACTTTCCGTAATACTCTACGTAATGACAATTGTTTTTGTAAAGCTTGTACTTACAATAATTACGAAAATATTGTCGCATTGCGGCCTGCTACGCCTAAAATTAACAGTAGAACATTACCTACATAAGTTATCAACCCGAGGGGTAGCTCTACAAACAAGGGGTTAAATAAATAATAAACGTAAGGCAACTCGCTTCAAAGTCAAAAGAATGATAAAAAGGTATGTGAGAGGATACTCTCCTTCTTTCTCGGGATCCAAATAAAGCTGGTTGAGAATTTGGTATAGGAAAATGCATTTTAATGAAATGCAGTTATTCGAAGCCAATTTTGAAGATGTAAACTTGTAATGAAAACCTAGGTGTGAGAAATGATACTCTCAATTTTCGCATTGAGGCAAATATAATAATTTGTTTTTCAATCATATTAAATTTAATTATTAAACTTTCTGATTTTTCCAAGGAACGGGCTTTGCAATAATGTTACAAAAGGCTTCGATAGCAAAGAAGCGCGTATTTTTCTTCTCAAAAAAGTCCGTGGTGTATATCTGTCTTTAACAGGAACGCCAAAAAACAGAATTTTATTAACATGCATTTCCCCATACCAAATTCTGAAATAGGCAACAGCCTTAAGTAGGTTTCAAGTGTATCTCAGTTCACAGTTCTTTCCGTGGTTCTATCTACCAGCCATATGGGGGAGAAAACAAATTAGAAACACCGTGATTCTTATACAAATTAAAACTAATTTATTTTAAGTATTTAAAAGAATAACCAGACACATGTCAAAATGGAAACATAGAAAACAGTATATAATAAAAATTACTCGGCTGACTATAACAGTACGAATTAACCATTTCAAATGAAACCATTTATACAGTCTGATCATCTGAAGGGGAGAGCCCGATAAATAAGCTATAAAACTAAACTAATACTCTACTGCGACTCTTACCAACGAAAACCTGACTTATCTTAACCTGGGCTAAATTTAAGGACTACAAAATGTGGTACTTAAACAGCGACCCTAAGTAAGAAAATTAATTCTTACCTAGGACTGGCACATCCACAGCCCAACCGCCGCCGGCAGGGTGAGACCCCAGGCGTGAATCCATGCATGTGTTTTTAAATAAGACAATTTAAGGCAAAGACAATTTAAGGAAACGTAGGTTAAGTCAAATGCTTACTGTGTTCCTCACAATATATTTGTATGCAAAAGCTCACAAAATTATTGCAACAGGGTATAATAACTAAATAATAAAAAAGAAAAGTCTCGGTTGAGGTAAATTTATTTTAAATTACCTTAAGAAAATAACATTCTCAGCTCAGTACATATATAATCTCTTTTGGGAAACATCGTGATGTGAAGACAATAATAAAATATATTTGAATACAATATTCAAATTTTTTTTTAGGGAAAATAATTACTTTTAATACAATTATAATTTTATATAGTACTTTCATAATCAGTGGGTTATTTGAACGAAGCGCCAGGATCTACAGAATTTTTTATAATAATGCATTACATTATCATTGATTTTTGTGCTATTTTCAAATTTATTTTTTTAACTACCATTAAATGTCCGAACGTAGCAGCATGCACATGCATGGTTATTAAGGCAAAATCATATAAGTTTGTTGGGTTTGGCTGGTCCACTGGCGAAACTGGCAGAAACGCCGAGCCAAACTCGGGAACGGGGTATGTTGCCTCGGGAGAAGAGGTTACACCGGATCAGAATTCCATTTTCAGAAGTTCCAGGGCCAGCAACCTGACATCCATCAACTCGAGAACCGCATACACCTAAGTCGTGGACCGCGCTTTAAGAATTCACAGAAATATTATGTTAAACACGCTAATTAGATTATACACTAAAACATAAACAATTAAGCGTTACTTAGTATTACTCACCGAAGACGGTGATTCCCAATTTCAAACCATTAAGTATGAAAAAAAAACACAAAATGTCAAACAGCAGTAAATTTGAGATGTTTCATGGCTGACAAAATGTCCAAGACGGACGAAAAAGACGGAATCGTCAAATTTCAAACATCGCCTTAGCGAAACATTTATAAACACCAAGTATAACCTTGTATATACTTGCCACTTACAACATAGAGATCGACAGGATGATCGTCGTGCAGCGCAAAGAACATAAGACATAACAAATAATATCATAAGCAATATTATTAGTTAATTAAGAAAATATGTGTTTTAGATGAAATAACTGTACTTACAATATTATCGTCATAATTAATTATAACAATGCGTGCAAAAAAAAGTACCAACTGAAAAGTCATTCTTTATGTTTACAACATTACTAACAAAATACAGTTTTTTTTACAACTTACAGAATTTTCTGTCAGATATTTTTACTTAAAAGAAACCCGTACTTTAATTTTATTTTTTCAACTGGACATATTTCAACTATTTAATAGTGACTGCCATATTGGATAAACCAAATATATTTAAATGACTTCAAACTATGCCTGATAGATGGCAGGTAACTGCTTACTACAGCCGAAGATGAGCTCTTAATTGTTAACGGGGCGCTCTTAGCCGTAAGGCCACCCCGCACCCCGGCCTCCCAGTAGGCGGGGAAGAGGGATCACGCCCTCTCAACGCAGACATGACCAGCGCTTACCGAAATTGATCAAACCCGTAGCTCCGACCTGTTCATCAGGCCGCACCGAGCATAGCCCCTATCTGATGTAACAGATCGCACCGAGCATGTCCTACCACAAGGCCTGAGATCCTAGCAATCAGATTACCGAGCGTGTGGTCTGGCCGGAGCACTACCCACGCCCCTGACGTCATCTCGGGGACGCCCCCGGAACATGCCCTGTTCACGTCCAGCTCTTCAGCAAGAGGGGGAATCTCTCCGAGCCTTCTCCAGCATGCGGAGTCAACCACTGCCAGCACGAGTCCAACCTCATATGATCCGTATATCCAGAGAGTACCTCTGGATGGGCCAAACAGATCATCCCATGCTACCTCTTATTTTCCATGGCACTTATGGGTTTTCCAATGCCTGACCACCACCGCCAGGCCCACGGGCAGGGAGTCGCGGAGAATCTCTGAACAGGTGGGTACCGCCATGACCGTCCGGATTTATTCCCAAGTTGTCGTCACCGAAAGCCGTGCTCGCCACGCCACCCATAAGGCCAGCCCGCTGACATCAGACACGCGTCCTTTACCATCCTAGAATTTCTTCACAGGGAAATTCCTGTCTTGGGCCCCAGTGGCCTGAATGCCAAGAGGTCCAACACCCCACCAAGTGGTTGGGCCTTGGTACTATCTATCGGCCCAAGCCATCATGGAAGCTGATTCCCATAGGGCACGGGCGGCAGAGCCCAATTAGTTTAAACAGGGGTGGCACAAGAAGCCTTGGGTTTCCATGGATGTTGAGAGGCTATAAGAGACGCATCACCCATTCTTTCCAGAAACCGGTAAGTAGGTTGGGCTCGGTTACTATAGCCTAGTACTGCCACACCGCCTCAAGTGTCCAACCTACGCTCCTCCCACCGGAGTGACCGTACGATCCTCCCCCTGCCTGATAGATGGCAGTGGAAACCAGGAACGAAAAGCTGTGTTTTAAAAGGAAAGAATAAAACTTACCAAATAGCATAATTACTAAGAAGCAACGTGTGCCAACAAATAAAAATGGCACAGCCGGTCGTCGCCCTGCATCCTAGTGCCATCCTCTTTCTGTGGCTAACACATATAGTGGTCCAGCCAGATGTCAAACCGCGGCTCCCTTCTCACCCAGGAGCCGACGACGAGGGCCGAACCATAGACCAAAGATTAGGTATACCACTTATTCGTCTTCTGCGCATGTACCCAACATTGACCTACCCCAAAGGAACACAACTGCCAAAGTCACATGGTCAACAGTGAAGAACGAGTTTGTGTATATCTTAATTTTTAAATGACAACCACTTTTATATTAATAATATACTTTTACTAATTTTAATTTAGACAAACTGCATTACAAATTGGTTATAGGAAACAAAAAACATTTCAAAGCACTTGTGTACTAAACAGAGTTCGAACCGCAAAAGAAATCCATGACATTTTTACTAGCCGTATTGGCAGAAAAGCAGTTCAATATATGGTCACGGAGATTAGTTGTGCGCAGCCAGCGAGATCGGTCACCCTCATCTTCAGTCTATGGGCCGAACCCACCATCGCACACATAATCCAGCTCGAGGGGTGGGCTGACTTCCTGCCCCGATCTTATCACTCGCATCTCAGCAGTAACAAAACACGCCCAAAAAGTTTAGGTGACCGACTTTAAGGTGGCCACCTGGTTGAACGAATGTTGCACCTCTGAGTCCTAGAAAAGCGTGGGAGCGCTACGGGCGATCGAGACATGCGCATCAACTCTCTCATCGCCTCTACGCGCAAAGCACTGAACTGGCGTGCAGTCTTGCCGTCGATAACGCACCTCTATGATGATTTCAGCGGAGACCCTACGATTTTATGACATAATAATAATAATAATAATAATAAAGATTTTATGCTCGTCCCTATTCCTTTTTTAATTTTTTGTGCTGGAACGTTCATATCAAAAAATGACCGTGAAAACTCCCGTTTGAGCCATTTCCGCTATCACAAAAACTTGCTTTAGAAGAGAAATGGAGGAACTTAAAAACGTATACATACGCGTAACTTTTCTTAATAATGCTATTCGTAAGCAGACCTCACTCCGACACGTTGGACGGTTTTTTTAATAAAACGTTTTCTGCCGGAGCTCTGCACACCGCCTATGCGCGTACTCACTATCGCACCCGTGCGACACTCTCCAAGAACGTCCTCACCGTTCCGCGGCGGTACAAAGACTCCTTGAGCCAACAACACACGAACATCGTGCGCGCCCACGACTGCTGACCCAGCGAGACCGCGAACGTTGAACCAGAAGTTGGTCAGGCCTCTCGTCCACCCACTCCTCCACCCGCGGCCACCGATCGAAGGCGGAAACTGCCAACTTCGCGGAAGTATAGCACTGAACCCTATGACGTCGGTGCACTTGCGTGAATATGTCAGCACAGCCAACGGCGTCAACCGCCTACTATAATAAAACCAGAGGCTTGCGGCCTCACAGTCGCGCCAGGGAAATAAATTTTCAAACACAGACCACGAACAATTACAGAGACATTTTTTCCCCTATGTGACAATATTTCTCTCTCTCTAAAGTTAGCCTGACGAAACTTTGCTTTATCTCATTTCAAACATAAAAGTTTGTTAGTACTATGCATTAAAAAAAAATAATCATTATGATATTACAGAAATGCAGTTTATGCATCAAGGTATATTTTGAATTTTTTTTTATTTGTAAAGAATAAACTAATAAAATTTTAAATATTAAACTAATTAACTCATTTATTTGCTGGTATGTTACGTTTTACTTGCTGCAAATAAGACCACGTAGACTTTTTTTCTGTAGGCACCCACTTCTTTGGGAAAAAAAAATTCTTACAAGAGTTAACATAACTATTTAGGCTTTTGTCAAATATTGTGCAGCACGGTACATTACCGAAATAGATAAGGAATGACTGCACTGAAAATAATTCAGTTTAACATCCAGTTAAAAGATTTACGCGAATTGAATATGTTCTAAAACTTTATGCTGAGAGTTTTCAAATAAAAATGCCTGTGTTGTTCATTTCCGGATACATTTATTTGTCCTAGAAACAATCAAACAAAGAAACTAGATTAAATTTTCGAGCACGTTCTTTACTACGTATGTGCCACTGCCATTTTATGCGCAGTTATCGTGACTTCGATATCAGTATTGTTGTGCAGTTAACAGAGTTTTTACGTAAAATAATGACAATAGATAAGGAAATGTAATGGATTAAATGAACTGCTATAATTAAAAGTATCAAAATACTCGATACATTTCAGGAGTTTGACCATCCTCACCTGCTGCTGCAAAACACGCACGGCCACTTCTACAAAATGGTACAAGAAACTGGTTCAACCACAGCTGAGAAATTGCACCAAATTGCGTATCAGGTAAGGAAGAATACACCCATCTAAAAATATCCAAAATAATGAATTTGTTAACTCCATGGGACTCATTTTATGCAACAAGCATAATTTTTCTGTTTATGCTTATTAAAATAGGCTTTGTTAAGTCGAGAATTCAGTAATCTTGGAGAATATTATTATAAGATGTGAATACAAAATGGAGGGCAAACAGAAAATGGGCATCAGGTGGATAAGTAGCGAGTATTTTTATATATGGAAACTATTTTCTGCGATGTCCTGTACATGTCCACGATCCACGAAACTTTTGAAATGTTGCATCTTAACGGATGCAGCATATTTACGCGAAGTAGAACACAAAACAGCAGTTGAATAACACAAAAATAAACTGCCACTCAAATGGCGTGGCGTGCATTTAGGAAGCTAGTTGAAATTCCCAAAATGTATGCAGGGAGTAATTTTTACAATAGTGCACTGGAGCAGGTTCACCAGAAGCGTTTCAAGAGACGAAAATTCTCACCTGTGGGTGGATCGAATGTAATGAGAGCATGATACGTTTCAACCACGTTGTTTGAGGCTAGCCATAAGACGAAATTTAGTTGCAAGTTCTTCGCTAAAAAATTAATTGAAAAATTTTATATTACTTACAGTTTAAAGTGATTACTAAGGGGAACGTAGACATTCGAATTGTTGGCCAAAGCACGCGTTTATTGGAAATATTACAAAATGTATATGTATTTAAAGATGTATTAAAAATGGATTCAAAATTGAACCACTGATTGTGTGGACAATGGGAAGTTTATCAAGCTCTCTCTAACTCTTGCGAAACATGTTGCTACATAAAATTTATTACATGGAAATAAATAGATTATCAACATTGTTTTGCATTAAATTTCGTGACTTGGATAAATTGTTAATCAGAGTTATTAAACATGGTTTCAGAATTACTGAAAAATCACCTTTTGTAATTACCACACGTCCTATGGTTTTCTAGGAATATATAAAACGATTTTAGAATTGTAAGGTTTACTTTATTTTGTGCTTTCATAAGTGCTACTGCCCTTAGGTATCTGAGCCTACGTAACATCTATTTAAGTACTTGGTTTTTAAAGTTGTTTTGCGTATTCATAGAAAACAATAGTAACCCAGAGTGGTCTTTTTGATTAATTGTGACACGAACTTTAATTTGGGCACTATTTGATGTGCCCGGAATATGCGTCCGATATAACTTAAACCTGCAAATAAGCTGAAAATTGTGGAAAAATTATGTATTTCGTTATCGGAAAATTATAAAATAATTTCCGATCTTTGTACTTTCTGAAGATCGTACTTAGGTACTTAACTATTTCTATTTTATGACTTTTTACGCGCCAGCAGTGGAGTCGTTGGATACGGAATCAGCCCCTCGGATAATTAAGTGCGATGCAATAATCGGTTATAGTCTGTAAGAAGGAAAATTCCCAGCATTAACCTGGAATGATTTCGGAAAACAACAGAAAATCCAAATCATTATGGCCGTACCGGGTATCGAACCCTAGCCCTCCATAGTACTAGTTCAACGTGTTACCGCTATGCCATCTCGCATTCATATAATAAATTTAATTACTTTTGAATTACTTACTAGATTTAATTTTTGGGTAAATAATAACTTAGTTTTGTGAGCACAAAATTCCTCGACGAATGACTGATATGTAACTTGGTTTACTAGAAATAAGTAAAACGCGTTAGTGGAAATTAGATTACTGTATAAATAATGTCGAAAAATAGTTAAATTCAATTCTAGTTAACCAGTGTACAGTTTTCCCCACCGATAAATGTATTGTACACGTGGCCGCTGCTGTTGCACTACAAGTAAACACAGATGTTAGTTTGAACTTTTCCTTCGCTTTCAGGTAGGGTATAAAAACAAATGAAATGAGGTTGGCTCTAATTTTAAGCCGTCTGTTCTACCTGAGTGATATACATGTTGTTTCCTACTAACACGAAGAATGGATATTTGAGGTGAGAAAGGAGATATGGTTGAAAAAAAGCGGAATGAAGGCGGGGGATGAAACAGGAGTGCCTCGAGAAAGCCCCTACGCCACGGCAATTCCAGCTACATAATCCACTTGAAAACCTCTTTCCGAAGAATTTCCCGTACCCATCAAGAGCTTAGGATCAAACAGGAAACCTAGCGTGAAAGATAAATATAAAATGCAAGACTTATTTGGAACATATTATAGTCGTATTAAGGGAATAATCTGCACCACACGAAATACCTCGAAAGGCTGTTCACGATAAAGTAGGCACTTTTGAAATAAATTTTTTTTAATAATCACAGATCATAACTACGTATATGCTGCAGTACACAACTACATGCAGGCCGCCAGTTAACTTGGCAGTTCTAAGACTTGACGTTGTACTGCGAGTGTAATGTTCATATTTGTGGCTGCTGAAGTGAATATTTTTATTGTGTATACATACGAGCACGAAATCACATATTATAAACAAATTTACTTTCCTAAAAAGTCCATGGCTTCACTTGATGGATGAATAAAGTGAGACAGTCCACGGCAATGTAATTTTACATGAGGCGGAAGAATACAACATGAGTGAGTGAGTGAAGAGATTTGGGCGGCTCTTAACATAGAGTTCTTGAGAGCCGATGAGGGTGAAGTGAGGTGAGTACGGAGCAATTCCTGAATAAAGGGGCGGGGGAAACGGAAGATCCCCGAGAAAACGCGCCGACCAGCGGCATCGTCCAGCACGATTCCCATTTACGAAACATACAAGATGAAAATAGTATATTTTAAGCAGGGCACTAAAAAGTACCCGGTTCACCGTGAACAGTGTATAGGAAGAATTATTCGTCGCTACATGCGTAATTTCAACTTTAATGCACTATATGTAGCAGCATTGTTCTGCAACCTCACTTCACTGCAAGGTATAGTAATTGTATGCAGTAATGAGAAACAAATACTACAGTTGGACATGGTCTTTATTGTGCAACACACGCCATTTCATAAATACTTTAAACATTACGAGCGCAGTTTAGTTGAATTCATGGCAGCTATGATTATATGTGTTTTATTAATATCTGGGTAATTTATTCCCCAATTTTGTTAATTGCTCTCTGCATCTTGTCAATATTTAGTTGGGCTAGTCGTAGGAATATTTACTGTGTTATAAAAATTATGATATAAAATTACTCAGCGATGCCACATTTGTAAAACGATGAGGTAATAATTATGCGTATTAAAATAATAATTGCTTACAAAATTAATTTTTCTTTTTCAGGAATACGAGTCCATGAAGCACACAAAAAGATCCCCTCTAAAAGAAGAGCAGGTTACAAGGCTATAGTGGCGTTATTAATGCAATAAATGAATTTTTTTTTTCAAATATTATCTCAAGTGATTCATTTCAAAAATTGCAGTATTGTCCCAAATAAAACCTCATTTCAATGTATTGTACTATAATAATTTTAAAGTAAGTATAAGTAACAATGAATATATTTTTTAATTGTTTATGTATTTATTAAAAATAAATCCATATTTTTCTTAAACCCTTATCCTATGGGACTTTCCAGAGCTACTCTGGGCATTTCTAAAATGGTTTTGTATGTTTGTGGGAAGACAGAACGTGATTTCCTCAGAACATAAATTACTACATGCAGAGATAAGATAAACGAAATTTCCAGGGAAAAGATGAAAGGCCAAAGAAAATGTACATATTACCCAAGTGAGAAAAGTGGGGACTTGCAATTATTGCTGATTATTCCAGAGATAAGTTCTGAGAGACCGGCCTGAAAGCTAACACAAGTGAAAGACCAAGAAGACATGTACCTGAATGGTTTTTTGCTGTCTTATTTATTAATTTTTCAGAAGCATTTAATTACTGGCGGTAAATTATAACTCCTGAGGTGTTAATCATCTTTCAAGAAAAAAATAACAAGTCAGCGAGGTAGCGTTTACCGAGAGAGGTATCGCAGTTGTAAACCATCCTTCGACTCACATTTGGGAGGACCCGAGTTCAAATCCCGGTCCAGCCATCTTTATTTTGGTTTTCCATGGTTTTCCGAAATTACTCCAGGCTAATTCTGGGATGGTTCCTAAATGCATGCCCTGTTCGATTCTTTCCCAGTCCCTGGTTAAATATTGTTTCCTTACTAAACCCTTGCGATAATCAGAAAGACTTAAAAAATTAAATAAAAAATAGCAATCTCGCTAGTCTTAATTAATTTATTCTACCCGTCCTACATAAAACTCAGGTAGTTGCATAGTGGTGAAAGCGGATTAAAACTGCTTAATTGTAGTCCTAAAATTTCGTAAATTGGCTCAACCATGGATATATGATTAATACATTTTTCTGCAATGTACGCCTCTACTTTATCACCCGTACTACATAACTAGGTACAAATACAGTCGTTGACATCAAAAGTTGCGCATCAAGAAGAAACCGTTCGATTCAAGCGAAATTTTAACAGTGTGATGGTACAGATAAAAGAAAGAAGTAATTACAAAATTGCATCAAAACAAAGTTCAGCCAACTTGCAGCACAGGAGAAGGCGCTCTGGCTACAATGTGCACACTGAACAAATGACTGACAAACCTCAAACATACCTCAAACATAGGTTACACATATTTCAAATATGCCTTTGACCTAAAACATGTCTCAAGTATGCCTCAAATTGCTTCAAACACGCCCCTAACAGTCTTCAGTAATATTTAATGTACAAAACTGATCTAAAAAATATATCAAACTGAATTGTAGGCCCCCTTGCGCATTTTCCCTTGACTGGTAAATAAGTTTCACAGCCAAACACGTACCGATAATAACTGTCAAAACAGATGGACATGAAATTAAAATTAAGAAGTCAGAAATTCGTATTTTACTCTATTGCGGGCTTTCCCTGTGTGCGTCCCTTTCCTCCGCAGTTGCATTCCACCACTGCATCTCGTAACTTCGCTGCATCCTCATCGGCGCGGGAAAACTCGGTTAGGCACAGCCCGAATTTCTGACATGATAAAAATGAGGCACATAAAACTCCACACTTCTCCTCTTTTATATGAAGGAACTTTTCTTTACCTAAACGTAACCGTTAATGTTAGCGTAGCATCGTTGCTGATATCTCACACGATGCACTTCTCTATGCAACGAAGGGTAGGCTTCGACAATTACCTGAACCGGAACCTAGGGCGTTATCCTAATTAGATTTTCCCCTTATTTGAAGTCTAATCGCATAAGAATCGCTAGCTGGGCGTAGTGGAGTTTACGATATTATGATATGCAAGTGACAACTACACTTCACTGAGAGAAAAGTTTGTTTCAGTAAGCGAAATACTTGTTTGTAAAGGACCGAAAATACATTTAGTTGGCCAAACAAAATATTTGGTTGAGTAAAAAAAACTTGAAAAGCAACAAAATTAATTTTGTTCGTCTAACAAAATACACAATTGAATAAACCAAACCTCTGTGTTGGGTCAAAATAAATTAGACTGTCAACAAAATATTTAGTTGAATCAACTACATGCATTTCTTTGGCCACTCATTTGAGTGTCTCCTTTCCAAATACAGCCCAAGAGTTTGTTTGTATTTTTGTGACAATTACGATAGTAACATTATTTGTTAGTGCATTTATTGATGTTTAATAATGGCATAAGCATCTTAATGAAACAAGTTCAACGGGAAACAAATAAGTAAGCCATAAAACTTGAAATATTTATTTAAGCACGTTGTGCAGTACTTGAGATGTATATATTTAAAAACATTATAATTTTCTCCGTAGTCATTATTTGTGAGGGCTTAGCGCTCAAACGATTTAGGTTCGAATCTCGGTTGAGCTTTAATTTTTTTTGTATTAACAGAAACTGTTTAATGTACGTAGAGGTAAACAAATCTTTAGTTGCACCAACCAAATATTATTTCGGGGCAACCAAACAAGAACAACAAAATAATCTGGTTTCGACAACAGAATATTTTATTGCCCCTATACAAACCAAATCATTAATTTCGTTGAGCCAAACACACTTTTCTCAGTGTTCGTAGCATGGCCATTTCGACCTCACTTATTATTTGCACGTCGTAAATGGGCTCTTGGGTAAAAGTGAATGAGAACCGTGTCCCTGAACTCACAAGCGACAGACACTCGGAAAAACACCCAGGCTATTCCCGACCTCACGCCGCAGCCACCTGCTTGCGGTTACTGCGCGCTGGCATGTAAGACTATATGTACTGCGCAAAACAAATGCTTTTGCGATAGTCGCTCATGAAACCAGTGATGTATCGATGCAGGAAATAATCAGTGAAATACAGCAAGCAGCTGACGATACCGGGGGTGATGGAAAAATCACACACAATATTTGCTAAATAATTCAAAATAGTGTAGATACACTAAACGCCACACTGACGGATTACGATCCTGAAGAAATAGTGGTAAAATAGAACTAATTGGGGTTGTTTTGTGGTTATTTTCTCTTGTGTTTCTTTGGTGTTTTCAAGGTCGAAGCCTACGAATGGTGAAGGCCAGAGTCCTGGACGATGCACTAGACACCGTAAATGGATGTCCATCAAGTGGAATAATACAGTACTATTTTAGACTAATTTCAGTATGATAACTTGAAACTGGAGGGAGCGAACACAAGCATCGATATGTATTTTTGTAATGGCCTACATACATTTTTTAAATCGATTTTTTGGGACTTTCACAAATTTTCAGATTTTATTAAGTTTTCGATGCCAAGTTTAAGTTCACAGATAAATTACAAAGAGCAATGCCAACATACAACAAACAAGGCGGAAGTAGTGCTGTCAAAATTCGAAATGACGGTCATCAGACCAGAATGGTTGAGCAGCATAACTGTAGGAAGAACGCAGAGGTCGTCATAAAATTGATGCTTTTGAATGGATTTTTCAGGTTCCTCAAATTGTGTACTGTGTTTTAAAGTTAAAGATCACTGTGGGTCAAGGTCAAAGAGTATTGATACAAGTCGTCCAAAATACCTGAAATAGTGACAAATGACTAAGGTTGGCGAAATTTAACAGGTGCATTAAGCGAAGAAAAAAATCAGCTTAATCAACTCATGTAAAATAAAAGAGCAAGAGATGTTTATGAAACGCTGGTTATCGGATTACGTAACACTTCAACATCGTGTTTTGATTTTCGATTTTATTCCGATTTTTCAGCTCATCTAATGCCTTCAAGTTCAAGGTATATATTCAATATCACTGGAAGTGACTATCAGTTGTGTACAGATGGGAAGGCAAACTCGAAATAGAGATAGGCCTATAACAGTAACGAAATTCAATATGGGAGTTGTCGAACTAGAATGGGAGCAGCAGCACTGTTAGATGTGGTAGTCGTCACCTTCAAAACAGTAACTGAGAAAAAAAAAAGGCGGAGGAATACATGAGGGAAACATTTTTTTTAATGAGTTAGTTGAGGTATAATCTGAAAATGGCCACCATAGGACCGGAATTACAAAGAACGAGCACCACAGTTCAAGTTCGGTATATTATTGTTACATGCCGCCGCTCTGCGTCTCTTCCATTGCTCCGTCTCGTTCGAGGGTGCGAATCACAGTGTCTCAAGAGCATCACTGGTAACTAGAGAAGCGCGCGCATAAGCCTATCAGGGATCGCACCATTTCCCGTCCTTATGGATTGAATGTCTGGGTTTATCGTTTCAAGAATGTTCTGGTCACTGGTCATCGCCCTCGCCCTTCTTCAGTGATACTCGGGGTGCGGGGAAACTTCCGGATAGGGCCAGCGGGTCTATATAACCGCGGCGGGCCTCCGGTTAAGTGCTAGGTGTCCAGAAACAGCGAAGCGACGGGCGGCGACAACAGTGACTAGCAAGAGTTAAGTCTGTGGGCATCGGTATAGTGGAGAGCGAGACTGACTGGCGCAACTTTGGGACTGGATGTAATAAATTGGATTGAATATGTGTAAATAATAAGTGTGAATTAAGTGACTTTGATAAGGACTTTATTTAAAACTGAGATTGACATTAAGTATTGCGCTCACTGGGAATAACATGCGTTAATAGTAGATATAGGTAGTTGGATGTTGTAAATAAAAACCATGTGTATTTTTATAGCATTACCAATAAATTTTAAAAATTCAAATTTGTTCTTTTATTTGTATCTAAGACATCCATCCGTCATGAACTCGGATACGCCCTCTAGCGTCTTGTAACCGTATTTACAATTTTTAAATGGCCACTGGCGTCCTGGAATAAATAAAACATGGCCACCACCAGCTGCCCGCTAATCGCGAGAATTTAACATGCTTCTGCTTTCCTTCGCTTGCCCAGAATCCACTTAATTATACTACTGCGTACTTAATGTTGGTAAAAGTATTTTATCCAATTAGGTGGGAAGGGATTATTTCCATAGAAAAAAATCTCATGTAAGTAACTGGGAAATAACGTAAGTATTAAACGCATCAAATTGGTCAAAGAAGAAGTATCCTGTTCCACTCTCTTATTATATGTTATGTCCTCATCGAACAACGTTGAAGAAACAGCATAGCCAAAGCATAGGCAAGTGCCAAAGTTGCATGTTACTGAACCAGATTTGTTATATATTTAAAAACTGCGTTTGTTGTTTTATAAGTCGATAATTGCAAATTATAAGAAACATACATGGATTTCCGTAGTTCTGTTTCAGAAACCGTTGCAAACTAATAGGGGCGCGCATTAGTAAAAATAACATGTAGTGGTATATCAACCATTATAATGTACGAAAATGACGAACTTATTAACAAAGATGTTCATATATGAGAATAGTAATGCAACACTTTTATACCAATAATTTATTTATACAAAAATTTTCACATCTCGGTTTTAACGATGACTGTCATGCTATACTTTACGATGTAGCAAACAAAATTTTGGCCCAACATAAGTAAGCAAAAGCGCATTAAATTTAAGTATAAAGACAACGAGTTTTGATCACGCCGTCAAAGTCTGGCATTCCTGAACGTCACTGTTTAAAGTTTAATCAGTACGCAAATAGCAAGAACTTTATCTTTTCGCGCATTGTGTACAATAATAATTCCCCTTATTACGTTCAAACACAATAAAACTGCATTACAAATGCCGCGGCAGCTGACCTTGTTTAATAGCTGTCTCATCACTTTAATCTTCAAGTCATGTCGAGTGACAATGCAAAATCACCAGCGCATAAGTATACGAATGCCTTAGACATCAGCATAGTATTTACGCAGACAAAAACCAGCACATTTTAGTTTTCGTTTGCTATTGTTCAGTAACAACACGTTCCATGTTAAAATTAATAGGCCTCACGAATCAGTTACGGTTATAATAACAGAAACAGGTCTTTTTTCTGGTATGCTGGAAACGAAGGTAGCCGGCTTCTTCTCTTTGATTCCTATTTCACTTTTACCTCAGTTTTTACCGAACTTGAACTAGCATCGGGTAGGACACAGCATAAAATTTATGAAAGGGGTGGCTATAAAATTACGTCTTTTCGTCATTCCCACAAATAAAAATAATCACACAGTTTGATAGAACTGCATATTTTTATTACAAAACACATTTTATATAAAAATCCTTAGGCCAGTAGTCTTAAATTCACGTTAAAACTTTATAAAATCATGCCATACGTTTTTTTTGTATATTACATTTCAACACAACTTTAGTATCACAATATTAAATACACGCCAGTAGTATGATACAAGTATGTCCTGTAACATTGAGTCTGTACGTCAGCCATGTTTAATTGCGTGACCTTTACCTTGACCAGGAGTGACCTTGACTCAGAGTGATCTTGACCTCACGATATCCTTTAAGACAAAAAAAACAGAGAAAAATCACAAAATTTGTGAAAAATATTTTTAAAAAACTTAGAAAACTCCACAATTTCGCAAAATTCCAAAATATGAAAAATTTAGGTTACGGGGTTTTTAAATTTTAAAAATGTATTTTTAAATGCAGAAAAATGTGTTATTAAAAGGTTTACAAAATTAATAACTCTCTAACTAGGCTTTACTCAAAACGTGGCTGGTTAAATCTTTATAAAATAATATCCGTTAATACTTCAGTATATTTGTATAGCTCCCCTCGTTCATATTCAATCATATTTATATTGAAATAATGTTGTACAACCTTAATGTTAAATAATCCTCTTTTATATAGTGTTCATAAAAAAAATGTTAAATGTTCAAAAACGTAATATCATAAAAGCTAAGGCAAAAAGCTTCAAGATTTGGTATAACTTTCGAAAATAAGCTGCAGGAGAAACATTAAGCCTAGAAATTTCATACCAGTCAAAATACTTTAAAAAGAGTGTTAAATGATAAATATGGAACCTTCTGTCGTATTTTCGCTACGTACGTACCGTGTTATGGGATAGTTAGATGAATTACTTTATATGATGATGTTTAAAATGACGTATCCAAAAGCATGCGGCCACCCTTCAACAGTGGATATTTGATCATCGTAACATATTGTATTCAGATGTTCATTACAAATCGTGTGGAATTGGGTCTTTTCCAATGAACGCCGAAGTTAAACGCACGCACACGAATCAGCAAGTAGCACGCGACACGACGGCGGGCAACTATAGCGTGAGTAGTAAGCGGCGCACCAACAACCACGTCGACCGCTTGTTCGCACATGTGACTTATTGCGACTTCTACCTGGCGTGTCATCTGCGGTACCTCTGAACTGTGCGAACAGTCGTCGTCGCGATAACCGAATGACAAAAGCTTGACTTCATGGACTAATCACTATCTATCCCCACGACTTGGCCAGCTTTCGCACTGCCAATAGGCACACCTCAGAGGTTTTCAACGACCGCGACGCTCAACCGTCGCCTCAGCTGGACACCTAAAACTGGAAAATAGAAGGCAACTTATTACTAAATTGCTTTAACATCAACACATTATGAATATCTTCTGAAACGTATGTAGTTTGAATAGGCGTAAAATGTCTATGTAATAAGTAGAACTTAACGTCTCGTCGAAAGCGAAGTCATTAGAAACGGAACAAGTTGTTCAGTAAAGCAGAAAAGTTACACTAAAAGAAATACTTTGTGGCTGCTACAAAATGTTTTGTTGGTATACACACAGCCAAATTATTTCGTGGTAAACACAAATTTTTTTTGTTGTCGCCACTAGACATATTTGGCCTCTATAAATCTATTTTGTGGTGGCTACAATATATTTTGTGCTCACCACGAAATTATTTGGCTGTGTGTATACAAGTAGTGTGGAATGGAGGCTTCTAAGACAGCGTCATGACAGGGATTCGGGATTCGACCTTGAGAAGCTTGGTAAGGAAACGACAAACTTCATGCGTTTGCATTCCACTTCGACGGCGGCCATCTTGGCAGCAAGTGCCAACGGCGGCCATCTTGGCAGCCAGTGCCAAAAAGTGCAAAAAATTTGCAAAATTGCAAAAAAATTATTTCATAATTTTTAAAAATTAGTTTTTTTCAAATGAACTTATGAAAAGTATCAACATTTCAAAAGTTCAACCTTTGAAAAGTCTCAACTTTTCAAAAGTTCCAAAAAAATTCAAAAGTTCCAAAAAATTATTTTTTCTAGAACATTCGATGGCGGCCATTTTCGAATCCCTAGACCGACGCCGCCAAGGGGGAATCCCTAGGCCGATGCCAAGCTGTGGGGGAATCCCTAGGCCAACGCCAAGCTGGCTGGCAATATGGCCGCCATCGCTGGCTGGCAAGACATCGCTGGCTGGCAAGATGGCCGCCCGATGGCGGCCATTTTCGAATCCCTAGACCGACGCCAGCAAGGGGGAATCCCTAGGCCGACGCCAAGGGGGAATCCGAAGCTGGCTGGCAATATGGCCGCCATCGCTGGCTGGCAAGATGGCCGCCATCCGATGGTGGTCATTTTCGAATCCCTAGACCGACGCCTCCAAGGAGTAAGGGGGGCGAATCCCTAAGCCGACGCCAAGCTGGC
>NQII01001643.1:513277-629859 GCA_002778355.1 Clitarchus hookeri | reverse complement strand
ATACAGAAGTGAAACACCAGCTGCGAACTCCAGCCTCACGTGACAACAAAATGGCGTCACTGGCCACCAAAATGTTGGAACGCCGTTACAGTGGAGTGAAGTTATTTGGGCGGCTCTTAACATCGAAGCCTTGAAAGCCAATGAGGGTGAAATGAGGTGAGAATGGAGCAGCGTCAAAATGAAAGGGCGGCGGAAACGGGATATCCCTGAGAAAACTCGCTTTGGTGGGATCCAAGCAGTCTGACCACTCAGCCACCGCGGCCCCTATACAAAATTTGAAGTTTACACTGTTTTATAACGTTGGAAGTACCGTGTAGAACTTACCTCGGCAAGCAAATGAATACAGTGCTGAGTTATAACTATTTCCTTTTATGCTCGAGGTGGAGGTGTGATGTCTAGCCGTTGACCCCTTCCATCATACAGTAGGTTATTATGTTTTCAGTTACACTGCATCTGCTAATATCACACAAAGGTAAAGAAAATTACTAATTTGGGCCACAGAGATGACAAATGGACAAAAGTATTCCACTTCAGAACCACGACACTGGTAGCAGAATATAACGGTCTCAGTTCATGTGCGTCACACACAACCATTCTTCCTGTCTTATCGTTGAACTTTTAAATAGTATGGTAGTGCGACATAGTATGGGAATGAGCTTTTAAGGTTAGGTGGAGGTCAAAAGTACCTATTGTCAAATTTGGCGTGTGCATGATATGTTTATAAGTAGAGACCAGCAAAATTGGCGTTATTATTTCAGGACACACTGAACTCCAAGTTATTATGCGTTAGACCAACTTTAGCCATTGGCCATAAGTATGTTTGAGAAGCCTCGGAAAGCTTTGAGCCAATAATACAAGTCCAGTGGTGGAGTAGCCGATCTCTTTTAAGGAGATCAAGGCGATACGTGACTTTGAATATAGTGCAGCGGCCAATGAAACCACGAACTGTATTTACTTGTTTATAAGTGATGGAGTTTATCATGTCACCGAAAGATAAATCAAATTTTGCATGTCTCTATTTATAAGAGTATTTAATTGTAATATAATGAATGACAAATGTGTTTGCAAACGTAACATTGAATTTTAATTTGAGTGATAAAATATATTGACATTTTAAGCAAATTTGTATTGTGTTTTTGATATTTTTGTTATTAGNCATTTTAATTTGAGTGATAAAATATATTGACATTTTAAGCAAATTTGTATTGTGTTTTTGATATTTTTGTTATTAGTTAACCTTTGATTACCAAAACAATCTACCCCATCCAACCTAACCAAACTTTACCATAAAAATATGATATTCCAGATTCCAAAATGGCTTTGAGGAATATAATGTACACAATTAATGGCAATAACAGGCGTCCGAAAGAATGGAATTTTTATTGCCCTGTTCTCGATTTGTTTGAAAATGGAAAATTTGAAAATGCCCGAACTTGCATTACTTGTGAAACACATGCACAGTCCAAGGGAGCTGGTGCTGATGTTGTGGAGTGTATAGACAAATCACTTCTTGATTGTGACTGCCACTTAACATACGCATACCTTAGAGTGTTAACTGTAGATGGTTAAAACCGAACTTTACAGCACTTGTATGGAGTCCGTAAAACACTTCTGAAACGTTTTGCATGAAATAAAAAGATATTAAATTCGCTTGTGACGATGTAAATATACTCACGAGAGTTAAAGAGTGCTGGCCAAAGCGCCGAGACACTGCTGCTTTAAAATGGACCGGGAAGCCGTCCGAAAGAAACTAAAACACGAGTAAGTCGCACCAAGTGGCGAAGCTCCTCCGAAGGGCCTGCCTCACATCAGCAGATGGAGATGTGGGTTTGACGACGCGGCAGGGTAAAGAATAGCTAAGAGACGTCCGCGGGTACACAACGCTAGGAGGTTTACCCGCGCCGCGCCCCGCGGACCGAAGTAGCGCTCAACGAGCGCCGACCTACTGCCGTTCCCGGTGCGTGCCCTCTGCAGGCGCGGTCAGTAAGTCACGTGGCAGGCCGGCCCGAGGACGCCGCGCCGACGACAACCTGCTGCTTCGGCAAGTAGCATACGACACTGCCGCAACCCAGCCTTATATTGTCTCTTCGCGTCTTCTTCACACTCTTTGAATCAAACGTTTTAAAAATCACCCTTATGTATGACGCGTTCGGCTGTTTCCTACACATGTCATGTGTACACAGGGAGTGGTGAAATTTCGCTAAAAGATTCGAAGACGAATCATATGTTAAAAACACTCTAGGGTCGTATACCTACATTGTATCGGCTGAAATACTCTCCGACACCTGTTAACTGTCTGCACACGAATCACGTGGGAGCCGTGTCGATGTTGCCCAACTCTGAATGACACGATCAAATATGAAAACACCATCTCGAGCAGACACCAGCTGACAGAAACACACAAACTGATGTTAGGTGCTTGTAGTATTGAAGTCTACCGTGTAATCATAGTTTTTCGCCAAATATCACTAGATCTGTGAATAGAGATCCGGAAATTTCGCGAATTCATTAGAAGGCAAGCTAGACTTCAAACACGTGTACAATTGACTACCTTCTCCCCCTTGGGTCGCAGTTGTAAGCCACGCCCTGGGCAAATTCGACCCAATAATTGAAATGCAAGAAAAAGAGCACCAAACCCCGTGCTACCTATTTTGGCACAAAACTTCAGCCTCAGCCAATGAGCCACTAGTTGAGGCTCCAGTACGCTAAGGATTTCGGCGTCTAGGTTGTTGCTAAATGAATCCGCGAAATTGCGATCATCTAAACATAGAATATTGCGGAAGATAATAAACAGAATGATTCACAATTATACCGAAAAACTTTGGCAGGCTATTCCCGACAAGATATGCCAAAAACATAAGTACGACTTAATGGCTTAAAACTCTTCCTGAAGTGCTACGGTGTAATGAGTTTATTTGCAATAAATCAAATTATACTATATGAGGGACAATGTGGGAGTGTATTCTAATATATTATACAAGATTTTGCAGATATGATACTATTTACTACCGTCAACGAACCCACGTCATGTTAAAAACAGGGGGAAAACACCATATGAATGGCAGATATGTAAACTGACAATAATGATGCATGCCAAAGGCAACAAAAAGACACCTTCGTTGTAGCATCTTTTGTCGGGCCGTTTTCGAGTTAACAGCACACAAAGTTTAAGGGCTGCTTGTGCATTAGCTTTGTGTGTTCTTATCTCGAAAACTGCCTGGCCAAAGGTGTAAAAGGTGCCTTCAGAAAATTAAGAAACAAACAAACACGTTCATCAGTGCTGACCACGTGACTTTGACAGTTTTACGGGGTTTGGGTAGGTCAAAGTTGAATACAAGCGCATAAGACGATAATCGGTATACTTCATACTTAAGGCTATTTCACACTGTCAAATGTTTATTGAATTCACCTACTTGAATTAAATTTATTGAACTTAAAAAATCACATAATTTGCCTTTCAATGATTTGCATTTAATAAGCTTTCAAGTCTCAGCATGAAAATGTATCACCAACTTTTTAATGAAACCAAATTAAAAAATACCAAAATAAATTTATAGAAGTATCCATGACTCAGGCACGACACGAAAACAATTGGTTAAAACCCCAACAAGTTTTCTTAATTTTATTGTATATTTTAATTTTTTTTTAATATTCGTCCTTATTATGTAGAAACTTTAAATGTGTGCACACAACTCTGTAATTATGAGATACCTTCCATTAATATTGTCAGAAAAGCTGTAATAAGCGANTTTTAAATGTGTGCACACAACTCTGTAATTATGAGATACCTTCCATTAATATTGTCAGAAAAGCTGTAATAAGCGATTAAAATTTTGGATTTGGATTCAAGAAAATATAGAACATGTTCTAAAAGAAAATCTTGAAGGAAAACTACACACTCAAGAAACTGAAAGAGAAAATGGCAGCGATTATAACGTTTTTATAACGTCATATAGCATTCAGTGGATTGAATTCAATAAAAATTAAAGGTAATTAGAAGAAAAATTTAATTGTGTGAAGGGGTTTTTATTCTATGGATGTTGATTGTTGGCAGTCGTGCTGTGCTGGGTGTGTCAGTGCGGGGTAGACGAATAGAAAAGGAGTGTACGTGTAGGCCGCGGTGCAAAGCAGTGCGCGAAGTAGGACGCCGGTACACGGCGGGCAAGCCGGCGGAAATGTCGCGGCGATGTCTGGGCAGAACACTCTTGCTTCACGCTTCCTGTCGGAGGATGTCCCGGCCCGGGCGGCAGCAAGTGGCTGGTCGTGTCCAATCATCCAGTCCGCTTCTTCCGAGCTACAGAGTAGGCACGTACACAGAGACGAATTGGCATGGTGGCTCCTTTGATATACTTCATTTCATATAAGTTGCCCAGATTCTGACAGTCAGTGAGTGGCAACTTGAAGTATTCGAAACAAATAACGTGCAATTTACAAAATCCTGTATCAGCTGATACACGAACGAACAAAAGTTAATATTGCGTTGGCTATTCTGAGTGCACTGCCTACGCACATTAGAACAACCGAAAATACACGTGATAAGAAAGAGTTCCTAGGTTAATTAATACATTTTATTTANTGCCTACGCACATTAGAACAACCGAAAATACACGTGATAAGAAAGAGTTCCTAGGTTAATTAATACATTTTATTTACGTGGTCATACGAAAGCTCTTTTTAGAGTTAGAAACTAAACTTTGTGCTAAAGTAGAAATGTATAGGTGTTCAAAATTAAAGGCACAGTAAAACTATCCGTATCCAATTGAAACGAAATTTCAAATCATTTTTTCACGTCTTAATTGCCCCTCTACAAACAAATTTTATCCCAAATTCACTGTCTAGGGCAAATAAAAAAGTGTTTGCAAATATTAAATTTTTTGCAAGGTTTTATCTTTTAACTTTTACAACCTACTGATTTTTTTAGACAGACGTCAATCTAAAATACTAAAATTTCTTAAAATTTGTTTAGCATTAAATTTTTTTGTAGTTNTGCCTACGCACATTAGAACAACCGAAAATACACGTGATAAGAAAGAGTTCCTAGGTTAATTAATACATTTTATTTAAGTGGTCATACAAAAGCTGTTTTTAGAGTTAGAAACTAAACTTTGTGCTAAAGTAGAAATGTATAGGTGTTCAAAATTAAAGGCACAGTAAAACGATCCGTATCCAATTGAAACGAAATTTCAAATCATTTTTTCACGTCTTAATTGCCCCTCTACAAACAAATTTTATCCCAAATTCACTGTCTAGGGCAAATAAAAAAGTGTTTGCAAATATTAAATTTTTTGCAAGGTTTTATCTTTTAACTTTTACAACATACTAATTTTTTTAGACAGACGTCAATCTAAAATACTAAAATTTCTTAAAATTTGTTTAGCATTAAATTTTTTTGTAGTTACCAAATTTTAAATTAATTATATATATTTTTGTCCTTTAACATATTTTACTGATTAATGATTTATGTACACATTACTAGTACTACAAACGCAGCTACGTATTTCTGAGTAGCAAGTTTGCCTAAAACGTCCCATGAAGAGTGTATTGACAAGGGGATCAGCTCATAATGACAGCATGAAAATAAACAACATCGTTGCCATGTGGCCGATCAGCTGATGACGTAAGGATACGTAGTCAGATGTAAACAGTGGCGCTACTTTCGCAGACCTGTCAGAATCTGGTCAACTTACATGGTACAGAGCATATGGGCGTACCTTGTGCCTATTGGTTAGGCTGCCGGCTGGCGAGTATGTTAAGGCCCTTTCACACGATCAAAATTTTCTTCAAATTTATTTCAATTTTTATTGAATTCAATCGTAATTAAGGAAAAATATCATCGCAACCGGTAACTCGCTTTGTATAGACTATTCACGGTATCTTCACACTTTCCGAATCAAATCATTGGAAAATCCCCCCATGTACNTTACAAGCGTTTTGTACTTGTGTTAACATGAAAGAACATCAACGTAGCTTGTTCTTGATTAAATTGAGATTTTATACATATTTTATGTATAAAATGTAGTGAGTAAATATTGGTGTTGGTAATGGTTTGTAAGAAATAGTTCTTATGCAAAATATTATTACACTGAGTGCGCACGAGTGCGGTGCGTTATCCTTTTGGTGTAATTTTCTAGACTCGGTTAAGTTATTTTTGCACGAGGCGGAGGAATATCCTGGAAGTAGAACTGTAGGAGGGCTTGTGGAATGTTCGAAGTAACCGTGAATGGACTATACTTGAATTTTCGTCAGTTTAAAGCAATGAGCCTAGATTTATTTTTGTGCCTATTGTATGTAAAACGATATCAATGTTTTTATAAATTTCGCCTTGGTACATAATAGATTAGCATGCAGAAGTGAAACGAGGGGCTGTTCTTTTAATGAGGACTTAATCATTTGCTGACAGGTTGCGTGAGGATCTGGGAACGGGTCTTGTATGCTGCGAAAGTTTCCTTATTGGCTGGGCTGCCGGCTGGCGAGTAAGTTACAATGATCGGATTGGCATACGGCGTTCCGACATGTTACTGGCCAATGACGCAAGGTTTTCATGCATGCGGGGTTGGAGTTTGCTGTATAAGCGGCTGTTTAACCTCCATAAACTTATCTACTCTGCGGCCTTGGTTACGCCTATAGGAAGCCAAATAAGGACATGTCCTTACGTAATAGGCGTGCATCAGAGGTCACTGCTTGATGAAAATCGAAGCGCTTGTTTGAGTAGCTTTCTCAAAGAACCTTCTAGCAATAGAGAAGAAAAAGTACTCTCAATTATGCAGCTTGGTCGAGTAAAGCAACTGTATTATTTGGAATTGAATAACTTATGATCCTTGATAAATGCAGGCGAAATGGAATCTTTTTACAATGGGAGAGGCTTTTTACCTAGTACTTTTTAAGTCTACCCAATACATACACTGTAAACTTATGTCGTAAAATTTGAACGTTATGTCAGCATTGATAGCATTGGGCTGACAATAGTTACACTGCATATACGAGTCGTTAATCAAGATTGTAGGCATCTTTAGTGTTTCTTGGAGACGGTAAGTGTACCTCGGGACATAAGTTACGAATATATAATGCACTGATGCCGATAATTATGTTCGGGTATCTCGACGCCTGCCAAGAGAATTTTTGACAGTATTGTGTTCAGGCAACCCAAAAATAAATTATTTCGTGCAATTGTAAACGCACCATTTGCCCTGCACTTAAAACTACCATTCTACGTATCAGGACCAGTCGCATGAAAATGAAACACATGTGTCAAATTACTGATGATAAAGCTTGTAAGAAGTGCATTTTAACATTGCTTGCTCACACAATTATTTTCCCTTTGAATTTATAAAATGCAATAAATGTGTTCTGTACGCTTCCTTGGAGATAATTTTCAAGTTGTCAGAAAATTAAAAGATGTAAAATGCCTTCAAAAATACGTATGCCGGATATTTAAAAAAAAGTGTATTGAAAGTAGTAGTTGGATGCTGACTCATAGGGCGGGCATTTCGAGAAGTGCATGCACAGTAGCCTGGGCGACGGCTGTCCACGGGCACATTGGACGGACATTTAGAGAAGCACATGCGCAGTCGCCTGTCCGAGCACACATGGGGCGGACGTTGCGAGAAGCGCATGCGCGGTAGTAGCGAGAGGCCACGGCTGCGGGACGGGCAATGCGCGAGGTCAGCGCCGGTAATGAAGGCAGGAGGTTGTGGCTGCGCCGAAACTGGACTGCAAGCGGGCGAGACGGCTCGGGTCTTACAGCGGCAGTTGGCCGCGGGTAGCGCCGGACGACATTCCATCGCGGCCCACCGCTATGCGGCCGGCTCCACGGGCCTCGCGCTGCTGTACAGTTAGTTACACGCCGCTGCCTGCCTGGCCTATCCAGGTCACGGGGTACAAGCCGGGGTGCCTGCCGCCCTCCCTGTCGGCAGACGCCTTATCGACATCCAGACCTTCTTCACCTTCGGGGACGCGGTGGCTGAACGGTTAGTCCGCTCTCCTCCCACCAAGGCGAACCGGGCTCAATCCCCACCTAAAACACTTCACTCACTCATTCTTCTTTTACCGCACTTATAGGTCCGGGCGTCGAGGGAACTTTCCTTTCTTTGTGTACTCAAGGCTGCTGTCTGATCTTTCACGCACTACTGCGCATGTGCTCTGCTAAAGTCAGTAATTGTCATGTGCATGCAGCGAAAGTTATAAGAAAATGGCGAGGTCAGACATAGTTATTTCCGTTTTAAATATTATTGCTCAAAAATAATTATGACAGTTTTACATACATTTTTACTGTTATTAATCAACGAAAAAATTAGTGTTGTCATTTTTTTTGGAGCTTTATCGAACGGGATTTCAAACTAATTACGAAGTCAGGTAACTTTACTGTATATTAGGCCGGTTTACGATGACTTCACTTTTCACGTAACACATAACGAGTGACGTGTTTATATAAGTCGGTTACACCTTGGCTAATGTGTTTCAAGGATACCCATCACGACCAATTGTCATAACGCTCACGTGGTGGAAAAGATTGTCTATATATAGTTTTTGCGTGATACTGACTCTGCACCACATGATCTCGCTGGCCTATCACAATTGAACGATGTTGTGAAATCTTTCTTTTCATGTGTTTGTTTATATTTTTGCGATGCCGTCTGCTCACGTTTTAATTCATGTACCGTGTGTGTGTATATATGTATATATATATAACTTTCTATCAGGAATAAGGGCGAAAGAGTAATAAAAGTTAAGCTAGAATTATTGTTTTTATTTCGTAAATATTTAGGCTGCTTTACATTACCACAGTTTATTGATTAGTTTATTACATACAATTTATTCCAGGTAAACACGAAAAACATGTTTACATCTTCCAGAGAAATTTCGTTCATGAGGTTACAGCGATGTCCTTGTTGTTTCCAAAGTTTCCATAAGTCACGAACGCCGTACTTTCGCAACCTGTTCTTGCAACATCAATATTAAAACATAATTACGCCTTTATAACTTGAATTTTCACAGTTTTCAATCTGAAAAACTGCTAAAATTATTCCCGGCATTTTAATACAGGACACAGAGGCTGCGTGCTTACGTGAAGCATCATAATATACCACCCAAAAATACCACATTTTAAGCACACGTAGTATGATGCATGTTACGTGTAACGTGAAGTTATCGTAACTCTGTAAGCCAAAGTGATTTACGCACGTAACCTGTTGTTTTCGTAAACGTGTCTCAACGAATGACGTGCTGAACGCATTTCAAAGGGGCAGATTACCGGTAATATCACATCATTCTGAATAGGGGCGCCGACTTTTAAAAAATAATGGTGATTCTCAAGAAATGGTGGGAAATGGGCAAGGGGTGAGAGGGGTGAGAACGTAAAAATTTTCAAGTGGTATATTTAAAAAGTGGTGCGGTTTGATGCCAAAATAAACCCTTTCAGTCAAAAATAAATTTATAATTTTAGGCGTTGCAACAAACAAATTTTTCGTTGGCACTGTACTGATAGCCAGACGACGCCTGTTCTTACATCGGAGCCAATATAAATCTATCTGTGCTTTATGTTACTGGCAGCAGTGGTTTATGAGGCTACGGAACATACATAGTCTCAGCAGCAAATGATGTCTCCCACACAGTCACAGTGTCCTCCATCTGGGACGTTGCATATGAGGTGGCTTGAATGGTCTGCACTGTACACAGTAGAACATGCCGTCCACTGAGAAAGGTCCCCTATGTGTGGAAGATATCATTCGCTGCTGAGACTATGTTCCGTATCCTAATAAACCACTGCTGCCAGTAACACAGGGCATAGATAGATCTCTATTGGTCCCGATGTAAGACAAAGCGTCTCCTAGATATCAGTAAAGTTCCGAACAAAAGTTTAGTTTGTTGCAACGCTTAAAATTATACGTCTATTTCTTACTGGAAGGGTTCAGGTGGATGGCAGTACGTGCCTGCTACTACACTAGAAAATACTGCTCGCAGCGCAACCCTGCATCCAAAATAGAACTAGCTATGTAGTTTTAAGGGTTAAGAGGGTTGAAACATGTAAAGCACCCTCGCAGTCACACATGGGGTTGAGAACGTAAATAACATACGGCCGAAATGGGGCTCGGCTCTAGAAGCCGGTGTCTCCAGAGTGTTTGATGTGTCACATGAAGTGCGGCAACACTGCTAAAACTGCAGTGGCAGTGACACTAACCTTTATTGGCAGTCATACTGAGCTGCATTTATGACACTGGTCGTGTAACATGCATGTCGTTATGTCGCCAACATTTCAACAAGCTAGTTTTATTTACTTTTTGGATTTTCTTCCGCTGTTTTTTGCGAGCCAGATCGAACATCTACTGTAAAAAGCGCGCCAACAAAGCAGTGGCAGACACGTAGTAAAAGAACACAGCGTGAATAAAACATCTGTATTCTGGAGGGTTTATAAAGTGGAGGTCTCTACTATCGTTTATGTGTTAGTTGGGGAAAAAGAGTGTGGTGTGGCGGAGAGGGGGGCGAAAAATATAAGGCTTTATCTAAATCGATTCTAACTTCTCAGAGTCAAAGACGTGAATGCAGCAATTGCAAAACAAAATTCAGGCAAGCTTGTATGACAAAACTGTATACTCCAAAAATAACAGAATAGTAATGTATAATTATATAAAATAACATTACAATGGCACTGATTTAAATAAGATTAACTTTTACATGATGTATTGATGGAAAGACTATCCAGGAACCCAACCTAAAGCTGTAAGTTTTGTACAGATTTTCAGAAAAAGGAAAAGTGGAACGGCCATGTATCAAAAACCGACGTAGAATAAATATAATCTTCGACATAGCGGTAGGCAGGCAGAAATCTTAATAAGAGATGGATGCTGAAAAAGGGGTTTAAGGCTAGCATATAAGAATACTTAATTATTACTGATATGGCATGGATCTCGAATAAACGCACTGGAGATGTTTTACACGCAGTCAATTTACACGCAGTTGTACTTTCAGCATCACTAACAATTGTTCATCAAGGAATATTTGACCTTGAACCTCGATAAATCAACAAGCCAACCGGGCCAACTGGAGTACCAGGCACCAGTCACTAAAGTTGTTTGAAGCAGTCGTCAGTTTATATCAGCCACTGGGCAAGGGTGTTAGTTTCAAGCGACAATCCCTCACTAACCTGACGTGCTAAGTCCAAGCCCTTTACATGACGCGAATTCCACGAAATTGTTCGAAAAATGCTTACTCCACCGTCAACAGCCTACAAATTACATAAACTAAAAATACCTTCCTTGCGAGCCGTGGGCATCAGCATACAACACTGGGCTCGTGCCATCCAGATCACAACACAGGTAAGTATACAGAAGAGCGAAGTGACATGGCAGTTCCTTTAATGTAAGCAAACCCGGTAGCTCGTTGGTCGCACGATGTTGTGGAAACAGGCCTTGCGTCTGATTGGCCAATGTACGTTACGGAATATTTCATATTGGTCGGGAAGCCGTCTGGCAAGTAGGGATGTTGAAAATATATCAATGTTTAAAATTACGAATTATATCAACAATACATCGATATAAATCGTTGATATATTTCAACATTCTGTCGAGTTCAATGTTTTTTTCAAAGTGTCGGAAATAAATATTTTTAAAATGTTATTTTTTATTAGTTTTGTTTTGAATACAATAATAGAATTAAAAAATTATGATGTTTACTTTGGCAACATGCGCCAAAAACAGGTGCCACATCTTTCTGCAATGCCTCGTGTCCTCAATATGTACTATTCCTAGCAATTTTGCATTTGTCAAGTCCTTTAATACATAACACAACAGATTCCGATGTACCGGAAATTGATATTTTTCTTTCGATATATCGTTTTGTAAAACTATATTTATAAATAACCAATGTAAATAATATCGATATCTTTTACCAATATTAGCATCCCTACTGGCAATTTATTTCTCCAGGGGCTGGTGAACGACGTTCCATCATATTACTGGCTGGTTAGGACATTTTGTTGGGGTGCGTGGCTACAGTTCGCGACACAGGCCACGCACCGTTTCACTTCTGTATTCTTGAGTACTCTGTGCCCAGGCCGTTGTCGCGAACGAGCTCTCGCGCGAAGGACGTCGCCGCTTTGCATCACTGGAGCAAGCTCCTCAGCGCGGGGGTAGTACAAGCCCTGGGGAGGGCTCTTGACCACCCAGTTATCTTTAATTCGAAACGCGGCGGAAAGAAGAGGCAAACCCCCTCCCCCCCACCACACCCATAAAATTGTCTTCCTGAGCCATGCTCGCTTTGATGTTAAGAGCAAGCCATTTCTCGCTGGCAAGCCCTGGTTCCCATTACATTTAACCTCCCTCCGACTCAGCCTGCACAGATATCGTGGGAGGAGGTAGCAGTGAGGCTGCAACCTAGTTTTGTCCCTTTTAATGCAGTATTTTGAATAAAGCAGGTTTAGTTATAGGCTGGACGAGAATTTATTAAAATACCCGGCCAGTCTTTTATTGACAGAAAGCTGATTCTAAGCCTGAATAGTCCCGTAAATTTAGTCGCGTTAGGTCTGGGTAAAGACGTTGCCTGTAATGAAATTAGATGGAATGATTGTAATCGTGAGGTGGTGTTTATAATAATTGTATTGATAGATGTTTTATCATTTTTATTTTCAATTATTTCTCAATCGCTGTGAGGTACCAGAGTCCTAAGACAGACTGGAAACGTACGTTGGTAGTGTTTACGCGAAGGACGTGCGGAAGTTGTCGGTGGTTTCGTCGACGAGGCTCACGCTTCCTCCGGCGCGGCGTGTTTCGTGCCGAAGTTTCCCTCAGTTTGCAGAATTGGGGAAGCGGGGTGGCGGACATCTTCGCGGGGTCCTTGAGCACAACTTTCACTACATGTTTGCGTCAATTATCAGACAGGAGACCCGCCACACAGCCTCATCGACTGAATGGAAAAGTATACGTCACAAAAGTGGGCAAGAAGATTCTTATGCTCACTAATTATCATTTCGTGCAACCTTTTACTTCCTTAGCAAACGCCCAATACTGCGCGCCCAAATCGAAAGACCTGCGTCCAATCTCGATATTTGTTGTTGGTATTGTTCTCAGAAGGCTTGGTTATCACGATTACGTTTCAGATAAAGTTTTTATGCCGCATTAACGTTTATTTTAGTTTTGCAGTGACATTACTGACCTTCTGTTTCTCCCTAACTCGCTGCACCAACAAACAATACCGTGAATGTGTCCTGGATTATTTCAAGAGACGCGAAGTTTCTTGGGTGATATTCATTAGGGTGCACTCTCCACTTCAGACACACGTGTGACATCTTCCTTTGTAAATGCCAACAGTAATACGCATTGCATCTTTCAAGTTACTACCCTATTACAGATATGCAGTAGCGTGAATTGGGCAATACTCGGTGGCGAACCTCAATGAGTTTGTGTCACATTCTTTGTTTCTAGTTATTCGGAAAACCGGACACCCCGGCAGAAACGACGGAACCGTGGATGGCCCGTGATTCAGACAGGGAATCGAATCCTTACCGAAGAATCCCGAAGTTGAGGTTCTACAATTTTATTACAACTTCGTAATTATATATATATACACACACTCATGCATCAACCCAAAATACTTACCACTTGCATTCCGCGTAAATTCACAATAAACAATCATGTAGTTTTTCTCTTCACATATTATATTACAGCTCCACGTGCTTGGTTAACACATTTTAATTCTGACGGTGGCCATCTTTGTCTACGTGGTTTTCACATATGTTTGTGCCACGTGTATTTTTATACTGCGCGGAGCGAAGGGTATGTGAAAGTTTGACAACCGTTGGAAGCGTCCTTGAACAAAGGCAGTAACAAAGCTGTACATTTTTCATAGGTTGATTTCAAAAGTGCTCAAATAATCGTGAACACTGCATACATATTAACGGGCAGACTGACTGATATGCACCCAGTAAAGTTGGTAACGACGAAGAGAAAGTAGTTCCGTGTCTTAACGTCGGACTTAACTACAAGAGTTAGGTTAACATTTGCGAGTACTGAAATGACTTATTTTGATTTATATTTATTCCCTAACGGATATAAGTGCAAGATGTAAATTTGTTAGATAATTTTTTTCCTAANGCTTATTTTGATTTATATTTATTCCCTAACGGATATAAGTGCAAGATGTAAATTTGTTAGATAATTTTTTTCCTAATAATCCCACAGTTTCACTTGACCAACGCATGAATAAAGTAACCAGGCCCATGGCAATATTTATTGTACATACGGTGGAAGCATACACGAAGTGTATGTAAGCAGATCTTAAGAAGGGCTATTCAAAAGTGCTCAGTTTACCATGAACAGCCTTTATACGTTTGTTTGTAGCACCTAACCTTCCTCGATCACAAATTCCGCATTTCGTAGCCATGTGACGTGACCCAAACCCTCAAGATATTATGCGCGCAAAGTAGCTTACGAATATTCACATGAAATTGTTTATGAAAAGTAGTGCCTCAGCCCCATGCTTATGCTTTATATTCTCTCAAATGCATTTATAGTATCAAAAATAACTGAGAATAAACGACCCAGTCAGTTGTCCAGGAAATGGAAGCCAATCCTATAATCAAAGTAAAGCAGAGGTTGGCACCTCGTGCGCTTGATCTACCAGTAAAACAAAGGGGAAAATTGTAGTTTACTCTGTGCTCTAACGTTGGCAGTGCCATTGAACCTACTCCGCAAGAATATTGTCAATTTTATTCAAGTGGGGTAAATTTTGACAGTTCTAAAAAAGTAGTGTGGTCACAATGTATCCTTCTGCCACATCTGCTTTGTCACTGAAGAAAACAAGGCTTGTAAACAAATGCTATGAGTCCAATGAACACATTTTCTCGCTTCATGGCGGTTATCAGAAAACGGCGAACAAAGATGCGATTGGAATGTGCCGATTATATTACATTTCACTCAAGAAAACGCGCTGAAAAGGCACCTAATGAAAGCAAATACAAAACTCATTAACTGCAGATAAACTATTTCTATAACACTACGAGGCAAACATGACGAATGGCATTCACAATACAGGAGACGTTTCACTGATGGTAAATGTGCGCATGCTCCGTCATAATTGCTAACAAAGCCGACATAAATGATATAAGAGTAAATAAGGCTTCAAATTACAACTTATAGGTCTGAATACTATTTTCGTACATATGCATCATCAAGATCGCCAATATAACAACATACATATCGCAACAACTCATCAGCTGATGTCACCTCCCGTGGTGCAGTCTGTTGTTGTGCCGCCTGTCTGGGGTGCAGGAGGTTCTGGGTTCGTATCCCAGGTAAGGCATGGACGTTAGTTTATGTTAGGTCATAAGTAAGTTTATAAGCCGTCCCATAATAAGCCTTCAGACATAACACCGGGGGAAGTTAATAATTCCTATCCAGTACAATCCAATTCGTCATCTGATACCTACACTCTAAACTTGAAACAGTGAGAACTGAGCCAAATCAAAGGAAACAGTGAGAATTTCGCGACTGATAGTCAGTGCCTGATAACTAATTAACATGGTGGCTGAATTTCACTCGACTTATTTGTGATTCCAGCTGAATGTCAACAATTCCACTGCCATAAATCACTTGTTACCAGTTCATTTGCTTGATTCGCCGGTCGGCAGTAGCTCATCAGTGAATGTTATTTCACTGATATATATTACTGATTACGGATTAGAGTGAACAATAATTCGCAAAAGAGAACAGAACACTTAGCACTGTTTACGTACTGCGCAGGCTGGTAGAAATGTACCCCACTTAAATTAAATGGACGACAAGATAAGGTTCTCTGGCTGTACTGTTGAATTGCGTCTCTTTCCTCTTGTGCTCCTCGACGCCAGCGGCACTAGCGCGCACCGGAGACATGACATGTTTCCGGCAGACCGCAGTTCGGGGTTATCTGCGGTGCCGTTCGCTAAGGTGAAGCAGCCTCAGCCTACTACCGGCTTATCTACCCGCGGCACCGTTGTGGGGCGCGCTCATGGCCTACTTTCTACAGTGCCGGAAGCAACCCTCGCACCAGGGGGCACAAACTGGCACAGGTGGAAGATCTTCATTGCCTTTCACAGTTTCACATTTGTCGGGTTTCAAGATGAGGTACATCGATTTTCGTCTTCTGTGCATGTACCCAACACTGACCTACCCCACACCAATACAAATGTCAAAGTCAAGTGGTCGGTAGTGATAAAAGTGTTTGTTAATGCCATTTTTAAAAGCTCTTTTATATGAGTAAAAAACTTTAACCAATTTGAGTTTAATCGAATTAAATTAAAATTTGGTTAGAAGAGGTACATAAACTTCTCAAGGCACTTGTTTACATAAACAGTGTTCTATCCTCAAATCCTATCCACGTCGTTTATGATAGCTATATTAGCAGAAAAGCAGTTAAATGTTGGGACACTGTGGTCACTGCGCACCTCGGGCGCACACCCTACTCAATTTTGCTTTCTACAATTTCGCTGCGCTATTAATTGCCAAATGACTGTGATAAAATAAACCTCAAGGGGCCTGAGCATTTTAGAGCTTGTAATAACGGGGTTTGTTTAAAAAAGATATTCAAAATTATAAAATCTTAACTTTGCGATTTTTCATATTGAAAAAATATATATATTCTTACCATCTGCACGACTTTTTTTTACTAGTGGGCGTAACATTGCATTGTTATACAAATTAACAAATATTCTTTATTAAGAGTACAAATTAACTTTAAGATTCCCTACCTTACTCCAAGGGGAAAGAGGGGGCCACGGTGGCTGAGCGGTTAGCCTGCTCGCCTCCCACCAAGGCGAATCGAACTCAATCACCGGCCGAGCCACTCCCGGACTTTCGCATGTGGGAATCGTGCCAGACTATGCCACTGGTTGGCGGGTTTTCTCGGGGATCTCCCATTTTCCGCGCCCCTGGATTCCGGCGCTGCGTCGTGCACATCTTTCGACTTAATTGTATTGATAATACAGCGCAATAAAACGTCACATTATGTATTGTTTGAACACGTGAATTTCAAGTTGTTTTGGCAATTATGTTAGTCAAAGGATTGTCAGAGAGGGCCAAGGTTTTAAACATTAAAACACTTGTGTTAAAGATATTTAAATTTGCACTATAAAAGTTAGTTTATATGGTGGTATTCAATACTTTGAAAATGTTTGCCATAAGCTCCTGAGAAAAAATATAAAATTGTATTCTACACCTTTTAAACTGACACTGATAATTTATGAATATTTATTGCAAGCATTCTTGAACGACTAAAACTAAACCAAGTTTTTCTAGCGTGTCTCACATTTCATGAAGAACTTTACCTACCAGGTGATGCAGTGGTTTATAATTTTTACTTAATTATAGACAAATATGTTAGTATTTATAAATAACACATTAGATCTCGGTAATACATGTAACCGGCATAAAAAATTCTCGAAAGATATTAAAAGAAAAATCAACAAAAGTGAACCTACATTGAGCTGTAATAAACCTCAATTTGAAGAAAAATATACGAGCATTGAAAATACCCATATTCGTATAACCATACTTGTTTTTAAAGGAAAATTTGTTACAGTTTTGCAGAGTTTTCGTAAACACAGTGCCCAAACTCCGCACATAGATTTTTGGACCAATAGTAACTCAAAAGCCCTATACACTTATATCCGGAAACGTATTTTTATATCAAATAGTTGTATTCAAGGTTGTGTCGTACAATGTATGGATAACAAGGCGGTGCGATCATGTGTGTAGGATAAGTTGCATAGAAAGTAGGAGCGCAAGGCTGCGTATGTAATAATTTAGTATCATGCGTCAACTTCCTATGCAACTTATCATACATGCATGATCACACCGTCTTGATCTCCAGGCATCGTACGCCGCAACATTGAACACAATTATTTGGTATAAAAATACGTTTCTGGATGTAAGTGTACTGGGCTTTTGTGTTACTATTGGTCCAAAGCAACTAAGTATGGAGTTTGTACACTGTCTTTCCGAAATGTCTGTAGAGTACTCTACCACCATAAAAAGTTGTATAGTTTTTAAACTGGAATTTAAATTTCTGTACTTTCTCCTTAGAGTCATTATGTGGAGAACAATTAAAAATCACTAAACATTTAATTTATGTTGCATGATAGAACGTGAACGATAAGAAAATTACTTCCCCACTCTCACCTCGGCAAACCAGTTTCCTGACTACGTCAAAAAGAATGGCTCCGTATGTAAAGTTAGGGGCCACTGTTGAAGATCGAAGAGCTGGATTACTTGAGGCGGTGCTGCAAGAAAAGAATGTCTTGCTGCAAGAAGCGCACATGTCCAAGTGTTCATTACACCAGCATGAAGCGTACCAACTGAACGAATATTCATGTCCTGCAGAGAAAACTGATTCTATTCGTTCACAATAAATACTATTCGCACACTAAGAGAAAGATAGTTTCAGATACAAAAAAAATTTACGTCAAAAGTACTTGTATACACTGAAGAATGTTTTCTTCACTTTAATCTGCTCTTGCCCGAAACATTTGTATTCGTTTTCTTAAACCAGAAAACCCATTAAAACATTTTTTTTTGAGCTGAACACTTATATGGTTATTACAACAACGTATATATGTATATAATACACACAGCTATTTTGTAATTACGTTCAACCAATAGGTTTGGTTACCGCAAACATTATAACTATAAAAGTAGAGTCAAATTAATATTTTGTTTGGTTTGAAAAAGCATTTGGTAAGCTGGAACAGTCTTAAATGTTTATTATAGAATTTGTGGTGGCAAAAAAACGAGCTTGGTCTAATACTGGCATTAATTTGGTTTGCTGTAGAGTAATCGAATTATTTAACTATCTGCGTTCGAATTTACGGCTCGAAAGTTTGTTTATTATTTGTGTGTCAATTATGATGGCAATAATGTTTGTTAAAGCATTCTCTGGTGCTTTTCAATCGTGCTTTTCAATGAAACAAGTTCAATAGGAAACAAATAAATAAAGCCGTAAAACTTGAGAAAATATTTATCTACGTAAATGTTCTGTATTAGAAAGAGTATGTAATTAAAATAATCTCTATTTTTGCCATTAGTCACACCACTCGAACTGGCTAAGGGTGTATCATTCGGACACAACAGAAAAGGGTTCGAACCTCAGTCATGCCTTAACATTTATTTTTAATAATAATTGAAACACTTTACTATACGCAGTCTCATACAAACCTTAATTTGCACCAACCAAAGATCACAAGTTTGGATAACCAAATATGAACAACAAAATAATTAACTGTCCGTATACAAACAATTAATCAGGCTGTTTTAAACAAACTTGGTTTCGTACAACAAAACCTTTTTCTCAGTGCAGTACCGATTTCTGCACCGTGTGCTACCTTTGTAGAAGCAAGCGGTGACTTCTTGTACGTGTGTTGTGTGTTATATAAGGAATATTTGCCGCAGTGATCTAGTGATAGAAACAATCGAGGATACAATGTGCCGCAGCTGCGGGCTACAAAGAGCACTTTCTCCCGCTTGTTCGGACAAGCGATCGGGATCGTGGCATATCAAATGAGAGGCAAGTTTCCAGTTCCACCAACCCACGCCCGCCATTGCCTTAAATTACCGCGAGCCATGTTTGCCAACCTCCAGCACGGACAAACTGCTTGGTCTCGATCAAGAGTGGGATCTGTCAGGTACAACCACCATTAACAGTTCCTAATTTATACGCCATGAATGTGTAATAAAATTTCTTATGCTGCCCACTTGCAAGAGATCCGAAAGAAGAGAAAGTTATTTATTATCTACGAATCCTTTTATTTCCCAAGGCGGGCAATTCTAGTATGTTAAACATCTGGGGAAGCACCAATCTGAGACGCTTACATAATCGGAGATTTTTTATTAGTAAACCTCTTTACAGAGTAAAATGGAATAGGATTATAGTGTGCATAAGCACCTTAAATTAATTTTGCATTGGTGTTATTGTTGCCATCATTAGTCTGCCACTTAGTCGGTATTTTGCTAATCTCCGAGTCATCTGGAGTATTAGCACATAAGACGTATCTTGTTCCCCTGGTAATTTGCTACATATACTTCTGCAAAGAAATTAATTCTTTTCACTGTCTAAAAAAGGTCGACACAAACTGCCACGGAAATAACTAGACCGTTAATATTTCTAATTCATATTGCTCTTTACTTTTTATTTTTGACACAAGCAACAATGAGATATCGTGCAAATATAGATGCGGAGTTAAAGGCAGTTTTAGAAGGTCCTGGGAAACTGGATAAATTTACAAGCCCCACCATACAGAACAAAATAATTCAATCATGCAACGAAGTAATTCTCAACCAACTTGTTACCAAAGTTTACAAACCAAAGTGTTTTCTGTGTTACGCGATGAGACTGCAGGTGCCAGTGGGATAGAACCGGTGCCTCTTTGCATTTGGTATGTGGCATCTGATGCTGGAGATTTTATACTTAGTGACGATTTTCTGACTTCATCCATGTTACTGACTTAACTGGAAGAGGCTTAGCTTCCTTAATACTCAAAAACTTTACAAAACTAGAAATATAAATTCAGTATTTAAGGGGACAAGGTTACAACGGAGACTCATATAGGCCAGGAAAATGTCAAGGAGCACAAGCTGTAGTCGGAGAGTCTCGTCCTACACCACTTTATGTTCACTGCTGAGCTCATGCTTTTAATTTAGCAGTTTCCACGTCTTGTGAAGTGCAAGCTATTAGGAACTGCTTAGGTATCATAGTTGCAGCTCACAATATGTTTGTGTACCCGAAAAGGAAAGCAGTATTTGTAAACTGTGCCACCAACAGCAAAAACATTGAAAAGACTTAGTGCTACCCGGTGAGCTGAAAGACTTCTCGGAACTTTGAGAACCATTGATAGAAGAACTTATTATTATATCAGGGTGGCCAAGAGATACATCAGACACATCTAAACAGGCCAATTATTTTATGTGCGAATTTGTTATATCTTTGCTGGTGACAGCTGAGGTCTTTGGACATAGCCAAGTCCTAAACAAAATCCTTCAAGACCCCACACTTTGTTTGAGGGAGGCAATGAAAGTAGCTGATGATACCAAACAAGAACTGGAAGTTTTTAAGCTGCTGCAGCAGATACCTTTAAAACTATTTTCGAAAAAGCAGTTGAGATTTATCAAGATAAAGACATTAAAATTTCAGTTCCCCT
Organism: Clitarchus hookeri; assembly: GCA_002778355.1. NCBI lineage: Eukaryota > Metazoa > Arthropoda > Insecta > Phasmatodea > Phasmatidae > Clitarchus > Clitarchus hookeri. The sequence goes on along the minus strand of NQII01001643.1, from coordinate 608,705 downwards.
TTTGACAGGAATTCCAAAAAAAAAAACAAATTAAAAAAAACCAGGATAAACTATTTGACTCGTAGCCCTGAAGAATATTTCAGAGTAGCAGTCTACATACCATTTTTAGACTGCTTCATTTCAGAGTTGAACTCGAAGCTTTCTGATCATAAGAAAGTGTTATCTGGGTTTTCCTTCCTTTTCACAGGTGAAAACAGTAATACGGTACTAAAAAGTGAAGAACTGGATGAGTTGAAGTTCTTAGTAAAATCTTACATAAGTGATTTGGAAAGTTGTGTTGAAGACGTGGCTGAACTGCAGCTGTGGAGAAGAAAATGTGTCAAGGAAAATCCAAAACCTTCATGTGCCTTGAGTGGTCTCAATGAATGAAATAAAGACATATCCAAACATTAGCACTATTCTGGAGATTTTGGCAACACTACCCGTTCCTGCTGCAACATCAGAGAGATCATTTCCCACTCTGAAAAATATCAAAACGTACTTGCGGAATACAACAGGACAGGCAAGTAAAAATAATAATTATAAAAAATTATTTTTAATACTTAAAATTATTTATTTATTTTTTTCTCGAAATAACTTACGTACCACTAGGGACAGGTGTTTTTTTCGCGAAAAGATTTCAAGACCAATTGTATTCCATAACACTTTTGTTCATATGCATTTTCGTGGTTGGGTGATTTTAAATGTCACGTGCCTCAAGTGTGTGTCTGCGAATCATGGACGTTCAGTATCGGAGTAATTTATTAAGATTGGTTCAGTCAATTAAGAACATGTCTTCTCACGTAGACACGTGGCCAATACCCAAAGGAAGTTGTAGTTGTGGACGAAGGATATTGAAGTCTAGCACGGCCGCAAACATTTTTTCGAAAAACACCTGTCCCTACGCATCAGTGTTCCAATTTCTATGTGTTTGCAGGCAATACTGAATGGTTTAGCGTTACTGTCAATCCATCGTTCAGAACAAGTCACCCCACTTGAAGTTTTAGACAATCTTGCAAAAAAGAAGATTAAATAGGACATATCATTGGACATTTATTATTTCACTTTATAAATTGTTACTTCATTTCTTTTTGTATGTTATTTCATTTGGTTCGTTCTAATTGTACTAAATCCAAGTGTAGATTTTTAGCGTATAAAAATCATGTATGCAAACATGGCATATCTGGGACTCTAAATTTATTTTTAGTAAAACGTATCCTTTATATTTAGTAGTTAACATCCATGTCAATATATAAGTCACTTGGAATCTATATTTTAAGTGAACCTCCCCCCCCCTCCCCCAGAAAGAAAAATGATCTACGCCTCTTGTGCTAACAATAACAGCCACGCTGCCAAATAGCAAGTGTTTTTTTAAACGTACAGCCAATGAAATAATTCAGAATATTTGTGTTTCCTTTCCCGTTAAAATTGTTTTGGCAATACAAGTGTTAATTTATTGTTAAGTGGGTTAATGGACGTTTTATCTACAATTGCTAATGGAGAATATATTTGGCGAGATCCCTGATTACGAGAACCTCTGTACGTTCACGATGAAGTTTACAATGCACACACGCAACCTTACGGATAACACACAAAAAAAAAAGACACTGGCTGGGTCAGTACGTTTACTTCCGAGTTCGTTACCTTACGGGGCAGTTCCACTCTACTTAAATACCTGAGGAAACTGCATGTTCGTACGGCACAGAACGTATCGCCTAAGGGCTCTCTACTAAAATACGACCACGTCACTTGCTGGATATAAATGCTACCTGGCATATTCCTTTACAGATTCCAGGCACAGTGCAATTTCACGCGAATTCATTATGTTTCTTCTAGTTTTGTGCTAAATACCTCCACCCCAACATCATTTTCTCGTCCATTTCTTCGCGCTGTTACTGTTATAGGGCCACAAGTCAAAATTGCATTGTTCTGGAGAGCATTTTATTAGTTTAAACACTTTTTTTTTTAAATAACCAAACTTTAATACTTTTAATGGTGCGTACAGAGCCGTAATCCAAAATACAGCTTTTTCACTGGGTAGGCTTAAACATTACGAAGGCCACGTTTGAATATGCGGTCATATTATTGCCACAAGGGTAGATGCAGGACTTGCGCCAATCAAAACATCGATACTTAGTTTTCATTGTTGAAAATACAGTTACGGCATATTGCATTTGAAAGACTGGAACGCGCTTTCTTCAGTGATGGCCTCAACTCAATTTCGCATTTTCTGAGTCATGGTCGTATTATTACTTTGTCAGTGCGACTCATGTTATTCAATTTCGCGAAGTACAGCAGAGCTTACAGCTTCCGGCCTCCATAAGCGCAGTTTCTTCTTCACACGTAAGTAATGAATTCCGTTCCCGACGGGCTGTTTGCGAGTCAACATCCAGTTCCAGAATTAAGAATTGTTGTGAGCCACTTGAGCCACAGCATCAGTGGACAACATGTGCCTCCAAAAAGGGCATTGAATGGCATAGTACATGCNGCGCATAGAATGGCACAGTGCAGGCTGCTACATTCCATTATACAGTTTTACCATGAAATCCAGTAATAAGCTTTGTGATGTGTTTCAGTTTGGAAAATGGGGTAGAAAACATAATTCGTCCTGTGACCCGAAGTGATTAAAACTGCATGAAGTAAAACAGCGTAATCGTGCATAGTGATAGGCTGATTTGATATCTTCAATCTGTAAACATTTGGTGGGTTATGACATCGCCAGTCACAACAGTCGACAAACACACACGGGTAACACACTTTTGTTGGTTAATAACATGGCACCTAATAGTTTCCTAACGATGGACGCTGCTATTGCTCACTAAACTGTTCACAGACTGCAGATATCAAATCTGGCTAACTGTTGTGATCCTATATAGTGTGTTATTGTTTGTTAGGTTTGAAAATTGTAATCACTATGGCCAACCACAGAATACCACAAGTATTGTTCTGTTGTTTTGATTTCTTATTATTATTTGTCGCGTTGGAATGCTCTAACAACCTCAAATTATCTCTTTAAAGCTTGTATGCCTGTATAATCATGTGGTTGATTTAGACTGTTGTCTATGTTTGTTGTTGGCGGGAGAATGGCGGTTATGTTATGTGTTTTGTTGTAGAACAGTTTCCTTTCAGCAAATAAAGGACGAGTGAAATGATTCCCTGTGCAATGGTGTTGTTCTGCATTCCCATAGCTATATACACGGAAAATAACTCTAACATTATACACGAATATGTTATTTCATCTTGCATGGTTTTTTGGCATTTTGCAAACAATTAATTAATTCCAAATGTTCAAGTGCTTGTTCCTTCAATAATGATTAAAGTTTTTACGTGCAATTCAGGATAAACTCGTACAGGAGAAGTGGAAATCATAACAGAAACTCTTACGTAACAGCACTTAACCGTAATTATGTAGGCTAGTTGCGCCATAAGTTTGAATTAGATGTTTCACACCATTCTTGCTTCTCCTCTCTGAGAATGATTGCCCGCCACTGGGCCACAAAGGAAATACTTCTATTTAGTCCGCGAGAAAATAGCCTTCACCTTCCAGAAAAAAAAAATCTGCGATATGTTGCGCTACTGCAGCTGACTGTACAACAAGCAGATCTCATTAAAAAGTAGTACACNATCCAGTTCCAGAATTAAGAATTGTTGTGAGCCACTTGAGCCACAGCATCAGTGGACAACATGTGCCTCCAAAAAGGGCATTGAATGGCATAGTACATGCTGCTACATTCCATTATACAGTATTATCGTGAAATCCAGTAATAAATTTTGTGATATGTTTCAGTTTGGAAAATGGGGTAGACAACATAATTCGTCCTGTGACCCGAAGTGATTAAAACTGCATGAAGTAAAACAACATATTCGTGCATAGTGATAGGCTGATTGATATCTTCCATCTGTAAACATTTGGTGGGTAATAACATCGCCAGCCACAACAGTAGACAAACACACACGGGTAACACACTTTTGTTGGTTAATAACATGGCACACCATAGTTTCCTAACGATGGACGCTGCTATTGCTCGCTAAACTCTTCACAGACTGCAGACATCAAATCTGGCAAACTGTTGTGATCCTATATAGTGTGTTATTGTTTGTTAGGTTTGAAAATTGTAATCACTATGGCCAACACCAGAATACCACAAATATTTTTCTGTTGTTTTGATTTCTTATTATTATTTGTCGCGTTGCAATGCTCTAACAACCTCAAATTATCTCTTTAAAGCTTGTGTGCCTGTATAATCATGTGGTTGATTTAGACTGTTGTCTATGTTTGTTATTGGCGGGAGAATGGCGGTTATGTTATGTGTTTTGTTGTAGAACAGTTTCCTTTCAGCAAATAAAGGACGAGTGANGTTGGCGGGAGAATGGCGGTTATGTTATGTGTTTTGTTGTAGAACAGTTTCCTTTCAGCAAATAAAGGACGAGTGAAATGATTCCCTGTGCAATGGTGTTGTTCTGCATTCCCATAGCTATATACACGGAAAATAACTCTAACATTATACACGAATATGTTATTTCATCTTACATGGTTTTTTGGCATTTTGCAAACAATTAATTAATTCCAAATGTTCAAGTGCTTGTTCCTTCAATAATGATNCTTACATGGTTTTTTGGCATTTTGCAAACAATTAATTAATTCCAAATGTTCAAGTGCTTGTTCCTTCAATAATGATATCCACAATAAAGTTTTTACGTGCAATTCAGGATAAACTCGTACAGGAGAAGTGGAAATCATAACAGAAACTCTTACGTAACAGCACTTAACCGTACATTATGTAGGCTAGTTGCGCCATAAGTTTGAATTAGATGTTTCACACCATTCTTGCTTCTCCTCTCTGAGAATGATTGCCCGCCACTGGGCCACAAAGGAAATACTTCTATTTAGTCCGCGAGAAAATAGCCTTCACCTTCCAGAAAAAAAAATCTGCGATATGTTGCGCTACTGCAGCTGACTGTACAACAAGCAGATCTCATTAAAAAGTAGTACACACACCCCCAAAATTGCCAGAAAAGTACCACTTATGCTGCTTATNCACACCCCCAAAATTGCCAGAAAAGTACCACTTATGCTGCTTATGAAAAACAAATTAATATGTTTTGTATCAATTTAACATATTTTACTAGAATTTTTAAAAATTAAGTTAACAAGAGTTTATTTTAAATAAAATTACAGCGTACTTTCAATTTGGATGCTTCAGAAAAATACTTTTTCTTTACAAAATTCACCCATCCCCTTTTCTCTTTTTTTACTCGCCGGATAAGACAGTCATATTAATTAACATAATTGTATGTAATAAAAATTATTTATATGGTTTAAAATATTTATAATAATTGATTTTATTCACATCGATTTCAAACACGAAAGTTATGAACTTTATAAGTAAAATTATTGTACATAATGTCAAGTATTTGTTAGCATGAGTATTAATATATTCTTACATACATCACTAGTAATTATAATTATTGCACTACTTGAAGCATTAATTGCAAAACGTGCTTCCTAAAATATACAGAATTGAACCACCCTTATATTTTTTATTAAAGCTCTATTCTTAATAATTAATTTTTAAAACAAACATTTAAATAAGTAAATTCTAGAGAAATGATTTACAGTGTTACAAAATATACGTATTCTTCTTTGATATACAACATAAACAGGGATGTTCACCCCCAAAAAAAAACGTGTTTGACATACACCACCTCCCCCATCAAAATCATCAACCCTCTGCCCTCTAATAAAATACTACCCAATCGTACTACACGTTTAATATTTTTACTGTTATATTTTGTGTGAATTGTAAACTGATTTTGCAATATTCGTTTTGACCATGGCAGATAAACATGTACCCTTATTGACCATATATAAAATATTTATTAAAGATGGAGAAGGGTATTAAAGTATGTGATTATTTTTATTATAATGAAAAGTTTTTTATTTTAAAATTATTATTAAAATTTTTTATTTTTAATGTTTTTCCCCCTCCTCACAAAAAATTAATTGCACGGTTTGAGTTGTGCCCCCCCCCTCCCCCCTCAACGATTCTTTTCATTTTGAGCACTCGGGATATAAATTGTTCATTTATGACCATTTGGCAGTGTATGTTCTACTTTTTAAAAAAAGTTTTGCATGTTGCAGCACTGGATGCAGTACACGATTGAAGACCACTCTACTTTACGTTAAGTTCTACGTACCTGCCTATCTAGGTAGTGATATTTCGCGAAAAGATTTCGAGACAAGATACAGTCCAAAGAACTGTAGGGTAGTTCAGCTTCTTTGATTGGCTAAAGGTGTTCTTGCCAGTGTTAACCTTTTGCGCACGAATCACGAAGGTTCAGTGTCGGAGTTACTTAGTCCTGTGTGGCTTGGTCAAAGNCCAGTGTTAACCTTTTGCGCACGAATCACGAAGGTTCAGTGTCGGAGTTACTTAGTCCTGTGTGGCTTGGTCAAAGACAGACACGGCACCAGCAGCCAATGGAGGTATAACAACAGCTGAGGTGTGTATATACAGGTGATTCTAAAATCATGCGACAAACATTGAGGGGTGGTAGAGCTCACTAAAACAAGCAATTATTGTATAGGAATATATGGGCGGAAGTGACGCGTTGAGGCACAAACACAAAAATAACACACGAAATGCAACACATTGTTTATTTACAACGTCGCTGCTAAATGCCTTTTTACAGCAATGTTTAAAATAATTGCTCAAAATTGCTACCACCGACAGTAGTGCAAGCTTGGTAGCGTCGGTGGAGTGATTGGCTAACAGATTAAAATATGCCGGGTATTTCACGCACGCCACCATTGTCAGCCAATCACGCCGTATGTAGAGGTCGCCAAGCATGCGTGACTGTTGGTGGATGCATTTCCAGCAACTGTTTTAACATTTTCTGTACGGAATCACTCGTTAAGTATGCTGCTAATGAACATTTTATGTTTCCGTTAATGTGTTATGTTTTTGTGTTTGTGCCTCAACGCGTCACTTCCGTCCATATATACCTATATAATAATAATTGTTTGTATTAGTGAGCTTTACCACCCCTCAATGTTTGTCCCGTGATTTTAGAATCACCCTGTAGTATTGAAGTCTACTGTATGCTCCGATTTTTACGCGAAAAGTCACTGACCCTACCTATAGGCCATTCATGGTAAAGTGAGCACTTTTGATAGTTAATAAATATATTTTATTTTAGCCTTAAGACGTTAACTTCCGAGTGCGGTGAAATATACACACTGTGTTCACTACTTACATGCCAATATTTATTTCAAAAAGGTGGTTAATGGGTAAAAAAAATGGCTGGAAGGAAAAAGTAACCAGAGCCTCAAAAGTGCACACTTTACCGTGAGCAGACTATAACAAACCTAACTTTTTTCTGTATGAAGTTGGTGGTAGTTGGAGCGTAAGAATCAGTTGCAGCGCGCACTTAGCCTGCGCAGGTTACCGAGACGAATGAGTGGGCAGCGTGCAGAAGGGAGTCGCGGAACGAGTTAGCCAATGTAAATTTTGAACAGACCGTTAGCGCTTCGGAGGCGATGGGCACATCAGTTCACCTGGAGGAGTGCTGCTGATTCGTATCACTCGACTGATATCAGTCCGTGCGAACCTTCCACGCCGCCTTCCCAGGACTCGCTTTCAAGACCACCTTCATTGTTCCACGCAACACGTCGAGTGGTGGCTGCAACGTGTACTTAGCGTCGCCAACTGTCTCCTCGCAGTTACGTGTCAACGATCTCAAACATGTATCTTGTTCTTACAGCACAGCCACTTCACTTCCTCAGCATCACCACGCAGTACATAAGCACTCAGAGGCTGCCTTCCAGTTCGTCTTGAGTTTCTTTTTTTCTTTAATGAATATCTATCATTTTGTGTAAGATTCAAGTCGAACACCACGACATTCAACTGCATTAGCATGTCGTGGTACTATTATTTTTTTGTTCGTGATTCTAAAATTAAAATTCCATCAAGTCCTAAAAATAAAAACAGTGATTATTCCCTAAAGAAGGTCGTTCCAGTATTAAAATCTACGAAATAAAACAATTATGACACGAAATTGTTATCATACAAAAATTGTGTCATACCTATTTCAAGAAAATTTCAGCAACTTTCTCTGTGAAATAATTATTCTGAGTACGATACACATTAATTTATTCCAATAACCTAGCGTGTGTATTCACTGTAGCTTCGAAGTCGACAAAACCCGAAACGCAAATTGCACAAATACGTCATTGATTTTGCTGACAAAATCGGGTCACGTGACCATTTCATCAAAAAAGTACGAATTGGAACACGGCCAGAGAGGGAAAGGAGTGGTGGTTACTTCAATGTGGGCGTATCCATTCGCTGATTGGCTCAGCGAGGTTCTGGGAATGACCCTTCTTGTATCTGACTGGACACTGCATGCTGCATAAGGTTTCCTATTGGCTTGGCTGCCAGATGGCGAGCAGATTAGCAGGCGCTGATTGGCAAACAGCGTTCCGGCATTTTGCTGGCATGTGACGCCATTTTGGTGGTGTGTGCGACTCGAGTTCGCGGTGAACGCGGCTGTTTCACTTCTGTATTGTTAACAGTTTAGTGCGGCGCAGATTTACTGACAATTGAGACATGCAAGAAGTGAGTCGCCTCTGTTCGCGACTGCGTAACCACCAGCTCTGTTGATCTCTGTATTCCCATTTAAAACTGCCTTACTAGTTCACGTAACATTGGACACGCTTGCTGTACTGAATAATGTCCATCACTGGCCGATACTCTGCCAATATACGTAATGCCTACTTATAAGGGACCTAATCAGATGTTCTTTGCTACAATAAAAAATATACAATCATTGTTTTTTACTTGTGTAATTTACAGTTTGAGTGTTGCTGACGTAATATTAGCTTGCAAGAATCGTTATGAAAACTGATGGCAAAGTATTATTTCTTCGCCCCGTGTCTCAAAATAATGTGAATATGGTAATGTTCCTGCAAACTCCATACAACTCGGTTAAAATCAGGTAACTTAATATTACGTCGTTAGCACTCAACGTGTTAAGTACTACGTTACAGCACGTTATGATGAACTCGGAAAAGTAAATCTCATCGTACTTCTCAAAGACGTCCGATAAAAATTTGCTCTCAGCTTCTGAAAAAAAACTACAACTAATACAAATATATCATAATTTAAGAGCAATACATAAGTTTGTATGTTTAATCCTATCATATCTTCCGTGTTACTAAAATCTGTAAGCAGTTAAATAAAAAATTAATGTTATGTCGTAGTTCTGAAACGGGTGAAATCAACATCTGATTAAGGCATCGTGCGTTAAATTTAATTAGCACCATTAATTTATTTTAATTACTTACCTTGTTCAGTTTCTATTACAGCTCATTACTAGTGGTGACCTTATGCTGGAACAAAAGTTCATTATTATTTCCCTGATGTTCTCTTCTGAAAGTTCCGAACATCGCAACGGTTGCATAAATGAGGATTATTGACATGTAAACGTTTGCTATGAAAGTTCTATTTTCATTACAGTAATAATTATCAGCAGTGGTGCTTTAATGATATATTTTCATTTAACCATAACTAAACACAATCTTTTTTTGTATTGAACGTACAAATTGTCAATATGTCTGGGAATAACAACCTGTTTTGAAATGCTTGTTTCGTGAACATCACTGCAGTAAAATTATTTACGAGATTCAGTTATTTTATGCAATCAGTCAGGGTTTCCCTTTCGTAAGTCGAACCCGAACCGGAAACTCACAAATTTTGTTCTGTAGTTTGAAAGAAAAAAGTCTACAACTACCTTCCGTTGTTTTACTCAAAATCGTGACGTAGTAGACAAAAAACTTTGCAGTCTTGACAAGTAAGTGAAGAGATTTGGGCGGCTCTTAACATCCGAGGTCTTGAGAGCCGATGNTGTCTGGGAATAACAACCTGTTTTGAAATGCTTGTTTCGTGAACATCACTGCAGTAAAATTATTTACGAGATTCAGCTATTTTATGCAATCAGTCAGTGTTTCCCTTTCGTAAGTCGAACCCGAACCGGAAAATCACAAATTTTATTCTGTAGTTTGAAAGAAAAAACGTCTACAACTACCTTCCGTTGTTTTACTCAAAATCGTGACGTAGTAGACAAAAACTTTGCAGTCTTGACAAGTAAGTGAAGAGATTTGGGCGGCTCTTAACATCCGAGGTCTTGAGAGCCGATGAGGGTGAAAGCGAGGTGGGTATCACTAGGCGCCGGAATGAAAGGGCGGGGAAAGNAACAAGCGGCATCGTCCGGCGCGATTCCCACATTCGAAAATCCGGGAGCAACCCCGCCGAGGTTCGACCCCGATTCGCCTTGATGGGAGGCGAGTAGCCTAACCGCTACACCACCACGCTTCCTACAGCCTTGATGAATACTCACTACAGCCAATAAGATAGTGGACTGACTGGCGCTCCTAGTGTAGGCAGCCACTTGCCACGGCGACGTTCAGTTATGTTAGTGGACTGGTGGCTTGTGTGTAGGCGCAAACACAAGCTTATTGACTGCACTATGTACGTATATTACGAATATAATATAACTGGGTTGATTCCCAAGAAAAGCTATTCAGTGCACAGGAAGTATGGCTATTATACTTATTTGCCTGGAAACCAACGATTTTATTTGAATTGTGGTCATGCGGCATCACCAGGGAGTGAATATTGCGTAGAGTGCGTATACCAGCTGCACAAATCCTCAATTTTTAAGTGCTTTGATGGGCTAGTACAATTCGTCTGACAAAGTAGTAACCCGAATATGACATATTTAAGTTAGGTTAGTTTATCACGAAACTAAATGTTAAATAAAAAACATCGTCGTTCGAACATGTGATTTTGACAGTTCTGACTGCAGTTCTTGTGCTAATGTTGGGTACATGCGCAGAAGACCAAAATCGGTCTACGTCATCTTTAGTCCTTGGGTAGTGAGTGATCCGGGAATTTAGCGGATTCATTTAGGGCCAGGCTTAACTTAAAACTGTCGTATAATAGCGGGGATTTGTTATTGGGCAGGAATTTATTTGACACACCCTGGAGGCCAGTGAGCCGATGCCAGCTTGGAACAAAAGTGAACGAATCAGTAGAGTCGATGGTTTATCGTGTGAAGTGTTGACTGTTTGCTAGGATTTGAAGTGCGGTACACATGTGGTACACTGCCAAACGCCTGTGTGCGATTCAATGGCCCTACCTACCACGCCGGCAGCCGCGAAATTCAAATGGGAGTCAATGTTAAACGGAATTCCTTCTCATTATGTAAATTTTAAAGATAACTATTTCAAACAAAAAACGTTTTGACCCAACTTTCTCAGAAAATATTGCTATACAAATTATTTTTTGTTATATTTGTTATGAAATTCCAATATTATATTTTTGAAAAATATATGTTAAACAAAACAATCGCCAAGATGTTTTAACGTAGCAACATTCATTATGAGATTTCACGTAGAATACTTTTGTTTAGAACAGTTATCTTTAAAATTGACGCAATGAGGAGGAATTTCTTTTAAAATTGACTCCCCATTTGAAGTTGGCGGCTGCCGGTTTGGTAGGCAGGGACGTCAGAGAGAAATTTTTCTGCCAAACGCAGCGCCGCCGTTGCGTCACTAGAGGCGCTGGAGTGCGTGTTGCGCGGGCGACTGGAGGATAGACGGCAAGCACATCTCGGGCTCGCATCATTGGGAAAGTTCCTGCCGCCAGCAGCCACGGCGTGAGACCCGGGTTGCGACACGAAGCGACTTCTGCGCTGGAACAATGGGCTGCTGGCGTTGCCCCGCCACACCGCCTTTACAGCCCATTGCCTGAACTGCCTCCAACAACCTCTTCACACCGCACACGCCAGCCTACTTTCGAGACCGAGAAGCACGCGAACGATAAGGGCGACACCGCCACCCGCATCAAGTGCGCAGTCGCCACTAAGCGAAATGCTCTCGACTGGCGTGCCGTGTTCTCGCCGTGCTCCGTCTACCTAAGGGACTTTCAGCGGTAACCCTAACATTTTACTGGAAGAAAGTCCGTGACAAGGGTCTATGCATGGCCCTTGTGTAATTTTGGAAGTATCTGAAGCGTATATTTTAAGATAGATGCGTTTTGATTTTTTAAAGCCATATTGGAGTGTTCCAGAATGGGGTTTGTAATGTGCGTGACGTCTTGAAAGCACTCAACAATCCTCGTATGAAGTGTGTGTGCTTTTCTTAGATCGGTACATTGGACACACAGAGAATATTTTCGTGGAACAACGTGTTTCCTACCTTGATGTCGCATAACAAGTGACTCTAATGATAATTTGACTGTAGACTACAAGGCATAAAACAACTTCCAATAAGAGAATACCCTCACGTATTACAGATATTATAACATTCGTAGCCGAGACTATAGTCTATTTGAGGTTTCTTCACACTTTTTGAATAAAACCTATGACCTCATGTGACACGTGTTTGGTTGTTTCCTGAATATGTCATGCATCACATGCCTTTTATACTTATGTTAACATTGAAGTGTCTATATTTATTATATTAAACTTTTACTTATATTGTTTATTAGTTATATTCTTTCATTTTTAATTAGTATTAATAACACCAGGAAAAAAATAAGTGCGATGGTAACGACTAGTAAGAAATAGTTCTTATACAAAATAAAATATTTGTTTGGTTCATTGAGTAGTTTACACTTTCAGCGTTGCTGACATTGCAGAGAACCTTATAAAACTGCTGATAAAGTAATATTTCTTCTTCTTTGTTTATGTAGTGGCAAACTCCATAAAACTCAGTTAAATTCAGATGAAGTAATATTACTTCTGCAGCACTTAAAATTGTTGCTGTACGATATGCACAGTCCATTAAAAAAGTTACGCCCACTACCAAAATTGTCTGGAAGGTATGATTTATGTTGCATATGAAAGAAGAACGCTTATATTTTGTAACAGTGTAAACTATTTTACTAGAATTAAATTATTTAAATTTAAAAAATTAAATTAATAAGGAACCCTTTTTAAATTTTAATTTAAGCATGTATACATTTTAGATTATTAAGAAACTGGCCGATGACTTGAGCACCCGAAGACATGTTCTTCATTAACATATAAAAATTCCAACGTGGTTGCAAACATTAGTGTTCCAGCGAAAGCCAATAACATATGCATTACAGTAACTTTATTGAGGCAGTTATACCCGAGGGAATAATCTGCAATATACAAATGAAGCGTTAGTACTCTCCAAGGATGATGGGGGAAGACTTGCACAAAAGCCCAGCATGAGTTTAACATGGGCCCTTCAAAGGTGTCACAATAGAGACACAGAACCTTGACGTTCTGTCACAGTCCGTAAGTATTGGTTGGCTCTGTCACCAGCAGAAACGACTTTTACAAAATACACTTAAGTTCTTTTACGTAGTGCCGTGTGTCGTGTGTTGAAAGTAAAAAAATATAAATAATAATTTTCTTTTGGAACTTCATGACCCACAATTATCCTCGGTAGCGTGTGATTGTAACTTTTATTGTTACAGATAAAGGCTCAGTGTCAGATAAGTTCGTGCTTCTCTTTGTGCTCATCCACATACCTACAGCTTTGCCGGAGTGCACCAGGAAGTAATTACCCGCTAGGTAGCTCAGTTCCTTCTCGTTGGCCAATTACGTTCTGCAGCGCTAATGAGCGACGCTCCTCTGCAGCTTCCGGTTCCACCCAGGTTTGGAAATCACNCGCTCCTCTGCAGCTTCCGGTTCCACCCAGGTTTGGAAATCACTTTCCTGCAGCTCGTCCCGGCGCTGTTCCGGCCTCTACACACAATGGCCGGACCCCGGGTCTTGAACTTGCTCAGTCCTCGGCGCGCGTCTTGCTGATTGTTTACCTTCGCGATACGAAATTTCTCTGCGGAACCACTTCACGCAAGGCCTCTTTCTTGATTGCATTTTCACGTCAGGCCACTGCAGCGGCGGGTATAAAAGGAGGGAAAGGGGTAAATCACCCCTCCCAAGAATTTCTCTTACAAAAGTGTTCGTCTTGTAATTGATCCAAGTCAGAAAGAATATTCACGAAAATTGGCACTATAGTAGCGCCGCTGTAACTTAGGACTTGGGGGCTCTGCTAATGACAGGCCACTTCTCCCCGGGAGAGGAAACAATTGGACGACGGTAGTATGGAAGTGGGAGGGAGTGCCTGCAGATTCTTCTGCTCGCCTACCAGCTATAGTCCATCTCATATATGAAGGCCACATTCTTGACAGTTGACGATCGCCGCGCCAATGTTTACTTTTCGTTTATGTATCCATTTGTCATCAGCTGGTGCTTCAAGTGAAGGCTGTTATGCGACGAGTCAGCGCGTCTTTTGGAGGGCGTGTAGGGTAGTTCGTAAACGCTGTAGACGAAATATATCTTACTTTAAAAATTATACAGAGCTCGCGAAAAATAAAACTACTGGTATCTGTTCGCAAATGTATTATATAAAGCAAACGAACGCTATTCTCTTCTGGCTTGTAATGCTTCGAAAGAATTATACCGATGGCACAACATTTCAGCGCGTGGTCTGAGCCGCATTTTTTTTATGACCACATAAAATAAAATGTATTAATTAATTTAGGAACTCATTCTTATCCGCGTATTTCCTGCTTGTCTGATGTGCGCTGGCAGTGCACTCAGAATAGCCAACGTAATATTAATTTTCGTTCGTTCATGCATCAGCTGATACAGGTTTTGTAAATTGCATGTTGTTTGTTTGGAATACGTCAATTGCCACTCACTGACCGTCAGAATCTGGCCAACTTATATGAAATAAATGAAGTATACCTGTGGTTGGTGATTTGCAAGTTGTTCTGTCTCTCTCTCTCTTTCACTTGGGTAGGTGGAGTCAAGTCCGTTCTTAAGCCGGCGCGACCATAGTTATTGCAAACTTACACCTACAAATATGATTTATTCTTCATGTGGCCCTTTCTCATTGCATAGCTAGATAGTAATTATTTTTTGTATTTTTCTGATTGTGTATCGCGATAAATATGAATGAAAATACACAACACAGTTCCTCGTCCAATCCCATGTCGTGAATTCGCCCCTGGGCCAGCGTAACTTTGAAAGGACAAACGTAGCTTTACCTCTACACGCTGCCCCAAAGACAGATTCACAGTGAAGTTAATTTGCTGCTTGTTATGTTGGCTTTACTTTAACTCTGTGTCAAATTTTGTTTATAAAATCGTAGCTGTGATCATATTGGAGACAGAAATGGCTCGTATCTGGTAAGTTTTAATTAGGTGCTTCTAAATATGCTATAGCTGGGATCTGAACAATGCTAGTGTAAATAGCTATGTGTATATAAAGAAATAAATAGTGCACACAAGCAGTTGTTATAGTATTTAAAACATCTGCATATACGTGCTAATAACAAAGACATTATCTCTCAACTTAATTTACGTCAATTTTCACACACAGATGTTTTTCATTTCCAGAGTATTTTCAAATAGTTAATTCGCGTTTATCATCCAAATACGCACAAACAAAAGTAAAACTTCAAACTTATATTGCAGTCGTGGCGTAATACAGTGCGGTAGTTCATACAGAAGTTGTTACGAATAAAAATAAGTACAGAAAACGAAATAAAATAATTGTCCCTTGAATCTGATTGCCTTAAACTACGTTACATTTCCCTTTGACTTTATGTCGCTTTTAATCCCACGTGAATACACTGCTGCACATTCTTTACCTCAGCACAATGACAAATCTAAGTTAACGCAACGAGATCCATGTTCTTCAGTGTGAATAAGTTGATCAGCGTTTCTCCAGATCACATTTTACAGCTTCACTTTGTTGGAAAAGTTTGATCATAATGAATACAAGATTTCTTTATAAGATAGACAGTGTTGGAAAAAAAAAACCATTGTAAAACTATTTTTGAAGATTGTCGTAAACCAAAGTCACGAAAGAAACCATTTATTACAAAAGTACATTTTTTTAGTTGGCTTTTGATCATTCCCTTTTATTTCTTGTAACTGAAACCTTTTAAACGTCGTGTAGTAATCACTGCATATGTCGATACGCGTATTTCTCCGACATTTGGCCCAGAAACAAAACTAGGTTGGTGGGTTCCATGAGCAAGCTCCTTCCGCTGGTAGCCGCCACTTTATCGCGAAACGCCCACTGCCCTTGGTTTAACGGTGTCCCGCAGTTGCGGCCGGCAGTGCCGCAAAGGAGGAGGCGGGCAGGAAGGCGAAGGAAAAGAAGGAAAGGTCGTGAGTCGCGACCCCGTGCCACGTAGTCGGTCGTCCAGGCCCCGTTATGCGGCGCATAGCAGTGCGACCCAGAGACTTGAATGCGTTCTGCCCGTACGGGCGAGTAACCCACCTCTACGTGCGGCGACTGGGAGAAGAGGTGGGCGAGGCAAGCTTTACTCGGCAGCACGACAGAGTATAGTCCGTTCGCGGTTACTTCCAACTTTTATGAAGCCCTGCTAAAGTTCTACTTTCAGGATATTCCTTTACCGCAAGCAAACAAAGTTTAACTAAATATAGAATATTACACCATAGGGAAGAGCATCGCAGTCATGCGCAGTCACTCTGATAATAAATTACATAAGAACTATTTCATACTAGGCATTACCAACACAACTATTTTCTTCTGTTATTATTCACAATAAATATAAAATGAATATTATAATTTATGGATAAAATATAAGTAAATGTNTTTTCTTCTGTTATTATTCACAATAAATATAAAATGAATATTATAATTTATGGATAAAATATAAGTAAATGTTAAACTTAAGAAAAAAATAAGATACTTTTTTGTTGTCAGAAGTATTAAGCGATTATGATACATTGTATACTCAGGAAAGAACCAAGCGCGTCATACACGGGGTGAATTTTCAAAGGCTTGATTCACAAAGTGCGAAGAAACCGCGAATAGACTATAGATACGTACACAGAGGCGAAATGGCGTGGCGGTTCCTTTGATGTCAGAGTACGTATTCGCTGATTGGCTGCGTGATGCTCTGTAATGAGCCTTGCGTCTGACTGGCTACTGCGTACTGCGAAAGATTCCNCTTTCCTGCAGCTCGTCCCGGCGCTGTTCCGGCCTCTACACACAATGGCCGGACCCCGGGTCTTGAACTTGCTCAGCTTTCGGCGCGCGTCTTGCTGATTGTTTACCTTCGCGGTACGAAATTTCTCTGCGGAACCACTTCACGCAAGGCCTCTTTCTTTATTGCATTTTCACGTCAGGCCACTGCAGCGGCGGGTACAAAAGGAGGGAAAGGGGTAAATCACCCCTACCAAGAATTTCTCTTACAAAAGTGTTCGTCTTGTAATTGATCCAAGTCAGAAAGAATATTCACGAAAATTTGCACTATAGTAGCGCCGCTGTAACTTAGGACTTGGGGGCTCTGCTAATGACAGGCCACTTCTCCCCGGGAGAGGAAACAATTGGACGACGGTAGTATGGAAGTGGGAGGGAGTGCCTGCAGATTCTTCTGCTCGCCTACCAGCTATAGTCCATCTCATATATGAAGGCCACATTCTTGACAGTTGACGATCGCCGCGCCAATGTTTACTTTTCGTTTATGTATCAATTCGCCATCAGCTGGTGCTTCAAGTGAAGGCTTTTATGACACGAGTCAGCGCGTCTTTTGGAGGGCGTGTAGGGTCGTCCGTAAACGCTGTAGACGAAATATATCTTACTTCAAAAATTATGCAGAGCTCGCGAAAAATAAAACTATTGGTATCTGTTCGTAAATGTATCATATAAAGCAAACGAACGCTATTCTCTTCTGGCTTGTAATGCTTCGAAATAATTATACCGATGGCGCGCACAACATTTCAGCGCGTGGTCTGAGCCGAATTTTTTTCTCAAGAGGTAGCGTTTTTGTAAAGTTGACTGTTTTTCTCTTACTAGCTCGGAACGACACAAATTTGATATATATTTCTTCAAATTGTTAGAAAAAGTAATTCTTTAATATTATGCAATATTTCTGTATGCTTTTGGAATTAATATCACACACGTAAGGAAAGCCGGGTTGGACGTGGGGTGATAATACGTGAAAAAATATTTTGAAATTGTGTTTCGTTATGATAGAGATCGTTTCAATGTACCTTTAATTTTGAACACCTATACATTACTACTTTAGCACTAAGTTTTATAACCACATAAAATAAAATGTATTAATTAATTTAGGAACTCATTCTTATCCACGTATTTCCTGCTTGTGTGATGTGCGCTGGCAGTGCACTCAGAATAGCCAACGTAATATTAATTTACGTTCGTTCATGCATCAGCTGATACATGTTTTGTAAATTGCATTTTGTTTGTTTGGAATACGTCAATTGCCACGCACTGACCGTCAGAATCTGGCCAACTTATATGAAATAAATGTGGTTGGTGCTTTGCAAGTTGTTCTGTCTCTCTATCTTTCACTTGGGTAGGTGGAGTCAAGTCCGTTCTTAAGCCGGCGCGACTATAGTTATTGCAAACTTACACCTACAAATATGATTTATTCTTCATGTGGCCCTTTCTCATTGCATAGCTAGATAGTAATTATTTTTTGTATTTTTCTGATTGTGTATCGCGATAAATATGAATGAAAATACACAACACAGTTCCTCGTCCAATCCCATGTCGTGAATTCGCCCCTGGGCCAGCGTAACTTTGAATGGACAAACGTAGCTTTACCTCTACACGCTGCCCCAAAGACAGATTCACAGTGAAGTTAATTTGCTGCTTGTTATGTTGGCTTTAATTTAACTCTGTGTCAAATTTTGTTTATAAAATCGTAGCTGTGATCATATTGGAGACAGAAATAGCTCATATCTGGTAAGATATAATTAGGTGCTTCTAAATATGCTATAGCTGGGATCTGAAAAATGCTACTGTAAATAGCTATGTGTATATAAGGAAATAAATAGTGCACACAAGCAGTTGTTATAGTATTTAAAACATCTGCATATACGTGCTAATAACAAAGACATTNAATAGTGCACACAAGCAGTTGTTATAGTATTTAAAACATCTGCATATACGTGCTAATAACAAAGACATTATCTCTCCACTTAATTTACGTCAATTTTCACACACAGATGTTTTTCATTTAGCGTTTCTCCAGATCACATTTTACAGCTTCACTTTGTTGGAAAAGTTTGATCATAATGAATACAAGATTTCTTTATAAGATAGACAGTGTTGAAAAAAAAACCATTGTAAAACTATTTTTGAAGATTGTCGTAAACCAAAGTCACGAAAGAAACCATTTATTACAAAAGTACATTTTTTTAGTTGGCTTTTGATCATTCTCTTTTATTTCTTGTAACTGAAACCTTTTAAACGTCCTGTAGTAATCACCGCATATGTCGATACGCGTATTTCTCCGACATTTGGCCCAGAAACAAAACTAGGTTGGTGGGTTCCATGAGCAAGCTCCTTCCGCTGGTAGCCGCCACTTTATCGCGAAACGCCCACTGCCCTTCGTTTAACGGTGTCCCGCAGTTGCGGCCAGCAGTGCCGCAAAGGAGGAGGCGGGCAGGAAGGCGAAGGAAAAGAAGGAAAGGTCGTGAGTCGCGACCCCGTGCCACGTAGTCGGTCGTCCAGGCCCCGTTATGCGGCGCATAGCAGTGCGACCCGGAGACTTGAATGCGTTCTGCCCGTACGGGCGAGTAACCCACCTCTACGTGCGGAGACTGGGAGAAGAGGTGGGCGAGGCAAGCTTTACTCGGCAGCACGACAGAGTATAGTCCGTTCGCGGTTACTTCCAACTTTTATGAAGCCCTGCTAAAGTTCTACTTTCAGGATATTCCTTTACCGCAAGCAAACAAAGTTTAACTAAATATAGAATATTACACCATAGGGAAGAGCATCGCAGTCNGGATATTCCTTTACCGCAAGCAAACAAAGTTTAACTAAATATAGAATATTACACCATAGGGAAGAGCATCGCAGTCGTGCGCAGTCACTCTGATAATAAATTACATAAGAACTATTTCATACTAGGCATTACAAACACAGCTATTTTCTTCTGTTATTATTCACAATAAATATAAAATGAATATTATAATTTATGGATAAAATATAAGTAAATGTNTTTTCTTCTGTTATTATTCACAATAAATATAAAATGAATATTATAATTTATGGATAAAATATAAGTAAATGTTAAATTTAAGAAAAAAATAAGATACTTTTTTGTTGTCAGAAGTATTAAGCGATTATGATACATGGTATACTCAGGAAAGAACCAAGCGCGTCGTACACGGGGTGAATTTTCAAAGGCTTGATTCACAAAGTGCGAAGAACCCGCGAATAGACTATAGATACGTACACAGAGGCGAAATGGCGTGGCGGTTCCTTTGATGTCAGAGTACGCATTCGCTGATTGGCTGCGTGATGCTCTGTAATGAGCCTTGCGTCTGACTGGCTACTGCGTACTGCGAAAGATTCCNCATTCGCTGATTGGCTGCGTGATGCTCTGTAATGAGCCTTGCGTCTGACTGGCTACTGCGTACTGCGAAAGATTCCCTAATGGTTGGACTGACGTCTGGCAATTAGATTTACCAGGCGCTGAATGGCGAACAGCGTCCCAACATTTTGATGGCTGGCATGTGCGACTCGAGTTAGTATAAGCGACTGTTTCACCTCTGAACTTAGATATTTTTTTGGAAGCACGTGAACGATACTGCATGCGTTCAACGGATAAAGCGCTGCAGGTTCTACTGAATAAAAAGTCGCTGGTGGGACGTTTCATTGTTTATTTACTGCTGCGTCATTTTGTTATGTTAGGGGCGGATATTTTTTAACGTATGAAGAAATAAATTTATTAATCTAAAATCAATAAAAATAATCATCGCAATAGTCGATAATAACACTGGCAATTTTGCCATACTTCATTAGCTATATTGTGTGAATTTAACACTGCCATTAGGCCTATGTAATATAAATAGCATAATACTTACTTATTTCTGAAATCATCAGTTCCGTCTGCACAGGTCACACTGCTCATGAACTTGGTGCTTACAACGCGAGCCAAGCCGGAGGTCTGGCCACCCCTGGTGCGATACGGCCTCCACGTTATAAGCGTGACACCATAGTGGCAAAGACACCTTACGCACGTCAGAATTTAAAAAAAAAAATATTTTTTTTATTGACGCCCACTCTTAACGACTTAGCACGGGACATATTCAACGACTTACGAAATAAACTACCACGACGTAATAACTGAAATATTCTTGCCTGGTACTGAAACCCAAAACAACATATTTCAGGTATGTGATACTCCTTGTCTAAGCGTTTCTTCCTGAAACCGAGTGAAGAAACACGTCTTCAGTCACTGTTCTTAAGTACACGTTATTCCTGTTTTTTTAAGCTCACTGCCAGTCAAAAGATTTGTTTCTTGGTGAGACCGTATCTTATCTGCCATTCCTTCGACGAAATTCTAGGAGGGAGTGTTTGATAATTGCTCCTTTCAACCTCTGCATGACCAATGGCGAGTTAATAAAGGAATATGGTAGACAAGGCCACACCGAGTGCTACGTACATGCTCACTATATTCGCGATGCGAGTAAAAATCGTACGTTTTTTTTTTAAATCTGACGACACGTAGCTGTGAACGCTACGGGCGTTATGTCCCTCACGATGGACGCTTGGCGGAATAATTTTCTCTCGGCAATATTTTCAAAACACCGCCGTGGACGGGCATGCGCACTAGATCTGCCCACAGGTGTCTTCGCTCGCCATGTCATATTGGCTACTGTTTATTTTGTTCCGCCGTTATAAACCTCTAACTTTCGGCGTGGCCACCCAGTGCAGCGAACACAGTCACTATAGCGGATGTAGCAAACAGCGAACGCAGCAAACAGCGAACGCAGCGTAGCTTTCAGTGTGATCGCTGCTTTCTGGTAACGACAGGCGCGCGGTAGCGCACAAAAATTCCGCCACGAGTTGGTTAAGTTTTTGCCGCTGTGTTACCGTTGCTACATCCTTCATCGCGACTTGCTCCACATCCGCTATCGCCGTCACGCTTGGCGGTGTACTGCCCGTGCGGGCTTCGCAGAGTGAATATTCTTAAAGGTCAGCGAAAGGTTTCCCCGGCAGCCTGCATACNATATTCTTAAAGGTCAGCGAAAGGTTTCCCCGGCAGCCTGCATACATACACCGAGTTTCATGAAGATTTGAGGGATAACAGAGATTTATTACAACTAAACCACATAACGTACGTTAATGACAACAGTGCAGAATGAACTAGGAACACAAACAGTTTGTGTGTGTGTCGTGCTACGCCGAGTTCGCAGTCCTGCCGCTAGGCGTCGCTCACAGTGACGCCCATGTGTTGTTCAACTGGAATTCCTTAGCGTTGTGCAATGGCTGCTACACGTGTTGAGAAATCGTTCTGTGTTTTGGAATTTCACACCAGGAAGTCAGCACCTACTACTGTGGCCCACAAGATCACCGGACCTCACAACATGTGACTTTTTTTTATATCGAATACAGGGTTACGACCCACCTTTGCCTCGTAATATCGCAGACCTAAGAGAGCTAATCATCACAGTGGTAGGCACTATCGACAGGCCCATGTTGATGCGAGTGTGGCAAGAACTAGACTATTGTGTGGATGTATGCCGTGTCACCCGCGGTGCACACATTGGACATTTGTAGGTGTTACAAAATCTGTTTTGAGATCCACGTTAACTCTGCAATGTTTTCATTACTGTACGTTCAGTGGTTTCGTTACAATTAAATGTTGTAATCCTTCAAATATCTATGAAACACTCTGTAAGACAGGAAAATAAGTCGAAACGGGCATAAAAGTTACATTTCTCGGGAATAGAGTCCATCTAGTCCGACGACATGGAGCAGTGTAACGGGTTCGTATAATACACTTATGTACGCGGAGATTGCCCTAATACATAAGCAACTTCAAAATTTGTGTTGCAGTATATAGCTACCAAATAATGTGTTTAGAAGTGGCTTATCTTATAAATTGACTGCAGCCTCTCGAATCACTGTGATGGCCTTATAAGCAAGATATCGCACATTCTAGTCCACCAGAGATCCAGCGAAGCAAATAAAGATATATTAGTGTTTAGAATAGGCGTAGCAATTTGAAAAATGAGGGGCGTTAACATAATATCTATACTCACGTTTCTACAGAAACATTTTCAGTAGGCTTTTTGCTTCACTTGTAAAATGTTTACTGGTATTAAAGAGGCGATGAAAAACATATTCTGGAAGTAACCGGTTAACTTCAGAATGCCAGAACCCTTACCTGGGCGTCTAAGTTGTCGTTACAGTACTTAGCTGAAAATGAAATGCGCTAGATGAAAACTGTACATGCGAATATTCGCGGTTCCTTCACATTTTTTTAATTACACCTTTGAAAAATCGCCCCATGTATGGTGCGTTTTGTTATTTCCTAAATATGCCAAACATCATAAGCGTTATATAATTGTGTTAACAAAAAAAGTACTTTAATTTTGTTTAAACTGATCTTTGAATTATATTTTATTTATAAATTATAACAATTCGTTTATAATTGATATGAAATAAAACAGAAAGACAATAGGTGTGTTGGTAATGACTAGTAAGAAATTGTTCTTATGCGAAATTTTATTACACTGAGTGAACACGAATGCGGTGCGTTGTCGCTTTGGNTGACTAGTAAGAAATTGTTCTTATGCGAAATTTTATTACACTGAGTGAACACGAATGCGGTGCGTTGTCGCTTTGGGTGTAATTTTCTAATGGACTAAAGCTGCGCACGTATCCAATATTGACCTACCCATGCCCCAATACAACTGTTAANGGGTGTAATTTTCTAATGGACTAAAGCTGCGCACGTATCCAATATTGACCTACCCATGCCCCAATACAACTGTTAAAGTCACATGATCAACAGCAATTAATGTATTTTGTATCTCAATTTTCAAAAGATAAGCACATTCATATGAATAAAATACTTTTGCCAATTCGAATTTAATCAATNATTTTGTATCTCAATTTTCAAAAGATAAGCACATTCATATGAATAAAATACTTTTGCCAATTCGAATTTAATCAATATCTGCATTACAAATTAGTTAGAGGAAGTACACAAACACTTCAAAGCACTTGTTTACAAAAGAGTGTTCCGACCTCAAGTCCTGCCCACCTCGTTTATGCTAGTCGTATTTGCAGAACAGCAGTGCAGTGTAAGGACACGGAGACTGATTCTGCGCAGCCAGTGAGATCGCTCTACCCCATATTCTCTTTAGAATTGTTCTAGACTCGGAGGGAAAAATTTACTGGGAGTTGAAATTTAGCAGGGCTTCAGAAAAGGAATGGAGTTACCCGAGAATGGGCTATTAATAAAGCTAGTGATTTTTCACGAAAAAATATTAGTACACGTTTGACTTTAATACTATAAGCACCCACAGCAGTTTGTATACTGCCATTGGTTGCTGTCTGCCTGAAAATGCGTTTTCATATTTGACCTGGCCACTCACAAGCAAGTCACACGGATACAGGTAGAGTGAAGAGATTTGGGGGGCAGTTGACAGCGAGGTCTTGAAAGGCGATGAGGATGATTAAGGTATAGAGCAGCGCGGGAATGAAAGTGCGGGGTAAACGGGAGAACCCCGAGAAAGCCGACCAGTGGTATCGTCCGGCACGATCCCCACATGCGAAAATCAGGGAATGACCCGGCCGGGGATTGAACCCGGTTCGTCTTGGTGGGAGGCGAGCAGGCTAACCGCTCAGTCACCGCGGCCCTGACGCAGGTAGAGGTTGCAGGAAGGCGCAGTTGGTGGGCGGAGAGTTCCGGTGGGCGGAAGCCGNCGGCCCTGACGCAGGTAGAGGTTGCAGGAAGGCGCAGTTGGTGGGCGGAGAGTTCCGGTGGGCGGAAGCCGGAGCGGCGACGGGTCGGCAGGCCTGAGGCGCGAGGCGTGGTACAGTTATAACGCGCCGCTAATCGTGCAAGGCCGCGACGCGCCCATGGGCGCTGAATCACCGCGCGGACATTCCATCGCCTCTGCGCTGCTTCGCCAACACCTGGCGGCAACGTTAGCCCAGCAGGCCTTGTGTCTCAGCCCCTTATCCCGCTCTCTCTCTCTCTCCACTTCTGCTCCTTACATTTCAACCCACAAACCAGGCAACGCTCATATAGTCTATTCGCGGTTTCTTCACACTTTTTGAATCTTACATTTGATAAATCACCCCCATGTATGACGTTCATGTTTGGTTATTCCCTAAATATGTCACGTATAACAAGCGTTTTATACATTTGTTAAAGTAACATTACCTTATTTTTTGTAACATTGATATTTTACTTACATGTTATCTATAAATCATAATATTTAATTTATAATTAATATGAATAAAAAAATNTGTAACATTGATATTTTACTTACATGTTATCTATAAATCATAATATTTAATTTATAATTAATATGAATAAAAAAATGAGAAAACATGTGTGTTGGTAATGCCTAGTAAGAAATGGTTCTTTTGAAAAATATTATTACACTGAGTGCGCACGGATTCTGTGCGTTGTCCCTTTATGTAATTTTCTAGACTTGGTTAATCTGTGTTTACACGAGGCGGAGTAATATCATGGAAGTGGAACTTTAGCAGGGCTCCATAAAAGTTGGAAGTAACCGTGAATGGACTATACAGCAGCCCATTCGGGTCAATGTACTTACGTCATCTCTTATCGTCTTATCATAGAGTAAAAATGTACGCAGAGCTGGCTAGTGGCGCCATATTGCCGGCGTGTGCGGCTGGAGTTTGCGAGATAAAGCGGCTGTTTCAATCTGCGATCTTATCGTCTCTACCGGACGACAACATAACATATTTTGCTTTGTTTTTTGGTTTGCTTTATTTGTAAAATGTTTACTGGTATTAGAGAGGTTGTGCAAAACGTATTCTGGAAATAATCAGCTAACTTCAGTTACAGTATTCATGTCGCCTCTCTTAGAAACTCAGAAATACACATACAGTCAACTCATTGCAGTGCCCTTCTTCTGTCATCTCACTTCAGAGAAAGGCATGTACGGTCCATCCATGGCAATTTCCGTAATTCCACACAGTTCTAGCTAGACACCACGTAGCTATTTTGGTGTGTTCTCTTAATTTATTCATTGATATTTGCTTAGAAGTTATCAAGCTCCATATATCATTAACCGCGATGCATCCGCTGCGAAACTCGCCGCGCGAGAGCTTTGAGAAATTATTTGCGAAGCCTTAAATATTATACTATGGATTTATATAGTGTCCATCTGGCGACTTAACACTTGGAGAAAAACGCCCAGAAACTGGCTTTATCTAACAACACTCGAAATCTAAAAGTGAAGCAATGATCTTTACTTCAGAGCCCTGAAATACGTTTGCGAAATAGAGATAACTGCTTTGCTGTAATCCGACTGAATATTTCGCTTGCCGAGAATACTGATTTACTGGTTTTATGAAGAATTTCACAGCTCAAGGCACGGGTTGGTAAAAGCTTAGTATGATAATTTACGGTAAGACTGACGATTAGGCCAATTTGATTTTGTTTCCAGTTAATATCACTTATATTGGCTTATGAATAGCCAGAAAAGCTATCTTAACCGCATGGCCAAACAGTAAGTTGAACCCCTGTTGAAGTTCTGTTTCCCAACAGTCCCATTTATTGTTTTTCACAGCGCAGTTTTGACGGGAAAATGGACTTACATGGACTGATAAAGAAAACAACGAAAAACGGTCAACAATTACGATGTGCATTAATTTGTATATTATTTAATACCATGAGTGCAGGAATTCAGTGTGAACTTGGTCGCGTGGAATGTTGAAATTTTTAGAACTACTAATAACACGTTTGAACTCCAAGGCTGCGTCCAAAATCACCGTCTAAAAGTGCTAATCTGGCTTCGTTGAGTTGAGAGATTTGGGCGGCTCTTAGAGGTCTTGAGAGCCGACGAGGGTGAAATGAGGCGAATGGAGCAGTTCCGGAATGCAAGGGGCGGGGAAATGGAAGACACCAAGAAAACCCACCGACCAGCGGAATCGTCCGGCACGAATCCCACTTGCAAAAATCCTGGTGACCCGGCGGGGGATTAAACCTGGTTCGCCTTGGTGGGAGGCGAGCAGTCTAAACACTCAATAACCGTGGCCCCACCTGTTTTCGTGCCCTGTAAAAATGCATCAAGGTCGTTACCTAATTTTGCCGCTTACCAAATTGACAACCGACGGCATTTATGCGCTCTAGAATGTCCACTTTAGCCAAGGGGACTAGACACATGCCCTTCTCGAACTCTTGGTCGCTTTCCAACGCTCTACTGTTTAAAGTATTTCATTCTCGGAGTGTTTACGACTTTGCAAGGCCGCGAGAAACAATTGGTATTGCCACAAAGACAAATGACTCTCGCACAAAGTGAAATTCCATAGAAAATGAATCTAAGTGGACACGGACAAGAGTGTTAAAATTCACAGACGAACATTTCTTCAGCAAGGGAACAAGGGGTCATCNAAATCTAAGTGGACACGGACAAGAGTGTTAAAATTCACAGACGAACATTTCTTCAGCAAGGGAACAAGGGGTCATCACACACAAAGTGGACGAGGGCACTTGGAACTGAATTTGGACACCGTTAGTGACTCGGCTAGTTGACTTAATGTTCAACGGGGCAGCTAACGGTGGAAGTCGAGTGTCGTAATTAGCAGGCGATTTGACGTGACCACTTAACAAGAAGCGGAACCTCACGCTAGTTATTATTTCTTTTTCCTGTTATACGCTGCGAGGAAGCGTATATACGGTTAGCGCTCAAAGCTCATTACAAGTGCAGTACAGTGCATTTCCTGCAGAAGATATCACATGTGGATGCCACAAGAGTTCCTGAGAATACAGAGGCGAAGCAGCCGCTTGTTCCGCGAACTCACGCCGCAGACACCACCAAAATGGCGTACTTGCCACCAACATGTCGGAACGCCGCAAGCCAATCAGCACCTGGTAACTTACTTGCAAGCTGGCAGCCCAGTCAATAAAGGACGTTTCGAAGCACGCAGCAGCCAATCAGACAGACCCACTTCCAGAAACTGCGCAGCCAATCACATGACGGAGAAGTCGGCGAAGGAACCGCCTCGTCATTTCTCCTCTCGCTGACTGACGGACGAATGGTGTAACGACATACTTCTGGCCAGTTGACGCTGTTTAGTTGGCGCGTGTAATGGAGTTCGCGGTATAGACGGTTGTTTAGTTTCTGTATTCTTACGTATTCTGTGACGTTACGTTGCTGAAACCATCCTGAGCACGAAAACTTGCCTTGTGTTGAACATCTACGCATACCGTGGAACTTCGGAACGTCATTCGCCGTTCAGCACCGGCAGGATGACTGCACAGTAAAAATATTTCTGGTAAATCTCCTAACCTGTATTGGAAGTTTTTAACCTATACATTCAACATTGTACGAAAATATTACCACACATCAAACTACAAATGTAGGAACGTTTAGTATCATTACTATACAAAGTTGGGAACTTCCTTGCGCGTTTGAGTATTCCCTGAGCAAATGTAGGAATGCTACAATGGATGTATGGGGAATAACTTTACCATACACGCTTTCTCACTATGCATATATACTGATGTGGTAAATTTGCAAATAATTTCTTAGAGTGTGGCTAGTCAGCAGCCAGACCAGTGGGGAATCTTTTTTCACAGCTGGCCACAGCCAATCAGACACGAGTATTCCTTTCTCACAGTACCGCGGAACCACTGCACGAGGGAGTATGCCTGCATCAGAGAAAACGCCACGTGCTATTCCGTTCAGGTGAAACAGTGTTTGATCACAGAATAGATAAGCACACAGAGACGAAATGACGTGGTGGTTCCTTTGATGTGGGCGCACCCATTCTCTGATTGGCTCTGGGAACGGGCCTAATCTTTGACTGACTACTGCATGCAGAGAAAGGTTACGTATTGGCTTGGCTGCTGGCTGGCGAGCTGATCACCAGGTGCTGAAACGCCTGAAAACAGCGTTCCATCATTTTGCTGGCAAGTGAAATTTTGCTGGCGTGTAAGACTCGAGTTCGTCGTATAACCAGCTGTTTTACCTCCGCAATCTTAAGTAGTCTGTGGTCTGATCTTACTGAAGGGCAGAAATGTGTAGAGGAGAAATGGTCTTTCACTTTCCCACAGTTAGGCGTTTTTTTTTNTCTGATCTTACTGAAGGGCAGAAATGTGTAGAGGAGAAATGGTCTTTCACTTTCCCACAGTTAGGCGTTTTTTTTTACTATGGCTTAATGTCAAATGAGACCTCACAGCTTGTGAGGTACAAAGCAGTACTAGAGAATAGGATGCCCGCGCACTGACGAAATATATATATCAATAGGGAGACCACTTCAGACCACTCTCCATCATGCTGCTAATCACTCGACAATTGCTATTTGACCTTCCCGGAAAGCGAAGATAAGGAGGGACGAAAGCTGTTCTCGGAAACTACTTGGCGACAAGCCCAAACGGACTGTAGTCTATTCTCGATTTCTTCACACTTTTTGAATCAAACCTTTGGAATATCACCCCAAGTATGACGTGTTTAGTTATTACCTAAATNTCTGATCTTACTGAAGGGCAGAAATGTGTAGAGGAGAAATGGTCTTTCACTTTCCCACAGTTAGGCGTTTTTTTTTTACTGTGGCTTAATGTCAAATGAGACCTCACAGCTTGTGACGTACAAAGCAGTACTAGAGAATAGGATGCCCGCGCACTGACGAAATATAGGCCTATATATCAATAGGGAGACCACTTCAGACCACTCTCCATCCTGCTGCTAATCACTCGACAATTGCTATTTGACCTTCCCGGAAAGCGAAGATAAGGAGGGACGAAAGCTGTTCTCGGAAACTACTTGGCGACAAGCCCAAACGGACTGTAGTCTATTCACGATTTCTTCACACTTTTTGAATCAAACCTTTGGAATATCACCCCAAGTATGACGTGTTTAGTTATTACCTAAATACGCCAAGCATCACAACTGTTTTATACATCTGTTAACTGAAAAGTAACTAATTTTTCGTTAAATTAAAGTTTTACTATTATTTTATTTATAAATTATAATATTTCATTAATAATAAATATGAATAGAAACAGTGAGAAAACATGTGGGTTGGTAGAGCCTCGTAAGAAATAGTTCTCATGCAGAATATTACTATAACTCAGTGCGCACGAATCCGGTGCGATGTCCTAGAGGGTAATTTTCTAGAATACGAGGCGGAGGGATATCCTGGAAGTAGAACTTTAGCACGGTTTTATAAAAGGGTGAAGTAACCGTGAATAAAATATATATGTCGCTCGCACAAAGCACGACGCTAGAGCACGCCGGGTTGCGACCGAAATACATACATATATGTATATATATATATATAACAGCGCAATAAATACGCGCAGTATATTTAAACACGCAAAACTATTTGTATGGTAAATATCTTCACGTTTAGAATTGTAATACAAACATGAAATTGACGTTTTGACTGTCGTTGCCCTGATGATGGCAGCTGCGATGATTACCAAAAGTTGGATAAGAAATCTTGGGCGCGGCTCAAACCCAGAAGCCCAGCAGATGATGACAACGACCGCGAAAGCATGCGATATATTCAGTTATGAATTGTTGACGCAAAGCTGAGCACTTTTGAAAGCACTCCTCAAGATCAACTTGTATGCACATAGTGTTATTCTCCACCGTACGTAAAATTAACATCGTAACAGGCCTGATCACTTTTTTCATGCGTCGATATAGTAAAACTGTAAAATTAATTGAAAAATAAATATTTAACTAATTTGATTATTCTTAGACAAATATGTATTTGAAACAAACAGAAAGCAAAATAAATCATTTCAGTATTCACAATGGGTTACGTAACACTTTCAATTCAACGTTAAGTAAGGGAACTACTTTCTCTCCGTCGTTACCGACTTGGAGTGACACTTGGAGTGCCTGTCAAAATACATGCAAATAGGGGCAGTAAGAGTTTTTTAAATTTTTATTTCTACAGTTATTAATTAACCATGAACAGCCTATAGCTCTGAGCTCTTTTGGCCAATAAGGGCAACACTTACCTGCGTACCTAATCGTCCCGCCGCATCTACATGCAAAGTTCTGAAATGGCGTACGGTTATTCCTATTATACCACTGGAACTACGAGACTTTAAGTGGTGTCCCGTTACTTTTATTAATGAAAATACTGTAGCAAAGTTCAGTACGTGTCCCTACACTAGGTTTGAGTGTTTATGGTCAGTACATTTTTCGATAGGGCAGCGTGAAAAAGCAATGTTTATGTATGTTTGGAGAGATCGGAAATAGTGTTTGCAATGTGCATGGTGTCTTGAAAATAGTCTTCGTACATCGTCTCTAGTGTATTTTTTCCTTTTCACAAATCAGTAAATACGACTCACGTAAAGTTGTTTCGTTAAGAAAAATTGTATTTAAGACATTTTGCAACACAGTTTAAGCTCCAGGTACACAGTCCTCTTAAGGCTCCCGCCTGCCTGGCGCTTGAACTACCCTGCAGTGTGCTTAAAATACACGCTTTCCCACGAAACTATTAAACATGCGTCTAATGGCCTGATCTACGAACAGAACACACACTTCATACGAAGGCTGTTGAGTGCTTTCAAGACGTCACGTACATTAGAAACACATTTTCAGAGTACTCCAAAATTGATAAATAAGGATTTTTCAAATAACCTTATCTCAAAATATACGTGCCCGATACATACAAAACTACTTAAGGGTTTTGCATTGAAACTTCCTACAGACTTTCCACCATTAAACTAATAGGGTCACAGCTGAAAGTCCCTTAGTGGTGATGGCGTCCTTGATGCGCGGGCAGTGCCGCCCTTATCGTTCCCACGCTTCTCGGTCTCGAACGCAGAATATAGCTATACAAAGGCGGGAGCCTTAACTAGAGAAGCACGACCTCTTGCTACACCTATCTGGGCAACGCCGTGCCACTGCGGAGGGCGCGGGGATCGGCGCAAGTGCCGTTAGAGCGTCGCGGGGTTAGCGAACTTCCTGGTGGGCGAACATGGGCGCACGACTACGCCGGAAGCACGTGTCGATAGAGGCACGGCCCTCCGTGTTGACCGCTCAGTAACACCCCCTCGCCTTCTGTCGGCCCGCTATAGTCCACTCGAGGTTTCCTCACACTTTTTGAATCAAACCTTTGAAAAATCACTTTATGTTTAATGTGTTTGGTTGTTTCCTAAATTTGTCACGTATCACAAGCGTTTTATACATGTGTTAACAAAAAAATAGCTTATTTCTTGCTTGAGTTGAAATTTTATTTGTATTAAATATATATGTTATGACATTTAATTTATAATATGTATCAATAAAAACCGAGAAAATAAGTGTGTTAGTAATGCCAATTAAGAAATAGTTCTTATGCGCAATATTATTAGAGCGACTGCTCACGAATGCGGTGAGTTGTCCTTTTGATGTAATTTTCTTGACCTATTAATTCTTTTAGCGTAGTGCGGAGGAATATCCTAAAAGTAGAATGTTAGCAGGGCTTCAGAAAAGTTTTAAGTAACCGTGAATGAACTATACGCATTGCGAGGCTCTGGAAGTAAGCCTTTAGTCTGATTGACCAGTGCGCGCTGCGAAAGGTTTCCTATTGGCTGAGCTGCCGGCTGGCGAGAAGTTTACCAGGCGCTGATTGGCGAACAGCGTTCCGACATTTTGCTGGCAAGTAACGNGGGGCGGGACTGTAAAATTAACCCAAAAAAAAAAGGGTCGAAGGGTATTGTATCTTTAATGAACCCGCGAATTTTTGACATCCCTAGCCAAAAGTGTTTTGTGCTGTCTCACATTCGTTGCTGTATTTCGTCGCATTTGTTATTGCGTTTTCTTCTTCGTTTCGTGCCCTTACATACTCGACTTCTATTATAGAACAAGCATGTATATATTGAATCTGTTTTGTTATAGATTCGTTTTCTTTCATTTAATGTATATTATATTTTTATATATTTCCGATGACTGGTACATGTTCAAATATTTTGTTCGTGTTTCTATTAATACATAACTGTTTTGTACCACTGCGCTATCTCTTTTGCGTTGTCGTATTTGATAAAAAAAATTTCATCTTTTTAATGCACTTTAATACTTTGTGCTATGTATCATGGGTTTTTCAATGCCCTCCGCTAGCTAGTGTCGGCTGGGATTCTTGGTGTGAGCACTGCTTCGCCATGTGGGTCGTAAGACACACTCGCGGTAGGGCGTGTGGAAGCCCAGCCGCCAAGCCCCGCTGGAGTCCAGCTCGCCGAGTAATGGTGGCCTGGGCGGGCCATGTCTGACGTACCCCTCGTCGTGACTCGACCCCGGGGCGCCCCGTGTCTCAGTCGCGCTTACGCAATTCTCTACCCGACACTCTCGCGGTCCCTGTGGCGAGCCGCGCCTTCTTACAAACCACTCACACGCAGCACGTTCAACACATAGGCATTCGCAAAGAGGGGTGCAGTTGCACCGCTATTGCGTCATGTCAACAGTAAAATAAAAAAAGATACTGCCAATTTAGTTTTTTTCACTTGACAGTCTGCGTGTTTGAAACGACCACTAAATTAAAAATAGGTTTAATGTACTTCGTTTTTAATACTTGTGACAAATATGTTTAAATGTATTCTTAATTTTTATTTTTAATCTCGTAAAATAGAGTATACATTTTGCGGTTTGCACCCCCCATTACCTAACCTTCTGCACGCCTACCGATAAACACACAAAAACAAAATGTCATGATGGTTCTTCTGACGTGCACGTAGCCATTCTCTGATTGGCTGCGTGAAGTTCAGGGAACAAGCATTGTGTCAAATTGGTGATTGCATGCATGCGGCTGAGCTGCCGGCTGGCGAGTAGGTTACAAAGCGCTGATTGGCGAACGTTGTTCCGACGCGTTGATGGTCACTGACGCCATCTTACTGGAACTTGTGGCTGGAGTGGAGATATTTGGGTGGCTCTTAACATCGAGGTCTTGAGAACAGATGAGGGTGAAGTGAGGANTGGCGAGCCGCGCCTTCTTACAAACCACTCACACGCAGCACGTTCAACACATAGGCATTCGCAAAGAGGGGTGCAGCTGCACCGCTATTGCGTCATGTCAACAGTAAAATAAAAAACTATATTGCGAATTTAGTTTTTTTCACTTAACAGTCTGCGTGTTTGAAACGACCACTAAATTAAAAATAGGTTTAATGTACTTCGTTTTTAATACTTGTGACAAATATGTTTAAATGTATTCTTAATTTTTATTTTTAATCTCGTAAAATAGAGTATACATTTTGCGGTTTGCACCCCCCATTACCTAGCCTTCTGCACGCCTACCGATAAACACACAAAAACAAAATGTCATGATGGTTCTTTTGACGTGCACGTAGCCATTCTCTGATTGGCTGCGTGAAGTTCAGGGAACAAGCATTGTGTCGAATTGGTGATTGCATGCTGTTGGCTGAGCTGCCGGCTGGCGAGTAGGTTACAAAGCGCTGATTGGCGAACGCTGTTCCGACGTGTTGATGGTCACTGACGCCATCTTACTGGAGCTTGTGGCTGGAGTGGAGATATTTGGGTGGCTCTTAACATCGAGGTCTTGAGAACAGATGAGGGTGAAGTGAGGANGCTTGTGGCTGGAGTGGAGATATTTGGGTGGCTCTTAACATCGAGGTCTTGAGAACAGATGAGGGTGAAGTGAGGAGAGTATGGAGCAGCGCCGGAATGCAAGAGCGGGGGAAACGGGAGATCCCGAGAAAACCCGCCGACCAGCGGCATCGTCCAGCACGATTCATACATGCAAAAACAAAAACCCGGCAGCGACCCCTCCTCCTCCATCCCGGGAATCGAACCTAGGTCACCTAGGTGGGAGGTGAGTAGTCTGACCACTACACCACCGCGGTCCCTGTGTTGCTGGAGTTAGCGGTATAATCGACTGTTTCACATCTGTATTTTGTTTTTAGTACTTTGTGCCACTGACGCCGTTCCAAACAGCATTGGTACTTACAGTTTGCTACTGCTCGACAAACACGAGTGAAACCTCGGAAAATATTTTCAACACACAAGCCTTCTCCCCCGCCCCTTTTTTTCCTTCGCTTTATTATCAACACAACAGTTTCAAGGTCGTGCAGGCAGCTCGTACAACATTTTCAAGTTGGTCAGGTGCAAACTGAAACTTTCCTAACTACTTAGTGATAACACGAAAAGCAAA
This sequence comes from Clitarchus hookeri, assembly GCA_002778355.1. Taxonomy (NCBI): domain Eukaryota; kingdom Metazoa; phylum Arthropoda; class Insecta; order Phasmatodea; family Phasmatidae; genus Clitarchus; species Clitarchus hookeri. The sequence continues at coordinate 573,569 of NQII01001643.1, read as the reverse complement.
ACCACCCAGGATAACAGGAGTGAAAGTGATGGTGTAAGTTAGCTAAAATTAAATACGTCGACATAGTTCTTCATGGTCTGCAGATGGTTAGAAAACGCGTATTTTGTGAAAGAGACTAACTACCCTGTTAAACTACCCAACCGTTTTACCGCAACTCGTGCTTGGACAACTCAACATGTGTTGCATTGAAGGCAACTAAAGTTCTCAGTAGCCGCTAGGTGTTTACATTGAGCTTGTGGAACTTTAAAAGTTCAAGTGGCCCGATTTCACATGTTAAATCTTTCAGACACACTTTTAATTTGTGATTTCAGGTGTTGCAAACAAGAAATGTTTAGATTCGTGCTGTTACTAATGCCGACACAACACTTGTTTCGTTNTGTGATTTCAGGTGTTGCAAACAAGAAATGTTTAGATTCGTGCTGTTACTAATGCCGACACAACACTTGTTTCGTTTCCAAAGTCAATGAGCTTAGTGTTCCATCACGCTGATGTGAACCGATCATAACCTAGAACAGTAGTCCGGTTTACGAATCAGTTGCCAACAGGAAAGATGATTGGACATTGTGGACGTGTTACAATCCGTTTTCAGTTTCGTTTTTTTTGTAATTTGTATTTAGCATTAAGTCGGAACACCACGACATTCAACTGTCTAGCATGCCATGTTACTATTATTTTTTGTATCGTGATTCCAAAATTAAAACTCCATAAAGTATTAAAAATTTTAAGAAAGTTGTTCGAAAACTTTTTAAAATTTTAAATGTACAAACTAAAACAATTATAGCATGAAATTGTTACTATATAAAAATTATATAGTTATAAAATGCTATTTCGAGAATATTCCATCTACTTGCTTTGTGAAATAACTGTTGTGAGTACGATACACATTCATTTGTTTATTCCAATAACCTAGTTTGTGTGTGTATTCAAACTATTCGAACAGGCAAAACTAATATGGCTGTGATTTAATATTTTATATTTGATAATTTCTCAGCTTCGAAGTTGACAAAATGCAACACGCAAATTAAAAAAATACTTGATTGATTTTGTTGACAAAATCGGTCACGTGACCATTTTGTTAACAAAATGTGTCAATTGACACACGGCCTGAACCTTGCAGTGTACAGGACTGGCCAAAAGTAACCATCCTGTGCTATGTGCACAATTGTTACACTGAGTCTGAATGGGTTTCAAAAACGTATTTGGTAGTTTGGGATCTATTTTTATTATATGTAATGGAATATAATACTGAATGCGCCTATTTCTTTTCCAAAAAAAAAAAACGAAATCACCCAATCACCACCATATTAGTTTAACCTACATTTTTGTGGCACAGTAGGGGAACGCATATTACACTTATTTTGAAATAGGGCTGCCGTGTTTTATCAGAATTAGTGTTTCAGATCATTAGGACAGTTGAAAATTTGATAAGTTATCGTAATATATTGCCCCAAGGTATCAGAAAACACTTTTTAAGGACCGGTATCAAATTGTCTGGTTTTGTTTTGCTTAAGATCTCACTAAATATTAAGTGTTGCTTAACATTTGATGTTTCTCAATGTACAGTTTAACATTTACAAAATAGTAATTTTTGCGTAAAAAGGTTTGAATTATAAACAAGAACGGTTTCTAATTGCTATTATAATAAAAAATTACGAGTTTACGTTCACGTATTTGAAACATATTTTCGTTTACAGTTGATTTCATTTGGGTGTATGATGATGATGATGATAGTGCTGCTTAACTTAACAAATTTAATTGTTTAAGATTACTTATACCAATAATTTTAATAACAAAATAACTGTTTGCAATTGCTTGGAAGTATTTTACATCCTGCTTCTATAATTACAAGATATTATTTCACGGCAAATTTTTAGTTAACTCGCAAAATCCAAGTGAAGATAGATAATCGGGAATAGAATCTCCAAAAGATTCCACGAACTCTCCTTAAATCCCGGCTAGCCCTGCTTTTTGAAAGCATGATTTGGTAACCCCGAGACAAAATGAAATTCAGGGTGATTATAAAAAGTAAATGGCCCTATTGTAAACGAAAATATCTAGGGGAAAATATGGTTTTGATTCTACTAATGTTGCTAAAAACACTGTGATAATTCTTTTTGCCTAATTCTAAAAAATTGCCATAAGTTAGAAACACTTACTAAATAAAGCACTCAAATGGTTGCNATAATTCTTTTTGCCTAATTCTAAAAAATTGCCATAAGTTAGAAACACTTACTAAATAAAGCACTCAAATGGTTGCATGAAGTTGGATTTAAATTATCACTCATTCCTCTTTCTCCCCTCGGCTCTCAAAACCTCCCTGTTAAGAGAACCACCCGAACCGCTTCACTCACTCTTTCTCACCCTCTTTCTTTTTTCTTCACAGCCATAACACGCAAACATTACACTACCAAGGAAATAATTTATTAAGTTTCTGAACTAACAAAATTTCCCTTCCAAAACTATTTATTACCAGTGCTTCCTTCTATGTTGATCAACAAACCTTGCTTAGCTGCATTTCATAAACAGCATACGACCTTATGGCAGCCAAATAGTAAACCAAACATTTACTTCGTTGTGACAGATTTTTCCTTGGCTGCACTGAGCCAACCGTAACTTTTGTAACCAGAAAAGTGTTTTCATAGACAATACACGATACTAAACACATTAAAAAAAATATTTTGAGGCCTATATTTACCATGTCGTCACATATCCTCTACTTTAATCGAACACTACGAAACCGGGTTNAAAAAATATTTTGAGGCCTATATTTACCATGTCGTCACATATCCTCTACTTTAATCGAACACTACGAAACCGGGTTATTGAATTTACGTACAGTATTATTCTATTGCCACCAATTTCTTACTAATTGTATATATTAGCTTACCTCAAAATAANCTTGAATTTACGTACAGTATTATTCTATTGCCACCAATTTCTTACTAATTATATATATTAGCTTACCTCAAAATAATTAGCGCAAATATATTCATAAACCATATATTCTGCCGATACAAATCTAATCCAGCTGGCACACCTGATGAACAGCCGCCTAGTAAAAGTTTGTTACGAGCAGTGTGCGCTGGCTCGGAGCGCCTTGCGCCTGTCTAGCTGCAACCACGCCCTTAAACTTGAGGCAAATTACCCAGCCGAGTTGACCTTGTAGTTCTTACATACAGCAGATTCGCGTGTCTACTGTTCCCATCATTACCTCGGCCGTTGCTCGTAAAGTACAACCACAACGAAACATTCACGAAATCGCGCCTTATGAGGTTGTAAGCTACGTAGAGAATGGCGTATGAAGTAAATGTTACGGAACCTTACACACTCTACTCAGATTTTATCCGAGGATATTGCAGGCCCGCTCGTCCATCCATTAATTTATTTATTCAAAAAATAGTTTTCCATAAATCCTGCTGCACGAGCACAAGTCTCCATACTGTGGGAAAACATCTAAAAAAAATGCAATAAGATATAAAGAATGTCAGTGTGCAGTGTGTGTGTGTGTGTGTGTATATATATATATATAATAAACCCAATGTCATATATCATATTACAATTGAAAATTAAATCTCTAGATACTCCTTTACAGAATAAAACACAAACGAAACTATCTGAACCGAGTTTAATCACGTGCGTAATGAGAAGGAAATTAAGTGGATAACGTGTCTTCTCTTGAACTGTGCAGCCTAGTTTTAACAAACTCCGAGCCGTAAAGACATCTTATATACAAGCTTAACGCGCAGAAGTTAACGTGAAACCGGTTACACAACTTAAACAGAAATCCTCAAGGTGGTCTTCTTTCGAAAAGTTTTTCCATTTGTTTTGCGACTTAAAAAAAATATCAGTAGATGCTTACACAAGTATGTATTTAACGCCTCTTTATTCACAACGTAGTGAATTTCTAATGACCACTTTGACAGACGATACATGCGCTTACCAAAACTCGCGTACTATCTGTCTCATGTAACTCGGCAAGATTTTGACAGCTCAACGAAAGTAGCGCCAAACGTTTTTTTTTAAGTTGACTTTTCTCCTATTACTGACTTGAAACGACACGAGTTTGAAATATATTCTGTCAAATTATTTGAAAAAATAATTTCACAATACCCTGCGATATTTCTGTAGGCTTTTGGATTTAATATCAAGCATGCATGGAAGGCATCGATGGAGAGATGGGATACGATGTGAAAAGAACTCCCGAGGTTTGAAGTTGCGTTACATTTGGATAAGGATCGTTTTAATGTGCATTTAATCTTGAAAACCTATACATTACTACTTTAGCACGAAGCTTAGTTTGTAACACCAACCACCACTGTTTTGTGACAACGTAAATAAAATGTATTAATTAATCTAGTAACTCTTTCTTATCCGCGTATTTTCTGCTTGTCTGATGTGCGTCGGCAGTGCACTCAGAATGGCCATCGTAATATTATTTTTATTTTAGTCTGTGCATCAGCTGATACAAGATTTTGTAATTAGCACATTGTTTGTTTCATAGATATCAAGTTGCCACTCACTGACTGTCATGATCTTGCCACGTTATTATGAGACAGAGAGTAATTTTAGCTTTAAGAGCAAGGTGAATAATGATATTGTACTTCCAATATTTACATGTATTCATATTTAAACTGAACATAATTTATCTGGTGATTCGTTTGAGATGTCACATTGAGTTCTAAAACATGAGAAATATTTTTATTGAAACAAAAACTTAGTAAGCTTAAATTGAAAATTGGTTTGTCGTGGTATTCGCAGTGTAATTGCCGATACTGCAGTTATTAAGATGATTGAAAGTAATAATGCGCTGGTTTGGCATTTGCATAAAATTATCTTTTGATAATCTGAAACGGAAGACCCTACATTACGAAAATAACATAGTGAATAGTAGTTTCAGTTTATTATACATGCATAAAACTTTTACACCAAAATGTACTTACAAACAGGTTTACTGACACATTGTACTAACAAACTAGTTTTTTTTCCCCTGCGGATCTGGGTGGTGAACATGACCTATCCAGAAGTTGACATTACGTGTTCGAATCCAGTGCATGGCAAGGATGTGGTTGTTTTTAGGAATAAGCAATTTCGTTTAGTATATTAGCGGCATAAATTGGAAAGGGGTGTGTGAATAGGTACAAAGGTTATATAAACTAATTTATCTGTCATGAAATTTGATGTTCAGTGTTCAAACAGCCAGTATTTATTGTTTACCTGTTCCGGAGGGACAGACTATAATGTACACGTGGATTAGATTGTACTATTTAACTATTGACTGATAGTGACATTTGAATTTATTTGCTATTAAATATTGCATTTATTAATATACATTAATAAACAGTATTAACATTAGATCTCTAATTTAAAATTAAAACTGGTATTGTTAATAACACTTGTACCATTTTTTCCACGCACCGTAGCTCTCCGTGGGCCCATATAACTTTTTAGTACGGTCAGGGCTACCAAGCTAAATTAGTCCAGCCTCGCTGCATCCGTGCTTCCTTTAATTACTGACATGGCTGCATGCTCTAATTATTGTTCTAAATCTCCTGTCCGCGTCTCTCCAGTTGTTCACAGCTCGCTGTATAGTAGGTTGCCTTGAAAGCAATGCCGTACGCCAGCTACAACGCGCACTCGGCTGCCTTGTATTCAGGGTTAACTGCAATCTTAAAGACGTTATGGTACAGAAACTGTTCGGTATTGGGTGGGATAATGAGCAGATCAATAAAATATCTGCTTTACTGTGACCTACCAAACAATCTCGGCGCAAGAATTTTCTTACTAAGATCACCCCAGCTTACAGTTTCCATGTTACGAACAAAAATAATGTTTGTGACTTTACATCTATTTCATACATTGTATCAATTTTTTTAAAAAGAAAAATGTAACCTCCGGCATTACATTATGGTTAGAGCAATTTTTTTTGACATTGTAAGATTTTTAGTAGAGTTCAATTCGGAAGTCAGTGACTGTCACTTGTTCAGCGATGGTTGCGACTTTGTAATTTCGTATTTCAATGTTTTACATGCCAAAAATTAAATATTAAAATACGAAATATGTATATGTATTTAGCTAATTAATTAGGATCATGTGACCTATAAATTAACTAAAAGCGCCATTCCGAACACGGTTTTAACATGACATAATCACTGTACTTAATCCCCCATAATAAAGCTGTAAGGTGTACTCACCTTGCAATGATATCAGCAGTGCCTCGCGCGTCCGCACATAGACACAGTTTGTTTCTTATTTTTCTAGAGCCTGNCTGTGGGAAAACATCTAAAAAAAAATGCAATAAGATATAAAGAATGTCAGTGTGCAGTGTGTGTGTGTGTGTGTGTGTATATAATAAACCCAATGTCATATATCATATTACAACTGAAAATTAAATCTCTAGATACTCCTTTACAGAATAAAACACAAACGAAACTATCTGAACCGAGTTTAATCACGTGCGTAATGAGAAGGAAATTAAGTGGATAACGTGTCTTCTCTTGAACTGTGCAGCCTAGTTTTAACAAACTCCGAGCCGTAAAGACATCTTATATACAAGCTTAACGCGCAGAAGTTAACGTGAAACCGGTTACACAACTTAAACAGAAATCCTCAAGGTNACATCTTATATACAAGCTTAACGCGCAGAAGTTAACGTGAAACCGGTTACACAACTTAAACAGAAATCCTCAAGGTAGTCTTCTTTCGAAAAGTTTTTCCATTTGTTTTGCGACTTAAAAAAAAATATCAGTAGATGCTTACACAAGTATGTATTTAACGCCTCTTTATTCACTACGTAGTGAATTTCTAATGACCACTTTGACAGACAATACATGCGCTTACCAAAACTCGCGTACTATCTGTCTCATGTAACTCGGCAAGATTTTGACAGCTCAACGAAAGTAGCGCCAAACGTTTTTTTTTTTAAGTTGACTTTTCTCCTATTACTGACTTGAAACGACACGAGTTTGAAATATATTCTGTCAAATTATTTGAAAAAAATAATTTAACAATACCCTGCGATATTTCTGTAGGCTTTTGGATTTAATATAAAGCATGTATGGAAGGCATAAATAGAGAGATGGGATACGATGTGAAAAGAGCTCCCGAGGTTTGAAGTTGCGTTACATTTGGATAAGGATCGTTTTAATGTGCATTTAATCTTGAAAACCTATACATTACTACTTTAGCACGAAGCTTAGTTTGTAACACCAACCACCACTGTTTTGTGACCACGTAAAATAAAATGTATTCATTAATCTAGGAACTCTATCTTATCGGCGTATTTTCTGCTTGTCTGATGTGCGTCGGCAGTGCACTCAGAATGGCCATCGTAATATTATTTTTCTTTTAGTCCGTGCATCAGCTGATACAGGATTTTGTAATTAGCACATTGTTTGTTTCATAGATATCAAGTTGCCACTCACTGACTGTCGTGATCTTGCCAAGTTATATGAGACAGAGAGTAATTTTAGCTTTAAGAGCAAGGTGAATAATGATATTGTACTTCCAATATTTACATAATTTATCTGGTGATTCGTTTGAGATGTCACATTGAGTTCTAAAACATGAGAAATATTTTAATTGACACAAAAACTTAGTAAGCTTAAATTGAAAATTTGTTTGTCGCGGTATTCACAGTGTAATTGCCGATACTGCAGTTATTAAGAGGGTTGAAAGTAATAATGCGCTGGTTTGACATTTGCATCAAATTATCTTTTGATAATCTGAAACGGAAGACCCTACATTACGAAAATAACATAGTGAATAGTAGTTTCAGTTTATTATACATGCATAAAACTTTTACACCAAAATGTACTTACAAACAGGTTTACTGACACATTGTACTAACAAACTAGTTTTTTTTCCCCTGCGGATCTGGGTGGTGAACATGACCTATCCAGAAGTTGACATTACGTGTTCGAATCCAGTGCATGGCAAGGATGTGGTTGTTTTTAGGAATAAGCAATTTCGTTTAGTATATTAGCGGCATAAATTGGAAAGGGATGTGTGAATAGGTACAAAGGTTATATAAACTAATTTATCTGTCATGAAATTTGATGTTCGGTGTTCAAACAGCCAGTATTTATTGTTTACCTGTTCCGGAGGGACAGACTATAATGTACACGTGGATTAGATTGTACTATTTAACTATTGACTGATAGTGACATTTGAATTTATTTGCTATTAAATATTGCATTTATTAATATAAACAGTATTAACATTAGATCTCTAATTTAAAATTAAAACTGGTATTGTTAATAACACTTGTACCATTTTTTCCACGCACCGTAGCTCTCCGTGGGCCCATATAACTTTTTAGTACGGTCAGGGCTACCAAGCTAAATTAGTCCAGCCTCGCTGCATCCGTGCTTCCTTTAATTACTGACATGGCTGCATGCTCTAATTATTGTTCTAAATCTCCTGTCCGCGTCTCTCCAGTTGTTCACAGCTCGCTGTATAGTAGGTTGCCTTGAAAGCAATGCCGTACGCCAGCTACAACGCGCACTCGGCTGCCTTGTATTCAGGGTTAACTGCAATCTTAAAGACGTTATGGTACAGAAACTGTTCGGTATTGGGTGGGATAATGAGCAGATCAATAAAATATCTGCTTTACTGTGACCTACCAAACAATCTCGGCGCAAGAATTTTCTTACTAAGATCACCCCAGCTTACAGTTTCCATGTTACGAACATTAATAATGTTTGTGACTTTACATCTATTTCATACATTGTATCAATTTTTTTAAAAAGAAAAATGTAACCTCCGGCATTACATTATGGTTAGAGCAATTTTTTTTGACATTGTAAGATTTTTAGTAGAGTTCAATTCGGAAGTCAGCGACTGTCACTTGTTCAGCGATGGTTGCGACTTTGTAATTTCGTATTTCAATGTTTTACATGCCAAAAATTAAATATTAAAATACGAAATATGTCATTGTTTTACCTAATTAATTACGATCATGTGACCTATAAATGAACTAAAAGCGCCATTCCAAACACGGTTTTAACATGATATAATCACTGTACTTAATCCCCCATAATAAAGCTGTAAGGTGTACTAACCTTGCAATGATATCAGCAGTGCCTCGCGCGTCCGCACATAGACACAGTTTGTTTCTTATTTTTCTAGAGCCTGAAGTTTTACGATGTGCGCTCGCCGATAAATGTTACAATACGCTTCTTCGCACAAGTCACGCACTCTCACACGGTCTTGTTGGCGTTCTGTTTGACAAAAGATACGCGCGACCGCCTACACTCGCCAACCTCCCGCGGCGGCACTTCCAACAGACTGAGCGCTGTCTCTAGCGGCGGGGAGTCGGAGACTGCGGCGAGCGGGCAAAACACGAACCCGCAGGTCAGCGAGCGTTGGGGCGAGTATGGCGCGACTTTCCTTCGAGCTATTCCCGTCCTTAGCGGCCTCTCGTTCACCTGCCCGAGACACTCCTCTCAAAGAACTTCAGCGTCGAAGACACTCCACTCCGCCCACGAAAGAATGCTCATTCGTCCATGAGAAGAGGGGAAGTAAACTGCCGCCACAGGCAGCTATTTCCATGCATTTTCTAATTACAATCATGACATGTTTCCACAAACTTTTCGGTTGTTTCATGAGCGCCTGACGCGGATGTTAACAACAATTTTTTTATACTTGACTAACTACATTGGACTCTTCTTCATCATGCAGCCACCACGAGGCTTCGAAAAGGTAAGAAACTCAATGTTCGTTCGGTCGTTATATATAAAAAAAAATCAATTATTGTGTTGTACTAATTAGAAAGAAAACAGATTATACAACATTAAGCAACATTGAATAAAAAATTATTTTTGTCACATGCAATCGCCGATTGTAGATGAATTTAACAGAACACTCAAAACATACAGACAACGAAAACTAGACAATATTAACTGTTGTCAGCAGTCAACCTTCAATCCGAGAATCATTCAAAGAACAATACAAGTTTTATGTACAATGCTAAAATTGTGTGCTGCAGTTACTACAAACAAATATAAAGTTTGTAAATCAGAAACACCATAGGATAACAATAAATAAAATGCATAAAATATCCCTCTCAATTATTAATATCTATAATTTACAGTTTCAAAGCATTAAATGAACAAAACAAGTAAAAGTACTGTAAAATTTATTTCACTAAGAAATTCTCCATAAATTAAGTCACTCGGTTCTTGGATGGCAACAGACCACTTCACAATGAAATTTACATAAAAATTGTAAATGTTGTTTAGTACACTGTAAGATTTTGTTAGTCATATTCCAAAATTATTCCCTTTATGACTGTAACGGATTATCACTCGGACGTATTTTTCTGCCAGAACACCTGACACCTTCTCATGTGCTAAATCTCTATGTATAAGATGAAGTGTCCCGACTGACTTAACTTACCTACTTACTCACACACTAATCAACGCACAGCCCAGATCGCTGGATGCAAAACCATTAAAATTCGGGGATAGCTTCCCCATAGAGTGCAGGCATCCATTAGGAAAATATTTTTTTTCTTCTAAATTTGAATACTAAGATGGTAAAAAGTGGCAACAAATGGTGTATTAATTAACCCGATCCTTTGTGCTCTTAGCTTCAGAAGATTTTTTCAATTTTTTTTTTTTAATTCAACCACTAAGAGGATGAAAAGGGGTAAAATGCTTTTTCGAGGAATCCTTAATAACGCATTATCGCGATAAGATATTGTTATTCTCTTTGCTTTAAAAGTCTACCCATACAAATATCTCAACGTTAATTTCTAGCTTTTTATTTTTTATTCTATCTCTTAGTTAGTGAAAAGTGGTCAAATAAGTTTTCGAAGTCTCCTTAATAACTCAGTTACCCGATACGATATCATTATGTACTTTGCTTTTTTTTTTTTTTCGAAAGGTTGGCTGCCTAAAACTAATTTCAAGTTTTTTCTCAATTCAAATCCCTGAGAAGGTGAAAAAAACGATAGAATGTGTTTTCGATTATATGTTACCTTCTTTACGTCGTTTCCATTACTGTAAACCTGCTAGCCAACGTGTTTTCTAGAAATTTACCAAACGAAAACATAATCAATAGAAACGTGTATTTTAATGAGAAAAAAATTTCAATTCCTTTACAGTCGCACAAAGAAGTTGTCAGAACTCAGTAGGATCAATATTTAAAGATCTTATNAAAAAAATTTCAATTCCTTTACAGTCGCACAAAGAAGTTGTCAGAACTCAGTAGGATCAATATTTAAAGATCTTATTTACTTAGAATGTGCAGGCATTACGCTATATTCTTTTCCTTATTAGGTTCCAAATGCGTGTTTAATCATAATACCACTGTTCATAGTTTTATACGCCATTTTTTATTAAGAGTAGATTGGCATATAGTCTCATTCCAAATGCACAATAACCATTTAGTGTTAGATTATTTAATTGGTTTCTTGCTAACAGAACTGTCAGGACAATGTCAAAATAATATGTTATAACAATGGCAAAACCGTTTGTTTATATGTGGTTAAAAAAAAAAAACAGAAACTTTATTAGTAATAGGTAGAGACCTGAATAATTCGCGGGTTCATTTTGGGACAAGCTAGAATTCAAAACAAGTGTGTTTTGATTACTTAAGTCATTGAACCACACAGTGTTTGATATTTCTTAGAGAGTGCTGGCCCAATTGTCGCCTTTCACTGTGACAGCAGACAACCAATGTGCAGTTGATATCGGCATATTTGTACATAAGACTGTAAAGTCTAGCCTGCAGGTCATTGAACTCGCGAGTTTTTCAGGTCTCTAGTAATAGGAAAATGTATGTTCTGGGACACTTGGCGTCCTGGCGGAGTACAGGGTGCCACGGCGACCATCTTGGAGTTCCCTTTTTTTCCCTTTCCCTCCTTAAAATAGTCTCTTTTTCCCTCAAAAACGCCTAAAATTTCCTTTTTTCACTCAAAATTTCCCTTTAAACCTACAACATTGACGCCTGCGGCGTCCCTATATTNACGCCTAAAATTTCCTTTTTTCACTCAAAATTTCCCTTTAAACCTACAACATTGACGCCTGCGGCGTCCCTATATTCTATTCGTCCGTACCACGCTCTAACGAAGCTCACAGGCGAACGACATCAATCAGGATTTAGGGCCTGGCAGCCGTGACGAAGGGAACGGCGCCAGATCGGCCCTACAAGACGACCATTTGCATGGGAAGGCGGACATGCGGGAGAATAGCGTCACGGTGTGGGATCAGGTGACAGCGGGAAGAACACGAGTGCAGCGGCCAGGGGGAGATCCCGAAGTATTCCCACAACGCCGAACCAAACAACAAACCTCCAGCTAGAATAGAAGGACAGACGCCAGACTCCGCGAGCAGGCAGGAACGGCGAGACGTATTTATGACCTCGCCAGGCTGTGTTTTGTCCCAGGCTTTCGACCACAATAAAAACCGAGAGAGCGTTTGGACGAGCGCAACGAGAGGCCCCTTTCAATTATTTCCGCACGGACAGAACGGAGTGCTGAAACTGGTAAACCAGAACAAAACAGCAGACGCTGGACCCAAGTACGGAGCTGGAGTACACGCCCGCGGTTGATTACCCAGGGGGGCGGTCCGCGGCTACCTGGAGAAGCGGGGGCAGTTTAATATGGCAATGAGGGCCTACAAAACCGCAGGAGTCCGAGGAAACAGGGCAGTCGGCCGACGAGATTCCGGGAGGGAGGAGTGATTCCGCAGGAGACGAGCATGGCAGCCAGCCGCCATCAGACGCAGAGTCCTGCGTCGACCCGAGAAGAGGAGGGACGTCGAGACGAGTCACCGAGGTGCCCGTGACAGGACGAGAGCAGTTCCAGCTCACCGGACCTCATTTGCAAGAACAACTACCAGCACAGCAAGCCAGATAAGTACAGTCATCCAGCGAGTGTGAAGAACCGTTAGTAGTTATCCCGCAGTGTGAAGGATCTTTTAGAATAATCCAACAAGTGCGACGAAGATCCCCTCCCCCCCCCCTTTTACGACACGAATTGTACGGAGCATACGTAGAAAAGGGAGGGAGTTGTCTCAAGGGCTCATGTATCAATTCACATGTTCATGCAACAATAAAACCTCGATTTGTGAAATATGAATTACCCTGTATTCATTCATTAGTGAATTGGACCATTAAACAACAGTGTCGAAGCATTCCTACGCCCGATCACTGAGGACTAGTATTAAGTGTTGGCGCCTCACGCCACAGAACAGATTGCAACACCTATGTCCAAACCTCAGCTTTGGCAGGTGTCAACATTTCCTGCAAAAAAATGTGTTTTGCACAATGCAGCTGGCACTTGNTGTCCAAACCTCAGCTTTGGCAGGTGTCAACATTTCCTGCAAAAAAATGTGTTTTGCACAATGCAGCTGGCACTTGCACAATCTGGCTGAAATTGTGTAAATGTAAGCTGGATTTTGCAACCATCTACAATCATCTTTTGCTCTGTCATTCCATGTCAGCACCATTGATCTTGTATGAAGAATGTTCGATTTCATTGCTGTGTCATGCATCTTCATGCACCACCTCGTTAGAAGCATATATTCTACAACCTATACCGAATACACATATGCTAAAGAAGCCTTTACAAATCACACACATATATATGCTAATTGTACATATACTTTTCGTAATTATGCTACTCACGCACACATCAATCTACCCGCTATACTGGATTCGCGCCACCAAACTACAATTCATGCCAACTAGAGCGTAACATCAAGGCGGTAGGACCAAGGACGCCTTAAGCATTCTTATACGCATAGTTGGCTATTATTTCTTAACAATTTAAGATATAGCCACCAAAGTCATAGCATAGACATAATCACCCCCAACGACGAACAGGACTGCGGGGTCCAGTATTCCTTAAGTACACTTATAAGCATAGTTGGTTACCATTTCCGAACTGTTTAAGGTACAACCACCAAATTCATATGATAGGCTTCACCCCCGAGTACGAACAGAGTTGTAGGGCAAGCACACCTTAAGCCCTCGTATAAGCATAGTTGGCTACAATTTCCCACCCACTGAAGTTATAGTCACCAAATTAAAAACATTGATATCCCCTCCAATGAAGAACAGGGTCGAGGTTCAAGTAAACTTGAAGCCCTCTTATAAGCATTGTTGCTCACTGTTTCCCATCCACCAAAGCTACAGTCACCAAAGTCATAACATAGGCAAAAACCCTTGATGACGAACAGTATGGAGAAGACAATTGCGACTGAACCCCTCTTATGAGCATAGTTAGCCACAATTTCCCATCCACCTAAGCTATAGTCACCAAATTCATAACATAGACATCGCCCCTCTCAACGAACAGGGTGGTGGGGTCAAATATGCCCTAAGCCTTCTTATAAGCATAGTTGTCAACCACTACCCATCTGCTGAAGCCATAGTCTTCAAATTTAAATCATATGCATCGCTCCTGACATCGAACAGGGCAGTGAGGTTAATTATGCCTTAAGAATTCCTATGATCATATATGTCTGTAATTTCCTATCTGCTAAAGGAACAGACGACAAATCCATATCACAGGCATCTCTTCTGACTGCAATCAAGGAGATAAGGACAAGTAGGTATTAAGCACTGTTATAAGCATAGTTGGACATCATTTCCAAACCTTTGAAGTTTGAGAACACTTAACAACCAGCCATACATCTAAAGAAAATAAAGGTATACATACAAGTGCATTTCAAAGTTACCGATGCATGTAAGAGTGTAGGGTCTGAAATAGCAAGCATACACATCAGTCTGCATCCACATGACAATAACCCACCGCAACACTCATCGTCTGCTACCATGGGCGTCTGTCAAATTGTATCCCCTCAGCGACTGATAGCCTCCCTTTGTCCACCAAAATCCAGGTTGTTTACTTAAAATGCGGAAATATGTACTTAAATAAAAGTTAGCATTGGTAACAGACAACATCAAAATTATGCTAAAAATCAAGGTGTATACCAATGTTCTGCGGGCATGAAATACATAGTCGCAGATAATAGTAAAATACATATAAAGTAATATAAACAAACACCATCAGCCCAACACAAGACCAGCATCCTGAGCCCTCGTTTGCATTGGCAACCCTTAACAACCTACCATANCAAACACCATCAGCCCAACACAAGACCAGCATCCTGAGCCCTCGTTTGCATTGGCAACCCTTAACAACCTACCATATATTGAAAAAATAAAGGATCATACAATTACACCTATAACAAGACATACATAGTCATGTGTTACATTAAAACATGTGCGCGTTAATACAAATAAGCACGTTATCAGCCTGACATGAGGGTTGAGGGAGCCCAATGTAAAATATATGAAACTCTCCAGCACATGAAAAATTAGTCATGTAAAAAATAATAAAGGACTGACATATACANCAAACACCATCAGCCCAACACAAGACCAGCATCCTGAGCCCTCGTTTGCATTGGCAACCCTTAACAACCTACCATACATTGAAAAAATAAAGGATCATACAATTACACCTATAACAAGACATACATAGTCATGTGTTACATTAAAACATGTGCGCGTTAATACAAATAAGCACCCAGCCTGACATGAGGGTTGAGGGAGCCGAATGTAAAATATATGAAACTCTCCAGCACATGAAAAATTAGTCATGTAAAAAATAATAAAGGACTGACATATACANCAATGTAAAATATATGAAACTCTCCAGCACATGAAAAATTAGTCATGTAAAAAATAATAAAGGACTGACATATACACAAGTACACCTTGAACATAATGTTATAGTGAGTAATAATATATTTTAAAAAATACCTGATCGTGCCACAGTTCATAACAGTGATATCAGTGTGTTGCTATTGCACTCGGAGACTTGAAAAAGAACGAACGTTCACAAGGACCAACCTCAAAAAAGTCTACAATGCAACAAGTGTGGTACCCATTACGCGACTTGCAAAGACGGGCTTCCTTTACTTGCCGCGAAACAACATACATTTAAACCATTAGTTGTGCAAGAGAGACGACACTACTATGCACTGATGCAAACAGATATAAAAAAAGTATTGTAAAAGCAAATAGTTATAAGCATCTACAAACCAACGCATATTGCTCGAGCATCGAGCGCTGTACATCACATTAGTCTAAAAAAAAAAATACTTTTGCGAAGCCAAGAAGCACAGGAGCGATAAGGACAACACTGCTACACACTGGTGCAAACTGACTTAAAGAGAAAATCTAAAGGAAAATAGTTATAAGAACTTACCATCCATCGCAATCGCATATTACACAAGCGTCGGGTGCTGTACGCTTCGTTAGAAGTAGCAAGACAAGACCAGCTAGTCCTGGTTAATACAACAGAATAGCAAACGATTTCCTTATGAACGGATTGAAACGAAACCATAAAATTCAGAGTACAGGCAACACTTACAACACTAGCAGCTGAATGCGTCCGACACGTCCGGCATTGCGCGATCAACTAGCATCTCGAGAATCTGTAAGGCAGCCCAGGCGGTCGGCCGGCGGCGTGGGCACCCTGCAGGTCTCGCCAAGTCGAAGGAATGGCACATAACACTAGCCGAGAGAAATACGCATCAGGCTCCAGAGTGGCAAGCCAATCGAGTCACACACATGCACTTCCCTTTACGTGAGGAATTCAGTTATACAGGACAAGGCAACAATTTATTTCGTTGTAAATAGTAAACACATTTACTTTTAATGAATATCTTGCCTTTCCATGCATGATGTACATTACCGACCAAGAAAGCAACTCGTCATTTATAATAGTTTTAAATGTACCCTGACAGTGCTGGAGATAGTGCGCCAACCTTGAGAATGAGGTAACCTTGATTCATTCTCCTAGAGAGTCCAATCATTTCACATGTCAAAATACTACACGATACACAATTAATTTCTGCGCTATATCTATGTATTTAAGTATGTAAATCATCATGCAACAACTGCAAGGTTCAGGAAATAACTGGAACTTGGTACACAAAATATGTTGATGACATCATACCAAGCATGTACATGCCTGCAGTGACTGGAGGAGAGGTGTGTATGAGGAGGGTCAGAGTGTCACATTCACTTAAGCGAGTGTTTTCAAACATCAAGCAGGATTGGAATATGGCACTAAAACGGACTTGCATGCCAAGTTACCCCAATGTATTTCATCTCCAACGAATATCTGTTCATCGCAAATACTTGCCACTTACCAGACATTTATAAATACAAGGCAATACTTATCCAATAGCAATTAAAACAATATTTACTTATGCATTTATTTATATTCTTAACTAAATCACACACATACATAATATATATTTAATTCAATAAAGCCTCTAGTTCTGAATTCATCCATTATCAAATTGATCTCTTCACCGTCAATGAGATACCCTCTGTGNATTCAATAAAGCCTCTAGTTCTGAATTCATCCATTATCAAATTGATCTCTTCACCGTCAATGAGATACCCTCTGTGTTATGTAACTTGGCAAGATTTTGACAGTTCTTCGAAAGTAGCACCAATGTTTACTTTTCGTTTATGTATTTTTTCGCAATCAGCTGGTGCATCAAGTGACGGCTGTATATTTTATCAACGCGCTGGCAGTTTATCCATTTGTTATTGTGATGTCAAATAAATTTTAAGGAATTTATAGATTGACATGTGTCTAAAAAATTCGTAGGTTATAAAAGTAAAAAATTTTATATTTCTTAATTTTTTAAAATTTATTAGAGACAGCGAATTTGCACTATCATCTGCGAGACGGTAATTGTAGTACGTATCACACTTTGATCGTTACAGCTAATGTATTAAGACTAGAGATAAAAGTAACTCGGGGAACTTGCTTGACAACACACTTTTATCTGCCAACAACTCACCAACGACTTTTGCAAAGCAGTTTTTCTATTACTGAGACTAAACAGCTCGAGTTGGCAATATGTGGCGTGGAATAAAGTAAGAATTGCTTAAAAACTACCCATGCGCGTCCCACTTTCTTCGTTTTATTAATACAGTATAGTAAAAACAGGAAAACAATAAATATATGGGTTTACGGTAAGAGAAGAACATGGTGTGTAATGTATGTAGGGGTATGATTACAGCCCAATTGGAATTCTAGTAAACAAAATCGCTGTACACGAAAATACTTGTGTTACCTTAAAAATTATACANATTACAGCCCAATTGGAATTCTAGTAAACAAAATCGCTGTACACGAAAATACTTGTGTTACCTTAAAAATTATACAGAGCACGCGGAAAAATATAATAATTGGTATCCATTTGTAATTTTATAATTTTTTTTTATTTGATATTTTTTCCTGACTGAGAGCTAGCTAACAGATCGCGTGGCAGGGCGTGTTGCAATGTATGTCGTGGCAGGGAGTGTTGTGAGCCAAGCAAATTCATTAACAGATAGTAGCACGTTGACCTGCCTCGTGAACCCGTATTTTTAAAAGTTCAGTTTTATTTCTATTGCTGTCTCAAAACGACACGAGTTTCAAATACATAATTGAACAATACCCTGCGATGATTCTGTATGCTTTTGGAATTAATATCAAGCATGAATGGATGGCAGGGTATGTACGGATACGGTGTAAACAGAACTCCCCATGTTTGAAGTTGCATTTAATTTTAATACGAACCATTTTAATTTGTATTTCATTATGAACATTTATACATTACTACTTTAGCACGAAGTTTAGTTTGTAACACTAACAACAGCTGTTTTGTAACCACGTAAAAGAAAATGTTTTAATTAATATAGCATCTCTTTCTTCTCCCCATATTTTCTGCTTGTCTGATGTGCGTAAGCAGTGCAGTCTAGATAGTCAACATAATATTAGTTTTCATTAGTTTATGCATCAGCTGATACGGGATTTTGTAAACGGCACGTTATTTGTTTCGTATATGTCAAGTGTCACTCACTGACTGTCATGATCTTGCCAAGTTATACGAGACACTGCACAGTTCTGTTTAACAACCGGGAAATTTTCTGTGGTCGTGATAATCTATACCACCATCCCACCGGCCGAAAGCGAAGCTATTTTGTAATTCTCTGTAGTCGGACAAACGGAAATCGGTTTGTACATATCTACCAAGTGGACAGAGCCAGGGTCCAACCGGAACCATTGGTGACCAATTCTTCTTCCTCTTGACATAACTTGTGTATACTATCATAAACAGTCCTTTATTGCGTCTACATGATACACAGCTACATTCGAGATTTTGAAGGTTCTAGTAAATGTTTTGTAATGGTAAGGCTCTGGTGTATAGCTACAGTCTAGACAAATACTGTATTTTACACCACCATATTTTTTTTTATCTTTTCGAAAAGTTGGTTTATCATATAAGGTTTCATACAAGACAGGAACAAGCAAACCTCTTTCATTGTAATTGACATATTCGGCGCAACATAATATTTTAGAAGACCCCTGAATGCAAATCGCGTCAGGGAAAAGCCATTAATATTTGACTTTCGCTTACAGAGCACTGACGTAGGTTGTGTTGTACGATGTGAAGATGAAGAATAACCTTGTTGTCCATCTGAGGACCCTATATTCTTTCTTTTACAAAGTTTCAAATGCATATTTAAAATGTCTACTCGTCCATGCATTCGTGGGCACNGACAGGAACAAGCAAACCTCTTTCATTGTAATTGACATATTCGGCGCAACATAATATTTTAGAAGACCCCTGAATGCAAATCGCGTCAGGGAAAAGCCATTAATATTTGACTTTCGCTTACAGAGCACTGACGTAGGTTGTGTTGTACGATGTGAAGATGAAGAATAACCTTGTTGTCCATCTGAAGACCCTATATTCTTTCTTTTACAAAGTTTCAAATGCATATTTAAAATGTCTACTCGTCCATGCATTCGTGGGCACTTATCATACGATGCAACGTAAACATACTGTACATGACCAAACATTCTTACATCACCATTAGTACCAACTAACTTTCTGAAAATCCAAATAGCATCTCCAAGTTCAAATCGCAACTTACGGCGAGAATACAATACAGAGTTCGATGCAATACTAATAACAGAATTAGATGTGGCAACGAGTTCATTGATGGCGAAAGTCTTCCAACATATTATATCTCTTGAATCTAGTTGACTCAAAAAGTTGACACCTGATACAGTGCTGTTGTGTGGATGTCTGTAAAAGCATACTTCGAGTATGCCAGACCCATTGTGTGCAGTCATTCCTTGTAAAGCAAATCTGTACATGAAACTTGAAAGTACAAAACTCTCTTCAGCTGTAGTAACTTGCTTCACGAAATGTTGATCATCTTTCATAATGTCACAATCGAGTGATCCAATATTCCGAACAACAGGTGCTCCTCACACAGTTATTATTTTCATGTCTCCTTGCATTGTTTGCAAATGTAAATTTCTTGTCACAATAGTTGCATGGATGTCTTGATGGGAGCAAATAACTGCTCTTAACATTTGTAGGCGAACCGTCACATTTATCTGGTACTCTCCGCAGATAATGGTTGGCAGGCATTGCAGGGAGACCCTTACATGTTCCAAGATGTCTTTTTAAGTTGCTACGACATCCAAACTGAGATTTACACTTTTCACATGTGAACACAGCATGCTCTACGTTCTGATGACAACGAGCTTCGTGCTGTTGGCAGTTGTTTGTGTAAGAAAAGGTCTTCTTGCAGTAGCGGCACAAATAACATTCCTGAGTACTGCCATCGTCGAATAAGAGCACGTTCTCCGCAGCCGCTGTTCTCTCTTCGTGGTCTGAATAGTAACTGAGCTGGCCAGTCTATCCTAACATCATATATTATCAGCTGTTTTTTATTTACTTGACTGACATCAGTAGCATAAAATTATGCAAATCACAATCTGTCTTTTTTAAACCATCACATTGTACCATTACAACAAAACCAAGTTCTCCCTTGTTAGAATGTAAAGGAAAATAGTTATAATACCCAACCAATCTTCGCATATTCTGCGAGCATCGAGCATCGTATGTCATGTTAGGCTAAAATAAAATACTATGGTAGAGCCGAGAAGCACGGGAGCGACATAGTCGACACTGCTGCACTCCGATGCAAAGAAATATAAAAATTAAAATGTAAATTAAAATTGTTACAAGCACTTACCAACCAGTGAATATTATACAAGCGTCGAGCGCCGTACGATGCGTTAGATGATGCTAGAAAAGACCCAGCTACTCTGGTTAGTGTAGCAGAATAGCAAACAATTTCCTTACGAACCATTTGGATTGAAACAGTCAAATTCAGATTACACCCATCACTCGCAACCCGCAACAATAGCCGTTATTTTGGCAGTTGTTTTGGCAATTCTCGAGTCAATTTTGGTGACATGAGACGAAGACGAAGATCGGTATACCACGTATTTAACGTATGAGCTATACCTACAATTTTTTTTTCTTTGTGTGTTCCTTCTCTACGTAAGGCATTCCTTTTGGGCGCAAGACGTCATCTTTCCTCGGCAACGCTATCCGGTTTACTAAGTGAGCGTGAGTGGTGACGGTGGACGTAGTCATCCAGGACAGCTTCTCTCAATGTAACACGACAATCCTCGTATACTACTTTCTCGTTGAGTCAGAACGCCCNCAGTCATCCAGGACAGCTTCTCTCAATGTAACACGACAATCCTCGTATACTACTTTCTCGTTGAGTCAGAACGCCCACGAGAAGCGTGGTCCCAGTACCCTGACGATCAGCAGAATGACGCCTACCGTGTTACCGGAAATTCACCAGTGCATCCATCCATGAACACCAGACATTCAGGAGGGGCCGCAGTGACGAAGTGGTTAGACTAACTCGCCTCCCACCTAGGCGATCCGTGTTCGATTCCCGGCGGGGCCACTCCCGGATTTTCTCATGTGGGAATCTTGCCGGACGATGTCGCTTGTNCGATCCGTGTTCGATTCCCGGCGGGGCCACTCCCGGATTTTCTCATGTGGGAATCTTGCCGGACGATGTCGCTTGTCGGCGGGTTTTCTCAGGGATATCCTGTTTCCCCCACCCTTGCATTCCGGCACTGTTCCATACTCACCTCGTTCCACCCTCATCGACTGTCAAGACCTCAATGTTAAGAGCCACCCTATTCTCTCCACTTTGAACATTAAGGAACTAATGCCTGGTCCACACGTACGCCGACCACGCCAAAAAGACAATGGAAAACTGTAACAGCCAATCATAAACCGTCCTCTCTTTCCGCGCAATCCGCGCCAAAATGTTGAGTTCGTGCCAATATATCTGCTCGCGGAAACTGCAGACTTCGCCGATAGTTCCCAGAAATCAGTTTCTTCATATATTTTTAGCCACTAATTTGTTGGATTGTCAGCGTGTATTTGTTTAATAGAAAATAATAGTTCAAAGTGTGTATTTATAGTAAAATACGTGAAAATAGTAGTTCATTTTATTAAATACTCATATTTAATCAATTTAGTTTTGAAATGAACCGATAGATAGCACTACAGTGTAAAGTATTTTTGTAAATATAAAACAAAAATATAATTTCTTAAAAAAGAATTACTAGAAAGTCGTACCAAAATGGAATTAATAAAATAGAGTAGAAATATGACAGCGTTTAGTTTGTTGTCCATCACTTATTTTAAAATCTCGGTTACGAAAATAACGAGCGAAACAATATGGTCGTAAACATTCTTCAACCAAACAGTAAAATGGTAACACAGTAAAATCTGCTTACATGTGAACAACCATAGGTTTAGTTCGCCCTGTCTGTTTGGCGTGATTGGCGTATAATGTGAATCAAGCTTCATGCTTGGTCTACTTTGGTTGAATCAATGCATCAACCGCTTCAACCGGCCTAAAAGTTAGGTGGATCTGGTGGATGTACACTGCACCATCAACCGATGAATTTTCGAGCATGACCTCCCAAGCACATATGTAAATGAATAATCAACTTGTGAACGGTAAAGGGACGAAGAAACGCAAGTGGCTGAGTTTAATTAAAAAGGAAGAAGAATATTTTTCTTGACCTGTGCACAAATACTGCAGATAAATGTGAGACTTGACTTAAATTTTAAAAAGAAAAGAGCATGTATATTAGAAAATGCGATAGCACAGAGTTTAATATAACAATCATAAGCAATATGATATAAGAAAATAAATGTCACATTTATGTAAAATATGCACATTGAAGTAGTCATAGACCTTTCACTACAAAACATCAAGGTTAAGTTATAAGGCATAAAGTTCAGTGGAGTGAATTGATTTTTGGGCGGCTCTTAACATCGAGAGTAAACCGAGGTGTAAATGGAGCTGCCCCGGAATGCAAGGGCGTGGGAGACGAGAGTTCTCCGGAAAGACCCACCGACCAGTAGCATCGTCCGGCACGATCCTCACTTGCAAAAATCCGGGAATGGCCCCGCCGGGAATCGAGCCCAGCTCGGCTTGGTGGTAGGTGAGTGCCCTAGCCGCTACGCCACCGTGGCCCCGCTTATGAAGTTTAATACTTACTCTATAGATGTATTATACGAAATTAATTCTCTTTTATAATCTCATCTACTGGACTAACTTGCGTATATTTGGCGCTGTTAATATATGAATAAAGATTTTGAATAAATATAAGTAGTATAAACGACAAGTCTTTGCAAACGCGCTGAAAATCGTATGCTTTCGTGTAAATTGTACATTACAAATGTGATGAGTATGAAATGTAACTGGCAGACACAAAAAGTTATAGTTAAAATTAAATATTTATGTTCTTTGAGGATTTCTGGACAATCATTTGAATTTTACGATAATCCAAGTTATCACTCCTAAACAAACAAGTGAGTACCCACACTTTTACAGAATGTGTAGGTAATGTGACGTGTGCTTCGATTTTTTTGGGAACTGATCCAATTCTGTGATATTCACTGGAAATGAGTCACACGTATAATTCCGTTCTGTGCTTGGGGACCGCTAACTGGCTATAACTTTTGAAACGTAAGAAGGAGAAATGCTAATTTTGTGCAGCATAACAAAGATACATTGAAGACGGCTCTATACTGTGATTTAAGAAGCAATTTTCTGTGACACAAGCTGCCGGATAGGTTATGTGTCTTGAAATTAAATACTCAAGTTATGCTACCATTCTGACAGACAAAGATTCACTAATGTAACTCTTTGAATTCGCTTATTTGTGTATTTTTCGAACTTCTGTCACAGAATAGATAAGTATAAATAAGTGAAATGGCATGGTGTTTCCTTCATTGTGGGCGTACCTATACGCTGATAGGCTGCGCGAAGCTCTATAACGGGCCTTGTGCTCTCTGACTCGCTACTGCGTGCTGCGGATTCCCAATTGGCTGGGCTACCGGCTGGTAAGTTACCAGGTATCGATTGGCAAACGGATTTCCGACATATTGCTAACCAGTGTCATAATTTTGCTGCCATGTGCGACTGGAGTTTGCGGTATGAACGGCTGCACTCTTAAGTATTGTGACCCTGTCAAGAATACTCTCTCCTAAGTATAAACGGAAGTGTCCTCATTCAAATGGTTGATTCATCAAAGCGCAGCCAAAACCACTGGTTATTAAAAATTTGAAAATTTAAAAAGCTACTTTTCCTTAGCGTGTAGGCAGCCATTACAAATGATTTCTAAAAATTAAGTCGTTATAAGAGGAAAAGGGGCTAAAATTTGTTTACGTGTTTTCGTCGATATATTTTTAATCCAATGTGATATTGTGGTGCTTCATGCTTCAGAATACCGTAAATATAATGAATAAACTTTAAATTCAGGAACTTTTGCAAATGCAACTTTTAAGGACGTGCAAAGAAGTAAAATATGGTTTCACTGGCTCTTCAGTTACTTTTAAAAGAGATGAGAGAGTGTGGTACGTTTGTTTCAGAAGACTACCGTTGCAAATACTTAAAAAAATCCAAAAATTCTACATACAACATGACGCCACTCGCTACCTGTGGTATACAGGATGGTTTATAGGGAACAAGTTACCTTTACCAGGCACAGACTATGGGTGTCTTGAATGTTGAGGGTAATCAATAATGTAGTCACTCGGTGTTTCAGTTTACTGGTTATAGTGGTTTCGAACAAAAAATACACATATACAATTCCGAGACGGTACCTTGCGAGTTGGAGCCTTAAGGGCAGATTAAAGTACTCGTGCTAACGTTTCCGACGCCATGGGGAATGCTAGGCGTCGGGGAATGTCCCTGAGCGACGACGCTGGTACTTATCTGTTTCTATTGTTGGGTGTTGTTCCGGTGGTAGGTTGAGGTCTAGTATGTTGGCTGGCTCTTCACAGACCCTCGGCTCGGCTTCGGTGACGGCTCTCCACGATTGCTGTTCCGGGGTTCTTTCCTCGGTGAACTCACGATCCGACTGCTGACTTTTCTCTCGGCATGGCACAACTAACTGACTTCATGTCCAGGCTTGGTGCTCTTGGCGCTCGCGGCGCGGCCGCCTCACAACTAACTCTGGCCCAGCGCCTCCTGGCGCGGAGTATTACTGGTCTGTACATAACTGATTCTGCCGGGGTCCGATCCCCGGCCTCGGCTGACTGACTCATTCGACTGACTCGTGTCCCGGCATGGTGATACGACTGGTCCTACTGCNAAGATCATGACATGTGTCTTCACTTGTTGGGGGAGGAAGGGGGTGCCCTGCGGCTATACTGCCAAACACTGTCAGATCTTTCCTCTGCACGTGTCCATGTTCTTATGTGTTCCTCGGTGCATTGGCGATTTGCTAGCTCTTAACTCGGCATAACCTTGGCACATGTTAACTGCTTGTTCGCCCTCTTGGGCCAACCTGGCTGTGTGGCACATGTCTTGTGGCACACATGTCTACTGGGGGACTCTAGCTGGGGGTAAGATGGCAGGAAGGGGGGTGTGACAGCGGTGCTTCTAAATACTAACCATGCAGCACACGTCAAACATTAAAATTTTTTTGGGGTGTTAGAGGGGTGAGGGGGAGGCGTTACCGCGAACAAAAACTCCGTATAATTTCGATTTGATGCATAATATTTCGATTGTAAATCCGAATTCTGGGTGGGTGTAGCCATGGGAAAAAAATTAAATACTTTCTGTCCGTCACACACAAAATTCTTAGCGAGGAAAGCCAGGGGAAATAAGCATTTTTACTTTGACTTCCAAACAACCAAAGATAAAAAGTCTGATTTCAGGTGGGTGATGCTGCGGTATAGCGAGTTTAATATAAACGAAACCAATTTCAACTATTTGTTATTATTTCATAGTCTACAGAATGAAAATCTTTCAAAAACTAAATAAAAATGTAACTGACATGAACGAAGGTTTTCTTTTTATACTTAACTAGCTTTCTGTTCGCGGCTTCGCCCACGCGTACCACAGGAAGCATCTACTAATTTTATTTTACCGAAAGACCTATTTGTAGACCACATTAGTTGTCCTACCTTCAGATGCTAAGATTACCAGTTCCTAGGTGAGCGTACTCTGGAGCAGATAACTTAGAGCTGTTTATATAAGAAGCAATACTCCATCAAATCTCTCCTTGCCACCTTTATCAACTGTCCCTGGGTGTTAATTTTCAAAGCAAAACAGACTTTGAGGGGGAATCGCAAACTTTTGAATTTGAAAGGGTACTCGAATGGAATGAGTAGTATGTGCGTTAAGACATGGCACCCCTCTACCTCGGCACAAATCAACTGAAGACTGTGGCCTTGATTATATATTTTTTACAAGCCTTCACTTGGAACCTGGTGTTGTTGCAGCGTCTTGGTGGCAATATTACCCCTTTAAGACCCAGTTGACACATCTGTGTTCATTACGCACGTCTAGGTAATGTTTGATCTGTACTAAACACAGCAAAGCTCAATGACCAATGATTTTAGCTGCGAGTAAATGATACGCATACCGTTTTACTGGTCTAGGTCATAATATGTTAATATAACTGTAGTCGAACATATAGCCTACAACTCATTGGCTGTCACAATTAAACAAATGTGGTGTTGGCTCAAGTACAGAACACATATTAAAAATTTGGTTTGCAACACCTGAAACCTTAAATTAAAGTGGGTCTGAAAGGATTAATGGTGCCTCAACCACAAGGAGAAACTTGTGTAAGTCAAGAGGGTAGATGCTGTTGATGAACTCCGCAGGATAATGGACTGTATAATATATTTTATATAACTGACCATTATGTTAACATTGCTCATGGCGAATTTTATAGCTATTTGTTGACCCTCTTCAAAACTACAGCATATATTCAAGTTAAGTTAAATAATATAATAGTGAATAAAAGTAGTAGGAAAATGTATGTTCTGGTACACCTGGTATCCTGGTATGATACAGGATGGCATGGTGGCCATTTTGAATTTCCATTTTCCCCTCAAAATAACCTCTTTTTCCCTTTATATGGTTAAAATCTCCATATTTCCCTTAAAAATGTCACAAAATTCCCTCACAACCAGAATAATTTCTTGCAAAAAAATTTTTTTTGCACAATACAGCTGGCATTTGCACAATCTGGCTGAAATCGTTCAAATGTCAGCCGGATTATGCCACTATTTACAAGCATCTCACACTCGGTATTTCCATGAAAGCACTATCCATCATGTCTAAAGAATGTTCGAGTTCATTGCTCTGTCATGCAACTTCATGCAGTACCTTGTTACAAGCATATATTCTACCAACTACGCTGAGTATGCATATGATAAGGACACCTATAAATCACACACACATATATATGCTAATTGTACATTAACTAATCACATTTATGCTAACCACACACACATAAATCACCCCACAATCTAAACTTCGCCCCCCTGCCATCTTAAATTCCCGCCACCAAACTACCATTCGTGCCAGCTAGAGCATAGCATCAAGGTGGTAGCACCAAGTATGCCTTAAGCACTCTTGTTAGCACAGTTGGCCACCATTTTCGAACTGTTTAATATATTGACACCAAATACATAGCATAGGCATCGCCCCTGATGATGAATAGGGTGGTTGAGTAAATTATGCCTTAAGCCCTTGTATAAGCATATTTGGCTGTTATTTCCGAACTGTTTAAGATACAGCCACCAAATTCATAACATAGACATCACTCCCGACGACGAATAGAACTGCAGGGTCCAGTATACCTTAAGACCTCTTATAATAATAGTTGGTCACCAAGGGTTGTTGAGAGAGACGCATCAGGCTCCAGGGTGGTTGACAAGCCGAGTCGCACATGCATTTCCCATAAGACCTTGGCGACTGAAGACGGAGGCATGCCTCCATCTTCAGCTTCGTCGAAGACGAAGCCACGAAGGTATTATTATTTCTGCGATTTAAAAAATTTCGAAAAAAATGAATTTTGTGTTAGTTTTAAGCAGTATATTNCGAACCGTGTTCGATTCCCGGCGGGGCCACTCCCGGATTTTCTCATGTGGGAATCTTGCCGGACGATGTCGCTTGTTGGCAGGTTTTCTCCGGGATATCCCGTTTCCCCCACCCTTACATTCCGGCACTGTTACATACTCACCTCGTTCCACCCTCATCGACTGTCAAGACCTCAATGTTAAGAGCCGCCCTATTCTCTCCACTTTGAACAAAAAGGAACTAATGCCTGGTCCACACGTACGCCGACCACGCCAAAAAGACAATGGAAAACTGTAACAGCCAATCAGAAACCGTCCTCTCTTTCCGCGCAATCCATGCCAAAATGTTGAGTTCGTGCCAATATATCTGCTCGCGGAAACTGCAGACTTCGCCGATAGTTCCCAGAAATCAGTTTCTTCATATATTTTTAGCCACTAATTTGTTGGATTGTCAGCGTGTATTTGTATAATAGAAAATAATAGTTCAAAGTATGTATTTATAGTAAAATACGTGAAAATAGTAGTTTATTTTATTAAATACTCATATTTAATCAATTTAGTTTTGAAATGAACCGATAGATAGCACTACAGTGTAAAGTATTNTATTTTATTAAATACTCATATTTAATCAATTTAGTTTTGAAATGAACCGATAGATAGCACTACAGTGTAAAGTATTTTTGTAAATATAAAACAAAAATATAATTTCTTAAAAAAGAATTACTAGAAAGTCGTACCAAAATGGAATTAATAAAATATAGTAGAAATATGACAGCATTTAGTTTGTTGTCCATCACTTATTTTAAAATCTCGGTTACGAAAATAACGAGCGAAACAATATGGTCGTAAACATTCTTCAACCAAACAGTAAAATGGTAACACAGTAAAATCTGCTTACATGTGAACAACCATAGGTTTAGTTCGCCCTGTCTGTTTGGCGTGATTGGCGTATAATGTGAATCAAGCTTCATGCTNATGTGAACAACCATAGGTTTAGTTCGCCCTGTCTGTTTGGCGTGATTGGCGTATAATGTGAATCAAGCTTCATGCTGGGTCTACTTTGGTTGAATCAATGCAGCAACCGCTTCAACCGGCCTAAAAGTTAGGTGGATCTGGTGGATGTACACTGCACCATCAACCGATGAATTTTCGANATGTGAACAACCATAGGTTTAGTTCGCCCTGTCTGTTTGGCGTGATTGGCGTATAATGTGAATCAAGCTTCATGCTTGGTCTACTTTGGTTGAATCAATGCATCAACCGCTTCAACCGGCCTAAAAGTTAGGTGGATCTGGTGGATGTACACTGCACCATCAACCGATGAATTTTCGAGCATGACCTCCCAAGCACATATGTAAATGAATAATGAACTTGTGAACGGTAAAGGGACGAAGAAACGCAAGTGGCTGAGTTTAATTAAAAAGGAAGAAGAATATTTTTCTTGACCTGTGCACAAATACTGCAGATAAATGTGAGACTTGACTTAAATTTAAAAAAGAAAAAAGCATGTATATTAGAAAATGCGATAGCACAGAGTTTAATATAACAATCATAAACAATATGATATAAGAAAATAAATGTCACATTTATGTAAAATATGCACATTGAATTAGTCATAGACCTTTCACTACAAAACACCAAGGTGAAGTTATTAGGCATATAAAGTTCAGTGGAGTGGATTGATTTTTGGGCGGCTCTTAACATCGAGAGTAAACCGATGTGTAAATGGAACTGCCCCGGAATGCAAGGGCGTGGGAGACGAGAGATCTCCATCTTCAGCTTCGTCGAAGACGAAGCCACGAAGGTATTATTATTTCTGCGATTTAAAAAATTTCGAAAAAAAAGAATTTTGTGTTAGTTTTAAGCAGTATATTTCGTTCGAGATGTTGCCTAAAGTCAAGGCCAAGGTCGCATTATGTCATACAAGGTCAGGTTAAGGTCAAGGTTACATGATGTAATTCAAGTTCAAGGTTATAGTTGCTTATTGTTATGATTCTTGCTGTTGTGAGGGATGTAAATGGATTTTCTCAGAGTGTTCCCATAACTGTTTTATAAACGAAATATAGGTTTTTTTCCCTTCATACCAAGCGTAGATGCCATACGAAATAATGTACAAAGGTCAAGGTCGTGAGACATCATAGTTCCTGCTATTGCAAAGAGGAAAATGTGTTTTCTCAGAGATCTCGCGTGTTTTTCTTCGTCTTTAAAAATACCGACAGCGTGAGCTATCGCTGTTTTTTNATGTGTTTTCTCAGAGATCTCGCGTGTTTTTCTTCGTCTTTAAAAATACCGACAGCGTGAGCTATCGCTGTTTTTTATATCCTCCTGGCAGCAGGAGCCAGTGTAGCCGTCCTGGCTCTTGTCGATTTCCTCACATGTACCATGGTTGTACAGCTCCTCCTTGCTCATTGCGAGCTGGGGCAAATGACTTTTCTCAGAGTGTTGGCATGTTTTTCTTCATCCTTAAAAATACGTAATGTATAATATAGTATTTAAAACGAAATAACTTTTTTTTTTACCTTATANATGTGTTTTCTCAGAGATCTCGCGTGTTTTTCTTCGTCTTTAAAAATACCGACAGCGTGAGCTATCGCTGTTTTTTTATATCCTCCTGGCAGCAGGAGCCAGTGTAGCCGTCCTGGCTCTTGTCGATTTCCTCACATGTACCATGGTTGTACAGCTCCTCCTTGCTCATTGCGAGCTGGGGCAAATGACTTTTCTCAGAGTGTTGGCATATTTTTCTTCATCCTTAAAAATACGTAATGTATAATATAGTATTTAAAACGAAATAACTTTTTTTTTTACCTTATATAACTGAATTTCTCTCGTAAAGGAAAGGGCATGAGTGACTCGGCTGGTCTGCTACCCTGGAGCCTGACTCGACTCACAACTAGTGTATAAACCATCCCTTCAATTCGTTGAGATCTGCACAGTACCTACACAGTCAGTCGACCACCTGGCTACCTTTCAGATTCTCGAGATGCTGGTTGATCACACAAAGTCGGACAGATTGGGTGCGTTCCTCCACTATTGATGCGGGTTGTGAGTGTTGGCTGTAATCTGAATTTGATGGTTTCATTCTGATAGTTTCGTAAGGAAATCGCTTGATATTCTGCCGTACTAGTCAGGGCTGCCTGGTCTTGATTAGCATCATCTAACGCGAAGTGCAACACTCGACGTATGTGCAATATGCACTGGTAGGAAATGCTTCTAACTAGTTTCCTTTACGTTTTTTAGTATCTGTTTGCATTGTTATGTAGCAGTGTCTACCTTGTCGTTCCTCCTGCTTCTCAACTCTTCCATAGTATTTTATTTTAGCCTAATGTGACATACATTGTTCGATGCTCGCACATTGTGCTCTGGTTGGTAGTGGAATTCGTGTGCCTCGGTACTGTAGCGTAGCTCGGTTGGTGGGTGTACATGGGGGAACTCGTTTGCTATTCTGCGGTACTAACCAAGGCTAACACATCAGTGGTCAGATGCATGGTCTTGTTTAGCAACGACTGNTCGTTTGCTATTCTGCGGTACTAACCAAGGCTAACACATCAGTGGTCAGATGCATGGTCTTGTTTAGCAACGACTGATGCGATGTACACTGCTCGTTTTTGTGCAATACACGTTGGTTGGTAGGTGATTATAACTATTTTGTTTTTATGTCTGCTAGCATCAGTACATCGCGTGGTAATTTTTTTGAGTCTAACATAATGTGCAGCGTACGTTGCGTATGCAATGTGCATCGGTTGGTAGGTGTTTATAACTATTTTCCTTTGCATTTTTTATATCTAATCATCAATATGTAGCATTGTCGTCTCTTGCATGGCCACTGGTTTAAATGCATGATGTTTATTGACAAGCAAATGAACACAGTCTTTACAAGCCTTGTAATGCGTCTTAAAATTAACACCGCTGGTAAATAGTGTACTGCNACAAGCAAATGAACACAGTCTTTACAAGCCTTGTAATGCGTCTTAAAATTAACACCGCTGGTAAATAGTGTACTGCGCTTGACATATTGTAGAACTTTGAGGTTAGTCTGTGTGAACATAAGCTCTTTTTTGGGCATTGCAGCTGTTTACTACAGTTCGCATAACAATAGCAACACATAAAACGCTATTATGGACTGTGGAACTATCAGGTATTTTTTTTATAGTAGAGGTTATATACGACATCGCGCTTGCAGTATACTTACGTCTATGTTGAGCCTTTATTATTTATTATTATGTGACTTAATTTTTTCATGTATGGGACGGTTGTTATATGTTGCACGAGAATACCCTGACCCATATGTTAGGCTGACGCTGTTTATTGCGACCTTTAGCCCTCACAGTCGAACTACGCCATTGTAGTCCTCCTGTGCTATCGGTACCATCGNTACGCCATTGTAGTCCTCCTGTGCTATCGGTACCATCGATCTGCAGTCTTCATTGGCGGTTGGATCGACACCTCGTGCGTCTAGCATTTTTTGACTTACTTGCAATGAGTACTGCGTGCATGAATGAATGTTCTGCATGCTGCACATCGGAATTCGGTCATGTGTGTCGACACGAGTGCTCCTAGCGGCTGCCATCGGTAACCCAAACGATGTTGGCGTCCTCCCTGACAGGTGACAAGGGAAATGAAGATGGCCGAAGACAACAGCGACACTAGCAGACGATGATCGTGCGCTCTAGCAGTCGACTGGAGAAACGAAGATGGCTAGAGCACCTTTGTGTATTGCTCAAGCAGCCGCTTGTAGGGACCTAAGTTCGAGACTTCACACTTTAAAAAATTATTAATTCTCTTTCAGTCATTGATAAATTATGGTTGTTTTTTTTCCTAGCGATGGAGATGAACCTAATATTTGCGTGGGTTAAGATAAACGAATAACATATAAATAATTCATACACTTTACATTTATTTACAGACTTGACATAATAAGGATACATAATAATATTTGATACCTGCTCAGCTTATTCTTCATTAGAGCAAAATATTTATGATGACTGTTTCTGCAGAACCATTCGTGCTGTGGGCATTCAAGACACACTTATTCGCATATACCGCACAGCAGTTATCATATGGGCAGATCTTGTAGACTATGGCAAATGAGCAGTTAATATCTTCAAGACTGGTGTGGTAGTCAAAATTCATAACATAGACATCGCCCCCATTACAAAAAGGGTCTCAGGGCCAAGTATTCCCTATTCGCTCTTATAATCATAGTTGACTGTAATTTCCGAACCGTTTAAGGTACAATCACCAAATTAATAACGTAGGTATCACCCGCGACGACGAATAGGGCCGCAGGGCCAAATATGCCCTAAGTGTAATTATAAGCAAATATGTCTGTAATTTCCAAGTCGTTTAAGATACATGACATAAAATTTACACCGGAGAGCATAAAAAACTAGTATAGGCGTGCGTATGCAAATAACAGAGGTATGGAACAAATCAGAGTAACGCGATGCGGTCAGCAGCGCCTATATAAGACAACAAGCATCTGACAAAGTTGCTAGATCGTTACCTGCTGCTACAATGGCAGGTTATCAAGATTTAAGTGAGTTTGAACGTGGTGTTATAGTCAGCGCACAAGAGATGGGACATAGCATCTCCGAGGTAGCGATAAAATTTGAATTTTCGTGGACGACCATTTCACGAGTATACCGTGACTACCGGAAATCCGATAAAACATCAAATGTTTGACATCGCTGCAGCCGGAAAAAAATCGTGAACGAACGGGACAAACGATGACTGACGAGAATCATTAAACGAGACAGACGTGCAACACTTTCTTAAATTGGTGCAGATTTCAATGCTGCAGCATCAACAAGTGCCAGCGTGCGAACTATTCAACGGACCATCATTGATATGGGCTTTCGGAGCCGAAGGCCCACTCGTGCACCGTTGTTGACTGCACGACACAAAGTTTTAAGTCTCACCTGTGCCCGCCAACACCGCCATTTGACTGTTGGTGAATGGAAACACGTCTTGTCTGACGAGTCTCGTTTCCAATTGTATCGGGCGGTTGGACGTGTACGGGTATGGAGACATCCTCATGAGTCCATGGACCCTACATGCCAACAAGGTCTGTTCAAGCTGGTGGAGGCTCTGTCATGGTATGGGGCGTGTGCAGTTGGCGTGAAATGGGACCCCTGATACGTCTAGATACGACTCTGACAGGTGACAGATACGTAATCATCCCATCCAATCACCTGCACCCATTCATGTCCATTGTGCATTCCGACGGACGTGGACAATTCCAGCAGGACAATTGTGACACTCCACACGTCGAGAGTTGCTACCGAGTGGCTCCAGGAACACTCTTCTGACTTTAGACACTTCCATTGGCCACCTAAATCACCAGACATGAACATTATTGAGCATATCTGGGATGCCTTGCAACGTGCTGTTCAGAAGAGATCTCCACCGCCTCGCACTCCTATGGATTTGTGGACTGCCCTGCAGGATTCATGGTGTGAATTGCCTCCTGCATACCTTCAGACATTAGTCGAGTCCCTGCCACGTCGTCTTGCGGCACTTCTGCGTGCTCGCGAGGGCCCTACACGATATTAGGCAGGTGTACCAGTTTTTTTGGCTGCTCAGTGTATAACATAAGCATCGCCCTTGATGGGGAATAGGGCGGTTGAGGAAAATTAAATCTTAAGCTTTCGTTTAATCATGGTCGGCTCTAATTTCGGAATTGTTTAAGTTACAGCCCCCTAATTCATAACATACACATCACCTCCGATGGCGAAAAGGATCAAAGGGTCAATTATACCTTAATCTCTTTTCAAAAGCGAAGTTGAATGTTATTTCCGAACCGTTTAAGACAGAGTCACCAAATTCATAACATACATAGATATCATCCCCCACGACAAAAAGGACTGCAGAATCAAACGCGCCCTAAGCCCACTTATAAGAATATTTGCCCACCATTTACCACCCTTCGAAGCTATAGGCATCAAATTCATATCACAGTCATCTCCTTTGATGAAGAACAGGGTGGCAGGGTCAAGTAAACTTTAAGACATCTTATAAGCATAGTAAACCGAAATTTCCCATCCCCAGAAACTATAGTCGTCAAATTCATAACATAGACATCGCCGCCGACGACGAACAGGATGGTGTGTCATGTACGCCCTAATCTATAGAAAGAACACACAAAGGAAAAAAAAATATAGCACATGGACTAAATATTATGATGTAGACTAATTTCAATCTTCTGTACATGTCACCAACACTAACCACCTACCGCCAGTACAACCGTACAATTCACGTGTCTCAACAACACACGTTTTCAAGAAAAAAAATTGCATAACTTGATTACATTGTATTTGAGGTGAAACTTAGTCAAAAGTAGTGTAATATTATATAAAAACGTTTATTTGAGAAAACAATGTACTAAACTTAGTCAAATCCACGTGGTTTTAACACGTCTCTACACTGTAAAAAGTATTTCTTTACTTTTACAAATAATTCTGTGAGAATTAGTTGCCAAGATAATTTGTAATACAAGTAAGTTAAAGCAAATTTTTACGAAAGTTTAATGTGGAATGTGTAGGTACGTGTTGTATAAAACGATGTGTTCTAAAGATACAAAATTTTATTTGTAGAGTTACATGGAAAAACTTGGCAACAATTTGCTTAAAGAACTGTTTCCGAATATTGGCGCATGTCTTCTCCCCTGTCGCTGCAAGAATTCTTGCCATTCCTTCTTGAGGGCGCTTACTTACTGTTTCATTTCCTGCTCAACACTCTCCATCCTTTCATTCTCACTGTCCCTCACACTGTCAATTTGCTTATCCAAGCAGTCTATTTTATTGTTCACTAATTCGCTTACACCTTTTATCTTACTTTCTACATTCTCCATTCATACTGTCTATTTTCTTATCCAGTTTGTCGACTACCTAGCTAACAGTGTCTATTTTTCTACCCACATTTTCGTTTACACTGTCTATTTTTCTATCTACATTTTGGTTCTTGCTGTCTATTTTTCTGTCTACCAGTTCATTAACATTAGTTATTTGGCTATACATTTTCGTTGACACTACTAATATAAGTATTTACAAATTCCCTGACAGTACTAATTTGGCTACTTAGTTCTTTTATTAAAGAGTGAAGTGCTTCCATGTCTGCCGACATTTTCCTTGCCAGCATCAACAAATTGCTAAATAATTCCATGGCCTATTACTAAAAATCTCATACTATTAGTTAATATCATACTCTAATCTTAATTACTCTTTTTCTTAAACAAAATGCTTCCATCCCACTTCTGACACTAGCGTTGCAAATTTCTCTAAAAGCCAGTGGGCAAAACCAAATTCGTTAAGGGATGGAGGTCTTAATTAAATTAAAGAGTTATTATAATTTCTTAATTTTATTTAAAATAACTACAAACGAAATTTTCTCAACTCTAAATCTAACAATAAATTGATATCACTTGCTGTCTACAATTAATGACTTCAATCAATACAATTTACAATTACCACAAAGAAATTAACGCTATTAAATAATTAGAAATCAGTCCCAATAGACAGTGTATCAAAACCTATTCAATTATTTTACAAATTAGAAGTCCATAAAGTTCATATCACATGTTATTCAGTCTCACCTCAGTTTAGTCCAGGTTCCACTAGTCCGCAATGTTCTAGAGTTCTCCGAGCGCCTTCATGCACAGTAGCCTTCACTCGTCGGGTTTAACACCCTCACATCAATTCGCACCACAAAAACCTTGTCCGCCGTCGCCTCGCAATCTACCGTCGTCGTCCGTTCTCTTCACCAATGCCTGGTTACCGCACTCAGCCAGAAGGATTCTACCAAAACCGTCGGCCATTGGACCACTGCAATATTTGTAGGGTCATAGGCCATCACCCAGAAATTTCTCTAAATGCCTTGTTGCGCCGAGTGTCCTAATTCCCAGAATATTCTTGGGCATACTCTACACTTGTCGGCTTCTTCATCAGGGGGGAGGAGAAGGGTTGAGGTGGGTCACCCCCCACAGAGCCGGACCACGCATAATGGAAGCTCGTGGCTGGAGCGAGCTACAAAGCGTAACAATACTTCTAAAAATTCAACCTTTAAACAAGTTAACTTTTAAATAAAAACACGAATTTTTTTAATTGCCATTTGCAATTTTCCTGTCGGTGTATGTAATCAGAATATCCACATTACTTTTCAGTTTGTTTAATTCTACTAAACTCCCCGCCATTTTCAGTTTACATTTCGTTACTCGCTGAAATTGTGGGTGTAAAAGTTTTACTCTGGCAAGATGCTCGCATAAGAGTAATTACTCTGCAGTTTTGGGACACTGCCAAGATGATGTAAAACATTTACTCGAAGTCTTTTGGGACAGCCAAAGAGAAACGTTTACTCGCAAAGTAAGTTTTGGAACGCCACCTAGTCGGAAGGGGGGAGGAGAGTGTGGTCAAGTTTAAAGAGCCCGGGAGAGAGANTAAAACATTTACTGGAAGTCTTTTGGGACAGCCAAAGAGAAACGTTTACTCGCAAAGTAAGTTTTGGAACGCCACCTTGTCGGAAGGGGGGAGGAGAGTGTGGTCAAGTTTAAAGAGCGCGGGAGAGAGGTGTGGCGTTGTTGACCGGCGGGCCGCGAGGAGCAAGCAACAAGCAGACGGGGCACTGTGTGTGTGGGGTCAACGACCTCGGCCGGGTGATTACGGAAGGAAGAGCGCGTACAGGCCCTTGTCCGAGCAAGTAGGCCTCTGTGCTCCCGGGAGGAGAAAAAACTTGGTCACTGGGGGAGAGACGACGGGGCCGGCCTCTCTTCTCCATGACTTTCGCCCGCACAGCGTCACGTCGTCTCCGCCTACTTACACGCGCCAAAGAGCGGCACCTATACTCAATTAATGGTACCTCCAGTTTCCCTGCAGCCACCATAAGGTGGCCCTGGGTAAGCCGCCAAACGGTTTGTAGAGCTCCAGCAAAAAACATTTGGTATAAAAACCGCCAACGTGTCTGAGTAAGGTCTGCTTCCGAATAGAATTTAAGAAACATTACGGGTCTGTATATGTTTTCAGTTCCTCCATTTTTCTCTAGAGCATGTTTCTGTGATAGTGAAAATGGCTGAAATGGGTGTTTTCACTGTCATTTAGGTATGAACATTCCGGTACAAAATATTAAAAAGGAGTAGGAAAGTGAATCAAACCTTTATTTTTATTATTACGTCATAAAATGGCAGGGTCTCCACTGAAAGTCTCATAAAGGCGCGTTATCGACGACAAGACTGCACGCCGTTTCAGTGCTTTGCCCGTAGAGGCGATGAGAGAGTTGATCCGCATGTCTCGGTCGCCCCTAGCGCTCCCACGCTTTTATGCCTCAGACGTGCAAAATTCTTTCAACCAGGTGACCACCTTGCGTTCTGCTTTCAGGTTGTTCCTCCACCTCACGAAAACCAAAAAATTATGTTACAGTAAAAAAAAATTATATTACAGTAAAAAAAAATTATGCGTTATGAATTATGCCGTAAGCGCTGATCCGGCTTACGGAAACACGTCTTCTGTGTTCGCAGTTTCCTATTAATGTTTTAATTCTTAATTCCAGCCAATGGTAAAAGGTGACAAGCTTTGCATGTTTACTTCCGTTCCTAATTTAACCTCGTATGTCACAACCACATTTAAGCAAATAATACTTCAAAGCCGAGATTTTCTATCCAAAAAGCTTATTTTTGTGAACAGATATAATCGTAAACATATGCGCACACGCGCCTTTTTAATATTAGTTTTATTTACATTGCTGTAAATAAAAGTTTCCCGCCAAAAAACACCAACTGCTCTGTTCTGATTGTTAGTCGCCTAACACGTTTCACTTAAGATATAAAATATAACTATTTATTTTAATTCTTAAGGAAATCCCAACAATCCACACGACCTGCTAAATTCCATTGGAAACCTATACATAAGATAACACACTTTCTGATCTTCTGCACACGAAATAACGCATAATTTAACACTTAATTTTTCTATTGTTAACCCACCTTAAATAAGTCTAAAATAACTACACCATAAGGACAACGCGCCACATTCGTTCGCATTAACTTATATAGAATGAGAAATACTTCTTACTAAGCATTACCAACATAANAAGATAACACACTTTCTGATCTTCTGCACACGAAATAACGCATAATTTAACACTTAATTTTTCTATTGTTAACCCACATTAAATAAGTCTAAAATAACTACACCATAAGGATAACGCGCCACATTCGTTCGCATTAACTTATATAGAATGAGAAATACTTCTTACTAAGCATTACCAACATAACTATTTTCTTCCTGGTATTATTCATATTAGCTATAAATAAAATGTTGTAATTCACAGGTAAAATAAAACTTCCATTTAACACTTAATATTATAATTTTATATTACCAGTAGTGTAAAACGTATGTGATACAGGTCATATTTAGGAAACAACCAAACACGTCTTACATGAGAGGATTTTTCAAAGGTTTAATTAAAAAAGTGTGAGTAAACTGCGAATCGACTGTAGCAATGGACGTATTCAGCGTCAATGGGAACGATGCGCAGTAAGTATGGAGCAAATAAGGAANAATCCCAACAATCCACACGACCTGCTAAATTCCATTGGAAACCTATACATAAGATAACACACTTTCTGATCTTCTGCACACGAAATAACGCATAATTTAACACTTAATTTTTCTATTGTTAACCCACATTAAATAAGTCTAAAATAACTACACCATAAGGATAACGCGCCACATTCGTTCGCATTAACTTATATAGAATGAGAAATACTTCTTACTAAGCATTACCAACATACCTATTTTCTTCCTGGTATTATTCATATTAGCTATAAATAAAATGTTGTAATTCACAGGTAAAATAAAACTTCCATTTAACACTTAATATTATAATTTTATATTACCAGTAGTGTAAAACGTATGTGATACAAGTCATACTTAGGAAACAACCAAACACGGCATACATGAGAGGATTTTTCAAAGGTTTAATTAAAAAAGTGTGAGTAAACTGCGAATCGACTGTAGCAATGGACGTTTTCAGCGTCAATGGGAACGATACGCAGTAAGTATGGAGCAAATAAGACAATTGACGGAGATGCACCCCTCTCCATGTTTACCACATGCGAAAGTCGGGAGTGAACTCACCGGTAATCGAACCCATTGCGTCGTTGCTGGGAGGCGTGTGGTATGACCACAACACAACCGTGGCCCCACACACAAGCATTATCAGTTTAAATGATCAGGATGTGCCTGCGTGGGGGAAAGGCCGTGGGTATTACGCGAATATGTCTGGGTCATCCTCTAATACTTTCTTTCTGTTATGGGAATGAAATGAAACTAACGAAACTAATACTTGGCTTTTATTGATTACATAGGCAGATATTGAAGAGATATTTCGTTTGGCCTCGAAATCAGCGTGTTATCACTTCGGAGTCGCGGGGTGTACTGGCCGGAAGTTTTCGCCCACGCCCGAAATAGCCGCTTGTCGCCGTGGGCCCCCACCTGCACCTCGCGCATGCGTGGCACTAACTCAAGGTCGTGCTCGCATCGTAATCATATACTCGATCGAACGACACTACACTTATTTCAATCATGTTATTAGTCACGAAGCTATAGTGTCGGAATGGATCACACTGCAAATGTTGCATCGCCTTTTCCGTCCTGGTACCCCATGGCGTCGGTCTGATTTTAAAAAGACGTATTGACGTCAAAAAATAATGTTCGAATTTCCTACTCTCTGTGCTTCTAGGCTTTAGCCACGTAGGAAGTTATTCTTCTGCCGACGTTTTGTCTGTCATTGCAGCTGCTACCATCAACCATAACTAGTTAAGAGACCACTAACTTATAATATCAGTTGTAATGACTGCACGAACATTGGAAGGAAGAAAACTTGGACGCGGACACGCCCAGGAACATAGAGAATAGTCACAACCACCACGATAGCCTGCGATCTATTTTTGTACTCAAATATTTCAGTATTACTCTGTGAACATTTATCCGCTCATCACCTTCTCCGCCAAGAAGGCAGTTTTATCGCTAGGGCGGACAAACATACTTTATTAGTTTATAATATTTAATTTTTACCGCTCCCATCTCACGATGGCAGGTAAATCATGGCACACCTTACACGTACCTTAACTTACTACTTACCCATTGCTGACCATCATTTGGAAACTCAAACCTCGTGGTTTGAGTGAGAATCCTGATCNTTGACTCTTCGGCATTCCGCAACACAGCTAGCAGTACCAAACATGGGACTTAAGACTTTTTTTATTATTATAATAATTATTATTTTAGAAACTCACTCGGACACATTCTACAAGCGACCAAATCCGAATATTGGGCATGCATTCCTCTGTACCGACTAGTAGAAAATG
This sequence comes from Clitarchus hookeri, assembly GCA_002778355.1. NCBI lineage: Eukaryota > Metazoa > Arthropoda > Insecta > Phasmatodea > Phasmatidae > Clitarchus > Clitarchus hookeri. The sequence goes on along the minus strand of NQII01001643.1, from coordinate 531,956 downwards.
TATAGTGCAAGCAAAAAAAGTAATGTGATAGTTCAATAGGATAACTATCGAGAATAAGTACTGAATCAACAAGTCAAAGAAATCTTTGTGCATGGACTTGGATAAATAAAAATTATTTTCTGCGACACGTAATTTAATTCTTATGAAGTCCAGTTTGTTTTTCAGGCAAACGATGAATATTTACATCTTTGCTAAATTTCCAGTTTACTAAACTCTCTCGTTTCCCTTGCCTTTGCATTCCGGCGCTGCTCCATACTCACCTCGCTTCATCTTCATCAGCTCTCAAGACCTCGATGTTAAGAGACGCCCAAAACTTTCTCCAGTATTTTAGCCAAATTATAAACGTTCAAAAAGACTGAATTGCATCCTTATAAATATAATAGTTTCAAGAGTACCACTCACACAGTTTTGGTTTTGCAATATTTACCACTTACGCAATAAGTTAACATTAAACCGTTATCTTATTCTATAATTAATTAAGCTACTTATACCTGATAACAACAAAATGTAAATCAGCCCGAATTAAATATGTCATTGTACTTCAATATTTTGTAGACACTTACAGCCAACATCGGTGTCGACGAATAAAGTAACGGGTGAGGTTATAATTCGTCTTGATGTATCTTTGACAGGTGTTATTTCTTAACTTCATCTGTAACACATCCTCTCCACAAACATAAAGTAGATTTTCCAGTTGTAAATTATAAGTAGCAAATAAAATAACATGTTTATTAATAAACCATAAAGAACGCATTTCTATTAAACACACCATTGGTTTTTATGCTGCCGTAAACGTTGGTACAATTTCAAATATTATTATATTACAACTCCTTATCTTTTAGAACAGTTACTATCAGACACGTATATAGTACAATGTAAGCTACATTGACGTCAGNTATTACAACTCCTTATCTTTTAGAACAGTTACTATCAGACACGTATATAGTACAATGTAAGCTACATTGACGTCAGAATTATCAATTTGAAAGAAACTGCAAGAGAGAGAGGAAGAAGAGAACGAGAGACCAAGAGGAAAAGAGAAGCAAAGCGGTATAGAAGAAAGAGAGGGAGAGAAAAGAGAATTTAGAGTCACTCTGCATGACTTACGCGAACAATGAGACGAGAAATAATACAGAAAATACAATGTCTCATAGCCTATAATGAATGCTAAGAGCATTATGCGCCCCTAAAACAAGAGATTTTGTTATGAATTTATTTCAGTGCATATTAGAAACTAAGTGAAATTAAGCAACAAATTATATGCTGAATTATCACTACATAGTATAAAAGGAAGTCCCTCGCTCGTCTGTCTGTCTGTATGACTGCGTTAATCCCGAGAACCACTAAACGGATTTGTATGTTATTTTTATTGTTATGATNCGTCTGTCTGTCTGTATGACTGCGTTAATCCCGAGAACCACTAAACGGATTTGTATGTTATTTTTATTGTTATGATCTTCATTTATCGAGGAAGGTTTGTGTGTATTAAAAATTGCCCTAGCACTTATAGTAGCTGAGCATTAATGGTATTANCTTCATTTATCGAGGAAGGTTTGTGTGTATTAAAAATTGCCCTAGCACTTATAGTAGCTGAGCATTAATGGTATTAGTGAATCAAGTCGGGAAAAAAGTTTGCCACCAGCGTGCTCTCATGGAATACGATGCTTAATACTTTAGAGATATAACCAAATCATAAACGAAAGAATTGTGTAAAATTAAATTATCTACAAACAATTCAGCGGTAGCATATATATATATATATATATAACTTTACTAGATAAGTAGTAATAAGGGTATTTACAATTTAAATTACGCCGTAAAAACCAAAGTAAAATTCACTGTCTTTTCTAACCATAAAGAACTCAATCTTTATCAAAATTAGTTAATTAATAATTAAAAAGGTTTAATGTATATAAGAAATGTCCTTTACAGCATATACTTTGGCCCAACGTAACAAAACTAGCACTCAAAACAAACATGACAGTACTTATGTCTTCATAAGAAAACAAACAGCATGTTTGCTGACATGCTACTGAAAGTCGGAAATGGAGAGCTTCCAATGTATTGTGGAGAAATTTCTCTCAATAATGATAGATGTGTTTTAGTCACCGACCACCAACGACTGAAAAAATAACGTATACCCTGAAACACGCGACCTTTCAAATAAGACACTAGCGTCGTTCAAAGATAGAGCGATTATATCGTCTACTAATGAAAAAGTCGGAAAAATTAATGAATTAGTGATCGCAAAATTCAATGCGCAAACACAAGTCTATTACTCAGTAGATAAAGTACTCGACAGTGAAGAAGCTGTGCACTATCCCACAGAATTCCTTANCAAACACAAGTCTATTACTCAGTAGATAAAGTACTCGACAGTGAAGAAGCTGTGCACTATCCCACAGAATTCCTTAATTCATTGAATCCTTCTGGCATGCCACCACACAGACTGATTTTAAAAGTTGGAGCTCCCACAATTGTATTCCGAAATATAAATCCACCGAAATTATGCAACGGGACTCTATTACAAATAAAAAGTTTAAAAAATTATCTCATTGAAGGTACTATNTAAATCCACCGAAATTATGCAACGGGACTCTATTACAAATAAAAAGTTTAAAAAATTATCTCATTGAAGGTACTATTCTAACTGGCTGTGGTACTGGAGAAACTGTTTTAATACCTAAAATACAAATTATTCCCTCGGATTTGCCGTTTAATTTTAAAAGAGTCCAATTTCCAATAAGAGTTTGTTTTGGTATGACCATAAATAAGGCACAGGGTCAAACACTTAATATGGCTGGAGTGGATTTGAGTGGAGTGTGTTTTTCACACTGACAACTATACATAGTCTTTTTGCGTGTCACGTCAAACAGAAATCTTTTTGTGCTGGCGGTTGGAGGCAAAACGATTAATGTTGTATACAAAGAAATATTCTAGACCACTATAATATAATATTGTAATATTAGAGATGTATGAATGTGGATAAAGCTAAGGAGGTAGGTATGTCAGTATCATGGTAAATGGAGGTCCATTATCTCTGCCTACCCATCTGGGAGACAAGCGTGACGTGTATGTATGTATGGTATATATGATAGTAGTTTACAAATTTACTATCATGTAATATTGTAATTGTCTTTTCCCAATTTATGTATTAGTGTATCGCTGTAAAAACTAAATTGTACCCGGGCAAAGCCGGGCCGGGTCGCTAGTAGTTAATAAAATTATTTTAAACCTCAGAACATTTTATTTGTAAAATCCAACCACTTCATAAATTAAATTCGGGTTCCCAGATAATTGTTGCAAATATAATTTTAATTCATATGTTTTCTCCGGTACGGGTGCTTGAAGTCAACGTTTACGTATCAACAAATAGTGTCGCCTTAGTAAAACACACTGAAGCCAACCGTTCACGAATACAGAACGAATACAGAAAGCAAAATGCACATTTTNAAAACACACTGAAGCCAACCGTTCACGAATACAGAACGAATACAGAAAGCAAAATGCACATTTTAAAAGTAGGAACATATGGAAAAAAAACTCTACTCGCTACATAAATGAGGATACCCAGCAAAGGAACTGTATAAATCTGTGAATTTAATTATTGCATTGTTTATCATTAATTTGCCAAGAAGAAAAAGAAATATCTGTATCCAAACAAACATTAAAAATTAATTTTAAGATAGCATGGCTCAGAACAAACATTGAAAAGTGTGTGAAAAATTGCGTGGCCTTTGTAACACTAGCGTCCCTCGTGATGATACTGAAATTACCTTTTACTTTGCTCAAAACTGGAAATTTTTTGAATATAATTTGAAAAATGACTATTTTCAGAATATTGTATTCTACTAGCTTACGTAGACAAGAAAATAGATCTCAAATTTTCCGTAGTTAAAATTTGAGGAAATCAGTGTTCACAAAAATAAATCCAACATGGCAGAACGAAAATGTTCCAAAAATTTGTATTTATGCCTTTGCTTAGCACTATCTTATCTAAAAGTGGGATTAAAACNGCAGAACGAAAATGTTCCAAAAATTTGTATTTATGCCTTTGCTTAGCACTATCTTATCTAAAAGTGGGATTAAAACGACGAAAATCTCGAAAGTCTTGAAGTTCTCGTTGATCCAGCACGACGAAGCATCACTCTAGATTCGCAGGAACCACTAGTCGAACAGTTTCCTGATAGCAAACGCACGGGCTCACGACGTTGCTATAACTACAGTTCATATTCACCTTAGATATAGCCGCGGGAGTTGTAGCTATCCTTGCTGAATTATTACGCGCGCGGCGTCCGTGCGGGCCTTCCTGTCCTTCAGCTTGCCATGCGTCTTCGTCTGTTCCAGACGGCCTGTAATTCAGGGCAGAACTCGATTAATTACTTATTAAAAGAAATCAAATCAAATCTCCTATGGCTCAGCTCACCCGAGCGGGCTGCCTAACGTCGTCTACCATGATGGTTGACTTGCCTTTTAAAAAACTTACTTAAGAATATTATCCAAAACTGACCAATAACAAGAGGGCTAGTTCAAACTCATTCATCATGCCGCTTAAAAACTGTGGTAAATGTCCAGTAACACACAATTATATTTGGCCTTCGAGATAAACATAGGTTCTTAATGCAAGAATGGGAAGACATATAAATATGTGGCCAAAATAAGATACAGTTAAAATAAAGAAAATTAAAATCATCTGCTCAGACAAATTATGCTTTGACGCATTCTGCGTCCCTATATTTTATTCGTCAGAACACACGCTCTGGCGGAGCTCGCAGCCGGACGACCACAATAAGGATTAAGGGTTTTGTGGACGTGCGGGAAGAGGGATGCCAGGAGCCTCGCAGCTGCTAAGGCACGCTACCAAAAGTTTCGGCATGTGCAACTGTTCCTGCACATGCAGATGACATCCGGAGACAACGGAAAGCACCAGGGCGCGGACACAACTACATTTTGCAGCTGCCCAAGGGACACCGAGATCCCACCACCAGCTGCGCCTGTCCCGGGCTTGTACCGCAATAAACCATGAGAGCTTTTAACGGACGTGCGTGCAGAACGGGGCAATAAACTTCCAGGCCAGAACCAAGGGACGACGCCACGCCGGCTGCGGACCACACGAGCAGCGGCCACGTGTTTTATGACCCGGAGGGTCGACAAGCACTCCGGACACGTGCAGAGATGGGGCAAGTTGAATATGGTGATGGACGCTACAAAACCACACGAAGGGGGGAGCAACAGGGCAGTCAGTGGAGAGACGTCGAATCAGTCAGTCGCGGATCGAGCAGTCAGTCAGTCAGCCGGAGTCAGTCGAGGATCGAGAATGCATCACGACGTCGACCTCAGTCGGAGGCCGTCAAGCGGGACGTGCGGCGGGAAGCATCCGAGAAAAGTCAGTCAGACTTCGTCAAACGCAGAGTCCTGCGTTGGACCCGGGAAGAAGGAACTTCGAAGCCAGGCGCCGAGACGCCCACCAAGTTCGAGAGCAGTTCCAAGCCGCCAGCCGAGGGAATTCAGCGCTGCAGTGTCAGATAAGTAGTTCTACACCAAGTGCGAAGAATCTTCCCCCCCCCCAACGACGCCAGTCGCGGCGTCAAACCATACGTAGCCTACATAGGAAAAGGGGAGGAGAGTTTTGTCTCGTGAGTTCATGTACCAGTTAACCTGTTCAAGCAACAATAAAACTCGATTATGTGAACATCCGTATAAAGTGTATGTTAATTAGTAAATTTGACCTAGAGACAACAGTGTCGACGTATTTGTACGCCCTATCACTGAGGGCTAGCATCAAGTGCTGGCGCCTCACGCCGCAGAGCAGAATCAATACCTACTTCCAAACTTCAGCATTTGGCAGGTATCAGCTTTTAAAAAATATATATTGATTGCAATGAAAATAACTCACATCAACAATATTATAACAGATAAACAAAAATCACATATAATTAAATATTATGTAATAATATTAGTGTGTTAGTCGTTTTTTGTTTTCTGTCCCATTTTCTTTGGAAAATCATCCCATAATGTTTGAAACATAGGTACATTTAAGGACTCTATATAGGAGTCTGATTTATTACAGCTGAAAATCTCGTCCAAGAAACTCAGCTCAGCTTGACATGAATATTTGATTTATTCCTTATAATGTCAAAAAAANAGCTGAAAATCTCGTCCAAGAAACTCAGCTCAGCTTGACATGAATATTTGATTTATTCCTTATAATGTCAAAAAAACAAACTATTATTGGTTTTACAGATGCTACAGTATCTTCAAATTTGTAATGAATATTATGCAGTGAAATAGGAGAAAAAATGTGCAAATTTACAGTGTTGTGGAAGTATTAATTATGTTTATTTCCTCTGTAAAGTAATGATTGAGGTATTTTTCCTGTTTTTGTGTAGATGCAATTGCGTCTTTGTGAGTGTATATTTACATTTTACTTTATCCTCGATGAAGAAACTTTAGTTAAATCGTATGTAAAATAGTTCACAAAAATGTAGTCCCGAGGAACCTTTTGGTAAATGTTGGTCAACATCAACAACACTTTAATTAGTCTCTAAATGACATAGACCGCAGTTCCTCGGAAAGTATTATACNAATGTTGGTCAACATCAACAACACTTTAATTAGTCTCTAAATGACATAGACCGCAGTTCCTCGGAAAGTATTATACTATATGAAAAGTATAGGGCAATACATTTTAATGCTTACTGTATGCTTAATTTATGTAAAACGTAATTAAAGGGAATGACTTGACACATGTATTAGATTACAAAGAAAAATCTCAGCTATAGGTTTGTTACCGGTATTAGTCTAGTACAAAATTAGGGATATCATTTTTAAAATATTCTTCAATAAAAATTAATTTTGTTACGAAATGCTTGCTAAACATTATAACTTTATTTTTATTGTAATAAACTTATTATTAATTTATTCCTAAATTATAAAGTATTTTAACTATATTGTCTTCTAAACAAATGCAGCGTTCGAATACCTGCAGCATTTCTTCGTAGCGTTTCTAGATCGTGTAATCTATTGAAGCTATTTTGAGGTATTTGAATCTTCAACCACTTACATTTAACTGATCGCCATAAAATAGAACTTGCATTTAAGAAAATTGCTTTGTTTTTCATTTTACTCAATTTTATATAAGACTTTGGTAATGCAATAAAAAATAACTGTGTGCGGCAGGTTGTTTAACCTTGCGTTACCTTAGAGTGTTTTAGAAACTGTCACTAGAACAGTGACCCACATTTGAAGCACGGACAACTAATTCCGTTGGGATCTTCATACACTCACGATTTTCGTTTCGAAGGGCGATATATTTATAAAGACCTTTTCGCGATAGCAGCACCGAACCGTCGTTGTGACTACCGGACTTGGTACAGACAAATGTAGATCTGCCACCAGCTCACTCAAGACAGTCACATGCATGCCTGGCATGGCAATGATGGAAGTTTCTGGGACAGCCGAAGAAGTCGTTAGTACATGTGGTGTTGCATGGCAAAGTCGATGCTGNTGGCAATGATGGAAGTTTCTGGGACAGCCGAAGAAGTCGTTAGTACATGTGGTGTTGCATGGCAAAGTCGATGCTGCTTACGAGGTAGCTGTAAACCAATAGACAGAACTGATATTGCTGATGGACAAATTCTCTTCAATAGTCACTTTTTGATTTGAATGCCACATCACAGCCTAAACTCNGAACTGATATTGCTGATGGACAAATTCTCTTCAATAGTCACTTTTTGATTTGAATGCCACATCACAGCCTAAACTCGCTTTATAATAGAGCACATTTATTCGCAGTGCATATAGTACTCACTACTGACTTCATGCACCACGTGATGCATGGCCTACTTCATGAAAACAATTCAACAGGGTGAGGGCCAAAGATTACCACTCATCATTGCTACTCATCTGGTAGCTTTCGTTTTGCTTTATATATATATATAATTATGACTAGGGTACCATACTCATTAAGCAGTCTATGAGATCCACACTTTCTGTACCATCCTCAACTCCTGCAAAATGCACAACTTCCACAGCTACCACACAGACCAGATACGCCTTACATTTCATACCAGACAGAAGACCATACGATTATACGACCATAGCTACCATAGCGACTACACATATCACACAAACCAAAAAGCCCAGAAAGTCTACTACCATACCAACCACAAAGAGACTACAATCACCTTACAGGCCAAACAGGACGCATTAAAAAAAACAAGCCAAAAACATATAAGAGACATCCCAAACTCCCAGACACACCAACTAGTGCAAAGTATGTTAAACCAGTATCACATTCAAGGGCACACAGCACTGAAACAGGAAAATACACAACAAATTGCATCCAACACAAAACGTTTTATGGGTATTCACTTTGCCAAAAATTTTGTAGTGAACACAAAAGTATTTAATTATCACCACTAAACTGTCGTGGACACTAAGAAAAGATATTTTGGTGACTAGAACTACAAAATATTTTTCTCATTGCATTTGGAAATGTCTCTATATTATATCAACTTATTTTTCACATATTATGAAGATAGAAACATCGTTTCTCTCAGATGTTGACAGTTTATAAGTAATATCCTTTCGTTTCATATAATATAACTACTTTCCTTCAGTTATATATTTATATGGTACGAATATATTTAATTNGTAATATCCTTTCGTTTCATATAATATAACTACTTTCCTTCAGTTATATATTTATATGGTACGAATATATTTAATTCTTGTGAAAATAATTCCCAGCTCCTCTTTGCTATAGGCTATTGATAATTTGATACGGATATTCTGAAAATACAAAGACTTTTCTGTTTTCTGTAAACCGTCACTACCTTCAATTATGCNAATAATTTGATACGGATATTCTGAAAATACAAAGACTTTTCTGTTTTCTGTAAACCGTCACTACCTTCAATTATGCCAACATTTATGATCAAAATATGTCTTCCCATTGTTGAGTAATATGTAGGACCAGTGACTTTTCGCGTAAAAATCGGAGCACACAGTAGACTTAAATACTATATATACACCTCAGCTGTTGTTTTACCTCAATTGGCTGCTGGTACCGCGTCGGTCTTTGACCAAGTCACTCAGGACTAAGTAACTCCGACACTGAACCTTCGTGATTCGTGCGCAAACGGTTAACACNGACCAAGTCACTCAGGACTAAGTAACTCCGACACTGAACCTTCGTGATTCGTGCGCAAACGGTTAACACGAGCCAGGGCATTTTTTAGCATATCAAAGAAGCTGGACGACTCTACAGTACTTTGGACTGTATCTTGTCTCGAAATATTTTCGCGAAATATCACTGCCTCTAGTAATATGATATGCAGGCTACTGTGGAGTCAAAACACTGAGTTCAAACTATCAACTCTGAACCATCGCCATCATCTCTTCACCCTCACCTAAACTATAATTTTTTTCAGTGTGTAACGATGTGTTTTCGTCTCGTGTTCAAGAGCTCAAATTCCTTATACAAATTAGGTTTTCGCCTGCTCCTTATAAAATTCAGCCGTGAACGTTTTTCCGGCCTTTGAAGAATAGTTTGGAACAGCTCTGGAAGACCACGATATATGCTGCCTTGTCTGCGGTGAAAAATACGTAGTAGTTTCGGCCCCCGACGTCAAGTGGGCCTTCGAAGCAGCAGCTAGTCGACTAGCATAGTGGCCGCCTTGGCTTCAATTCAACTACCGAAAGCGCCCGTGCTTTCAGCAGGCCAGACAAAAGACTTACGTGCCTCACTACTATTGGCTACGCCTTGGTGACGTCAGCGGTGTTGTCAAAATTTGCAGGTTGACAAGAGAAAATGCTCATGATAGGAAATAAAAGACTGTCACCTTCTAGTTCTAAGAGCCCTCTATTTAAAAATAAATTTTTCCTATTGGTTAAAATTAAATGTATCGAATTAAATGCTGAGCACTCCATTGCCATATCTTTTAAATGTGAAGTAAGGGCAAGGGGTGAGTAAAGGGTTTTTAAATAAATATGCATGCATTCCTGGAGCTGGTGCGCTTGGTTCTCAGACTCTAGAGGTGTTCACAATGGAGATAAGTATTTTAATATTGTTTTTTTTTTTAAATAGTTGTAAATGTAGAAGAAAGGTAGAAAATTTTTAAGTGTTAGGCTTTGGNTTTTAATATTGTTTTTTTTTTTAAATAGTTGTAAATGTAGAAGAAAGGTAGAAAATTTTTAAGTGTTAGGCTTTGGTCAGAATGTTTTTTAATGTTTTTAAATTGAGGTTTTGTGAAAAAAAGAACAATAATTTAAAGTACGTAAATTTTAGGGATGATACTTTGAAATTATACCAAATTATTGTAACGTNTAAAGTACGTAAATTTTAGGGATGATACTTTGAAATTATACCAAATTATTGTAACGTTGTGAGATCGTAGAAATCATCATAAATATTTTTTGTGTATACATTTTGATAGTTTTTTAGCTTAATATTATATATATATTTAAATGTCGCTTTTCATTAAAGATTATGAAATATTTTATTAAGCATTTTGTATAAAAGTAGTTATATAAAAACATTCAAGCAAAATATTTCAAATTTTGTAATTATGCATTTTTTTTAATATCCCATAAAATGTTTCCCGTTGCAACCACGCAAATAATAAAGTTTGAAAGGTTTGAGAGAACATGTAAGGGCACCTTTGTGAGACCACATGATGCAGACCAATATAAAATGATCACCTTTCTGCCTTATACTGATGGGGTTTCTTCGGGTGGGTTTTCCAAAGTCTCCAGCCCACAGGAGTTAGAGGACGCGTCAAATTGTAAATATTTCCTTATATACTCTACATATTCTGCATCGTCATCTTTTGCACTGTTAGCAGTGTGCCACCATTATATTTTCACTTTCTTATTCACTATGTAGCCAAAAGCTACAGGACCCCAATTTTATACAACTTTCCTATTAAAATGCTATGTAAGTGAAGACTTGAAAACCGTATGTATGTATGCTGTAATGATGGTTCAATGTAGATAGTTTCCTGTGTCCGAAAGGAGAATAATTCTAGGGGTCAGTAAATAAAGGCATTTTATCAGAGATCTTTCCCAGAAGTTAAATGGGCATTCGACCACTGTTGGCCATGTCATTGTCAAGTCGAAATGACTTGACATCAGTGGTCCCTAGCATCGGTTTGGTAAATCCAAGGAACTAATGTATCGGGGCAGGCGATCTCCGAGGAATGACGTGCGAGCCAGTCATCGGAAAGTGACGTCATTGATTGCAGAGAACTTCTGCTGCAGTTCAGCTAGAGTCCAGTAATTAGACTCTTTGATGGGAATCGATAGCAATAAGGTTTCATGGTCGTTGTTGCCAGAAAGCCTCGAAAAGTTCGCTCTTTCTTAGGAGTCAACATACTATACGCACACATTCCTTCCTTATTGGCTCTCATGCATGTATGAATCTACTATCCTATTCACTGGAGCCATGAGGATTATTCTGAACCAGAATGTTTGTGATTGATCTGCAAATAATTTAGCCGAGTTTAAAACTTAATCATCCAATCATAAAATGATAAGCTAGCTAGTATTATCAAAGATGTGTTAGCTTAAAAATGTTTCCAGTGTCTCTCCTCATAGTGTAGGCCTACGATCTGGCACTCGGATTAATATATGTGGACATGGAGTATGCATGACGAAGATTTTGTACCTGAGTACGTTTTGTCCACAGTGAAAGTTTCTGGTGGTAGTGTAATGGCCTGGGCCTGTTTCTCTTGTTTGGATTGACCATTAGTTATAACCGTTGAAACAATGAACTCTGGCATATACGAAGACATTTTAGATAATCATATACTTCCCACACTGTGGCAACAATAGGATTAGCCCTTTTACTCTATCAGAAAAATAATTCTCTGGTCAACAAAGTAAAATTAGTTTCACCATAATTTGAAGCCAACCAGATGTGACTGCTTAACTGGTCTGCTCAAACCCCTAGTTGAACCGAAAGATCTTATTTGGGGTGGGCTGGAGAATCGCCTGTATGCTGGACCCATTCAACCAGCAGACAAATGTCATATATTAACCATAANTTTTAATATTGTTTTTTTTTTTAAATAGTTGTAAATGTAGAAGAAAGGTAGAAAATTTTTAAGTGTTAGGCTTTGGCCAGAATGTTTTTTAATGTTTTTAAATTGAGGTTTTGTGAAAAAAAATGGTTGCCTGTAAAGTCGGTTTTACGGGCGAAGATTTTACGTGACAACGTAGTGCTGCGCGCGCGGCAGACCGATCATAGTTGAGTGGGAGAGAGACGCAAGGCATTCGGCGGGCCTCTCTCTCGTTCGGTGACTCATCGTAACGTTACCGAGCGTTACACTTTTTCATAAGTGACTCCCAGCCGCAACCTAATTTAAGACGTTGTCACGTCAAAAACACAATATCTGTCACTGCAACGAATATTCATTAAACATATTTTTTTAGTAATGCGAGAGCGTCTTTATTTATCAAGCGCGTTATTAATTTCCTTGTGGTTCGTCTAATTACATTTATTAATTGTAAAACTGCGACGCTAGCTCCACCGCGTCGTTCGTCTTTGGAATTGCTTCCATGCAAGGTGGCTTTCTCCTTGGCCGGCTCGGCTCCCCTCCTGTTTCCTCCCCTCATTTCCCTCCCTTGATTACCCCTCCTCGGTGACTCATCGTAACGTTACCGAGCGTTACACTTTTTCATAAGTGACTCCCAGCCGCAACCTAATTTAAGACGTTGTCACGTCAAAAAGAACAATAATTTAAAGTACGTAAATTTTAGGGATGATACTTTGAAATTATACCAAATTATTGTAACGCTGTGAGATCGTAGAAATCATCATAAATATTTTTTGTGTATACATTTTGATAGTTTTTTAGCTTAATATTATATATATATTTAAATGTCGCTTTTCATTAAAGATTATGAAATATTTTATTAAGCATTTTGTATAAAAGTAGCTATATAAAAACATTCAAGCAAAATATTTCAAATTTTGTAATTATGCATTTTTTTAATATCCCATAAAATGTTTCCCGTTGCAACCACGCAAATAATAAAGTTTGAAAGGTTTGAGAGAACATGTAAGGGCACCTTTGTGAGACCACATGATGCAGACCAATATAAAATGATCACCTTTCTGCCTTATACTGATGGGGTTTCTTCGGGTGGGTTTTCCAAAGTCTCCAGCCCACAGGAGTTAGAGGACGCGTCAAATTGTAAATATTTCCTTATATACTCTACATATTCTGCATCGTCATCTTTTGCACTGTTAGCAGTGTGCCATCATTATATTTTCACTTTCTTATTCACTATGTAGCCAAAAGCTACAGGACCCCAATTTTATACAACTTTCCTATTAAAATGCTATGTAAGTGAAGACTTGAAAACCGTATGTATGTATGCTGTAATGATGGTTCAATGTAGATAGTTTCCTGTGTCCGAAAGGAGAATAATTCTAGGGGTCAGTAAATAAAGGCATTTTATCAGAGATCTTTCCCAGAAGTTAAATGGGCATTCGACCACTGTTGGCCATGTCATTGTCAAGTCGAAATGACTTGACATCAGTGGTCCCTAGCATCGGTTTGGTAAATCCAAGGAACTAATGTATCGGGGCAGGCGATCTCCGAGGAATGACGTGCGAGCCAGTCATCGGACAGTGACGTCATTGATTGCAGAGAACTTCTGCTGCAGTTCAGCTAGAGTCCAGTAATTAGACTCTTTGATGGGAATCGATAGCAATAAGGTTTCATGGTCGTTGTTGCCAGAAAGCCTCGAAAAGTTCGCTCTTTCTTAGGAGTCAACATACTATACGCACACATTCCTTCCTTATTGGCTCTCATGCATGTATGAATCTACTATCCTATTCACTGGAGCCATGATGATTATTCTAAACCAGAATGTTTGTGATTGATCTGCAAATAATTTAGCCGAGTTTAAAACTTAATCATCCAATCATAAAATGATAAGCTAGCTAGTATTATCAAAGATGTGTTAGCTTAAAAATGTTTCCAGTGTCTCTCCTCATAGTGTAGGCCTACGATCTGGCACTCGGATTAATATATGTGGACATGGAGTATGCCTGACGAAGATTTTGTACCTGAGTACGTTTTGTCCACAGTGAAAGTTTCTGGTGGTAGTGTAATGGCCTGGGCCTGTTTCTCTTGTTTGGATTGACCATTAGTTATAACCGTTGAAACAATGAACTCTGGCATATACGAAGACATTTTAGATAATCATATACTTCCCACACTGTGGCAACAATAGGATTAGCCCCTTTACTCTATCAGAAAAATAATTCTCTGGTCAACAAAGTAAAATTAGTTTCACCATAATTTGAAGCCAACCAGATGTGACTGCTTAACTGGTCTGCTCAAACCCCTAGTTGAACCGAAAGATCTTCTTTGGGGTGGGCTGGAGAATCGCCTGTATGCTGGACCCATTCAACCAGCAGACAAATGTCATATTTTAACCATAATACAGGAAGAATGGAAAATATTTCACCAGCTGCGTATCAGGATTTAGTAGAAAGCCTATCCAAATGGGTAATTTTTGTAAAAACAGTAAATATATATCCAACATTCTATTCGTTACATGGCTGATGACTTTGGAACCAACAGTAGTGGATGTATGGTGACTTCAAACATCAATATCGTTCTTTAAAGCCACGAATGTTTCAATTTACACAACTAATGGTATTTCAACATTCACTTTAACTTTGTCAAGACTGGAAATAGCTATGGTAATTTTTCAATTCGACGATTCTGCGTAGTTGGTGAGTATTGACCACTATTATCCGACAAGTTGGCGATCAGTAGTTAAGAACTGCATCCCAGTACTTGAAGGTGAATATGGTGTGACAGTTTTCCAGGACGAGGGTGTCGTATAAGTATTTGAAAATGAGGATTATCTATCATTATTTGTGGATGAAGTTGTGTACCAGTAATTTTGCATATGTGAATTACACAATTATTTGAGGATAGTGATCTTCGAGAAATGCTGAATGGTGTTTAAGTATGAGGATTGATGAACTAAATAAATAAATGAGAATTTCAAAACACAAATGCCTCTTAGCAGGCGACATAACCTCACTTTTTAATATCTAGGAATGTTTTCTCATGTTATCAATTCATCCAAATAGGTGTTATGATGTATCTCATTGAAACTGTTTGATGAAAGGACTCATTACACACTTACTTTTCTCGTGTCTCCAGACATTCTAGTCCAGGGTGAACAGTTTGCTGCAGTTGTAGCGCTGAGGTCCTAGCTCCGAAATTACAGATATAATACGCAACGGCAAAGCCAATGAGGGCTGACCGTGCAGTTGATGCCAGATAACAATATGCACAATTAATCTTAGAAATACTAGAAGAGAGTTGTCTAATAGCGGAGTTAATTTTTCAGCAAGCCATGTGGGAAAATTCTTTGTTTACAGGGGTCGCGGTGGTGAAGTGGTTAGACTACTCGCTTCCCACCTAGGCGAACCGGGTTTGATTCCTGGCGAGGTCGCTCTCAGATTTTCGCACGTGGGAACGTGAATAACTCGTAGTTAACAGGACTAAAACATTTTCTGTGGCACCTTTGTTTCTGCGTAAACGCGTTTCTCAGTAAATAAATGTTCTGGGAATATGACTTTTTTTTTCAGAAAATGTAAAAAAAAAATAAAATATTTATATATCTAAAGCCACATAGTTGCTTGTATCATATTAGGTATAGTCAGAGAGAGAAGATATATTAAAATGATAACAAAAGTTGCATCTTTAGAGCCTGCCATCGCAGTTTCCTTCAGAAGTAGGACAAAAGTAAAACTATGCGCCTGTAGTTTAATATGTAGGCTTTAATTGTGTGTATTAAAGTCCCATTGTTACATATTTGATTTTCAGTATAGCGCAACAACGGAAACGCCACAAGCCAGTTCAGCGTCTTTCGTTTAGGAGCGATGGGGCGCTAAGGGCTTGTGTAGGTGTCGCCCGTACAGCTCCCTCAGCCACGCTTCTGGACCTTGGACGCTCAAATCAGCCTCAGGTGCACGGAGACGCCCAAACTTCTCCACTCCTCTAATTGGGAATGGGGAGGGGGAGTTTGAAGTAAAGCTACGCCCCTTTCTCTGCAACGAGCTGTTAGCAAATAACTTTTAGGTTCGTCTAATAACAAATATTCTTGTGTCACTCAAGCGAAGTTCTTTTTTAACAGGGGTGGTGGTAGAGCAGATGCTGGGTTCAAACTGACAGTCGCCAGACTGTTATAGGCTGTTCACGGTAAACTGAGCACTTTCGATAGCACTGCTTGAGATGTAATTGTATGTACACTGTCCATTCTTCCACCATATGTAAATTAACATTGCAATGGGCAAGATAACTTTATTCATGCATCGGTCAATTGAAAATGCGGAATTGTCAGAAAAGTAAGTTATTTGCAAATCTGCTAATTCTTACAGTTATACGCGTTGAGAAATCCAGAAAGCCGAAAGAAACCTTTTCTGTGTCCACAGATGTTTACGCAACACTTTAAATTCACCGTTAAGACATGGAACTGCATTCCGTCTGTCGTTACCAACTTTAATGGACGCATTCCAGTCAGTGTGGCTGATATAATATATGAAGGTAGGGGAAGTGGCATTTTTCAAAAGTTGATTTCAGAAGTGTTTAAATAACCGTGAACAGCCTATATAGAACATTCACCGTTACTTCCTACTTTTATGAACCCCTGCTGAAGTTACACTTTCAGGTTATTCCACCGCCTCAAGTAAACAAAGTCTAGAAAATTACACCAAAAGGACAACGCACAGTATTTGTGCGCAATCAGTGTGGTAATGTTTTGGATAGGAACTGTTTCTTATTAGGCATTACCAACACACCTACTTTCTCCCTTTTTAANATCAGTGTGGTAATGTTTTGGATAGGAACTGTTTCTTATTAGGCATTACCAACACACCTACTTTCTCCCTTTTTAATTCATATTGATTATTAATTAAATATTACAATTTATAGATACAATATCAGTAAAAGTTCCATTTACCAAAAATTAAATATTTTTATGTTATCACAATTATAAAACGCTTGTGATACATGACGTATTTAGGGAACAACCAAGCACTTCACACATGGGGCGATTTTTCGAAAGATTGATTCAAAAAGTGTGACGAAACCGCGAATACACTATAGTGGCGCACTGGCTAGGGCACTCGCCTCCCACCAAGGTTTGATTCCCGGCGGGGTCGCTCCCAGATTTCCGCACGTGGGAATCGTGCCGGACAATGCTAGTCTATTCGCGGTTTCTTCACACTTTTTTTTTCACAAACCTATGATAAAAAAANGGGAATCGTGCCGGACAATGCTAGTCTATTCGCGGTTTCTTCACACTTTTTTTTTCACAAACCTATGATAAAAAAAAGCACCCTATATATGACGTGTTTGTTTGCTTCCTAACCCATCCCTATCCAGTGTACACAACTGTGTACATTAAGCACGTGTATGTAGTTTTTGGTCCGCACTACACACTGCGAAGCTCAANGATCCAGTGTACACAACTGTGTACATTAAGCACGTGTATGTAGTTTTTGGTCCGCACTACACACTGCGAAGCTCAATGCCCAATGATCTTACCTTTGGGAAATGATTCGCAAACAGTCTTATTGGTCTAGGTCAAAATCATTTCGTATAACTGTACCTGAACATATAGTTTACAGCTCATTGGTTGTGACAACGAAACAAGTGTTGTGTCGACTTAAGCGCAACACGCATCATAATTTTATTTTGTTTGCAACACCTGAAGCCGTTAATTAAAGTGGGTCTGACAGGGTTAAATATGTCATGTATCACAAGGTTTTATACTTGTGTNAACACCTGAAGCCGTTAATTAAAGTGGGTCTGACAGGGTTAAATATGTCATGTATCACAAGGTTTTATACTTGTGTCAACATAAAAGGCCCTTGTTTTTGGTTAAATTTAACTTTCACTTACATTTTATTTATAAATTGTAATATTTCATTTATAACTTATATCAATAAAGACAGAGGAAAAAAAATAGGCGTGTTGGTAATGCCCAGTAAGAAATACTTGTAATACAAAACCTTATTACAACGAATGCTGTGCGTTGGCTCTCTGGCGTAGTTTTCTAAGCTTCGTTTATATANAACACCTGAAGCCGTTAATTAAAGTGGGTCTGACAGGGTTAAATATGTCATGTATCACAAGGTTTTATACTTGTGTTAACATAAAAGGCCCTTGTTTTTGGTTAAATTTAACTTTCACTTACATTTTATTTATAAATTGTAATATTTCATTTATAACTTATATCAATAAAGACAGAGGAAAAAAAATAGGTGTGTTGGTAATGCCTAACGTGGCCATTTTTTTTCTTCTCAAAACGGGACACTAGTCAGTTTTCATTTGTGAGTAGGTAGATTGAAAAAAAAAAGATTACATGTTATCAGGATTAATACGTATATTACTTATGTATTTTTAAAAATATTTTCAGAAGAACAAATTTGCTTTAATATATTAGGCGATCATTTTATGTAGGAGTATTCTTGACAAAATTGAGCACTGAATAACTCGATGCGGCGGCAAGATCGGCTCTTCTATGTTTTTCTGATTTTAAAGGTTGCTCAATGTCACTGACACCTCCATGTGCCAAACTAGATTCAGTAGGGCATTTTTAACATCTGACGTCCGAGAGAGACCAAGTGTCTTTATAT